>CM062289.1:272541502-273096790 GCA_031216915.1 Pictodentalium vernedei | reverse complement strand
TTCGGTATCTCCCTCATATTTACCCACGTATTTTTACATACACACAGGCTTGGCTATTTCAATTGATAATACAAATAACAACAATGTAGAGGAAGGTTGAAAAATCTGCAAATGCAAAGAGTATAAAAGTATGTACTAACCCCTAAAGAATTGGATGAAGGATTTTTGTTTCGGTGTGCAAATATCTCCCGGCCCCCCCTCCCCCCCCCCCCCCCCCCCTGTGAAGTAATCATTAGTTTCAGTCACGAGTGAGAAACTTTTTGGTATGCATTCAAAACCACTATATTTCCTTTTTACTATATTCTTTTTTATAAGAATCTTTAGTTGCGTAGCCCGGCAAGAGTAAGACAGGAAAGAGGATGGGCTGGTCGAGTTGACTCAAAGTCGTAAACTGGCATCACTTCGATCATTAGCCGTGCGCCGTGGGAGCTTTCGTGGCGCAGGAGGCTTTTTCGCCCCCACTTCCCACCCAAGAAAGACACGGTTTATCACGTGTTGGCCTACAGCTGTAATCAAAATGTGAAATTGGGAACTTCGCGAATATTAGTTGTTTTTCTCAAGTGTGGTTTATTTATTTCCTCGATCAAATCGATAAGGCACACACAACAGTTTAGTTTCAAAAGTGAGGAGGACTTAACCAAATGGAACAGACTGTTCTATTCCCAATTTACAATTTCAAACCACAGGTATAGTCGCCATCTGCCTCCTCCAAATTTTAATTTAAAATAAATTATCTACTACCAATAACAAACGCAGTTGTCTTTCCAGTACATCACAAGACAGTATTTATTAATCAGCAGAGAAACTGACATGCAAAAGCAATTATTTATTTATTGGGGTTTAAGGTCATATATTTCTGCACTGTGGCTAATCATGACCATGAGAGTTTTACTGGTGGAGGAAGCTGGAGTACCCGGAGAGAACCACCGAGCAATGGCAAGCAACTGTCAGCTCCCCAACATACTAACTCCAACCAGCAGGGTTAGCATTGGTTGAAGTCATGTGCACCATCAACGTGCAGTACACCTTAGTCCACGACATCACCGTGCCCCCCAGATGGGCAGTGGGGGTGAATTGTCTTGCCCAAGGATACAGCGTGGTTGCCGCAGGTGGGATTCGAACCGAGGACCTCTTGGCTTGCAGCTTGCACCTCTACCTACTGAGCTACCGCGCCCCGCAAAAGCAATTAAACAATTTGTTAACCACGGTAGGTCAAAGTGTTTTGAAAACTGTCTTCCACTGATCAAACACTGCGGTCCACTGGAATTCCACGGTGGAGAACAAACCGCGGCGGCGTTTTTGTTTCAATCCACATTGAACGTACTGTAATGTTAGTTATAAGAAACCAAATTTGAGTTAAAAGATTAAAAAAAAAGTCAACTCGTTTACGTAAATATCAATGTGCAAAAAGCAAACTTATTTATGTTAATATCTATGTGCAGTGTATTCAGACATGTTAACCTCCCAAAATTTTTTTCAGGGAGATTGAAGAAAATTTTCAGGGAGATGACATGATTTTCAGGAGATTTTTTTTTTGTGCGTAGAAACCATGTGTGGATCAATTTTAAATACAAATATCCCCCCCCCCCCCCCCCCAACACACACAGAGGCATAAGTATTTTATGTGTGTAGAATTTTAAATACAAATTAATACTAAATATCCCCCCCACCCCCCTCCCCACACACAGGCATAAGTATTTCAGAACAATGAATCACTGGAGTCTTTGGTTAGAGTAATTATAACTTACATTTACAAGTGAGTGGGGTGGACTGGGTAGTTTTTGACCAGGCTGACCTATACCTGTATTTCCATCTCTGGACATTGATATAAACTTGTGTGGACATAACTGAGATATGGGTGTGATCAGACTTGATTAACTAAAAACTTCAAAAGTTTTCAGCTTGGCAAATTGGCAACCTGGGTTCTTTGTGATATGTTATGCAATCTGCATAAAAGAGAACTGATCTACTTCGTCAATATGATTTGGTATAAATTTTACTTGCTCCCGGGGAACCGTTTTCAGTCTGAACCCCAAACAGACCATTGATTACTATCTGGAACAAGGCTAATGAGAGATGAAGAAAGTTCAGTTCACATCTGAAAAAAATAGTGCATCCTCAAATGTGTTCTGTTTCGTAAGGGGAAAGGATTTTATTCAGAATATAAGTTTTCAGGGATTACCGGGAAATGATGTTTATTTTATTGAGAGAATGAGTTATATATTCAATGTTGGTTTGCTTTATTACAGTAAAGAACCCCGACGATCATTAGATTTGAGTGTGTTTTCTTTCAGCAGGAAGAAAAATTAGAAATACATCAATATCTCTCCTGTTAAAAGAGTAGTCTCCCTTACGCAAGTCTGTTCAAATCTGAGAGTTCTGAAGCTTTTCATATGCCATGAACATCGTGAATGCTGTGTCATGCAATCAGGCGTGTAGCCGGGAATTCATTCAATTCATACTTCATAGTCATGAGGTGGATAGGCACCGGGCAATACCCGTGGGTGGGGATGGGGAATACACAGCACACTCACTCGATTTGTGTTTTGTGCAGTTCATCGGAAATCGTCTACATTTCACGGTAGGCCTGTCAAGTGGACTGTTTGTTTTGGTGGTGTTTTTCTCTTCGATTTGAGATTTGGATAACAAATACAGTGAATAAATAATCTCGGTCAAAAGATATATTTCATTTTATTCCCAGAACATATATGTTTCATGCAATTAAACGCTGCTTATATCAGTGTGCAGTTGAATTACAGTGCGCGTAAGTTGCCCATTTTCGTTTCAAATTACCACCAATTTTTCTCAAATCTGACATGATTTTGTCCGGTATGTCGACTTTCCGGGAGATTTTGGCCCAAATTGACTCCTGTGCGGGAGGGTATAGCTAATTCCGGGAGACTCCCGGACATTCCGGGAGAGTTAACATGTCTGAGTGTATTATGTTTCTATAGTTTATCACTTGTTAAACGTTGAAACACTTGAATGAAATAAAATATATCAAAGCCAATGTTCTTGTTATTGTTGCTCTGTTGTCAATGAAGATTAGTAATTAATTGTACACGCTCACTCATAAATAGTTCCTCTATAAATAGACAGCACTAATATAAATTTAGCATCAATAACTGGGGGTATTAATTGACCATGCTCATATGGGTACTGTACACGTAATGAAAAGCAAGCAAACATTTTTTTTAATTACAGCTATAAGGGGACTTAATTGCTCAAATCAGAAAGTTGTTTAAAGAAGGATTCAAGTTCACATTCAGCATCTTCATGTTTGGCTTAAAACTGCAGAGAAATGAAATCATGTAATTATTTATAACTCTTTTGTCCATGTTAAGTGATTTAAATGCCTGGATTTCCAGTATTTCCAGTAAAGCTAAAAATGGGACCCTTTTCCAGAACTTGGAATTCTACATCTCTTATTTTCAAGCTTCCGGGTCAAGTGGAGAACCCTACATTCAAACTCTGTGTCAACATTGTTTTTTTAACCCAGGGTGTGGGGTCCATAAGAGAGATGTCTTTTGCTTTAAAATGAACTTGTGGATTTTCAGCAAAAATGTTTTTCACATAACTGACTTGGGGGAGGGGGAGGATGTGTCTGTTGAGAAATTTTTTTTTTCTTTTAAATAACACTAGTCAAAGCCCTTCAAAACTCAATTTAAAGCAAAGGAAAAAACTCACCCAATAGACTCCACTCACTCATCCCATAGGGTCAACCGGTGAAAATTGTTTTTATATAAAATCACTCAAAAAAAACCCAAAATTTATTTCAAAGCACAAAAAATTGCATAATCCCCAACCCTTTGCTCTCTCCTACTTCAGAGCCTCAAGTGGCCTGGTGAGCTACATTTGAAGAAACATTCATCTTGACCACTCACATTTACTTCTAACTAAATTTGACCACAATCGACTCTGTCTAATATGGGAAGAATGCATTTAAACTGATGAATAGTAAATTCTGCAATGGGTTCTGTGTTATTTCGAACCCTCAGAACCCCCAAAATAGGTCATGCAAAAAGCTTTGAACAAACATTAATCTCGGAGTCATGGTAAGGCCATGTTGAATCTAATCCCTTAAGGATGCTGAATACCAAATATCAAAAGATTCTGACTCATTGATCTAAAGAAAGAGATTTTAAAGAATATTCCTCATATAGAATTCAGTTAAAATTCCGGCTCCCACAGAGACCCTAAATATGACCTCTCCAAAGAATGCTGTATACTATATGCCAAAAGATTTCGAATGATGGATCTGAAGAAGATTTTAAAGAATTTTCTTCATAATACGCCAAGTTAAAAATTAGGTTTCCATGGGGAAACAAACTTGAATCTAACCCTTCTAAGGTTGTTGTATACCAAATATCAAGAGATTTTGATGGGTGGTTCTGAAGACAAAGACTTTTTAATTTTTTTTTTTTAAATTTGTGGTGCTGAGTTATGCTCCAATTAGTGCACTCATGGATGTGTCAATTTGATTTGAACAAACTTGAATTGACATATGATAAGGAACATGCATATCAAATTTGGTTCAATTCAGTCCAACAGTTTATGAGGAGAAGTTGATAATGTCAAGTTAATGATGGACGACAGACAGAAAGTGATCAGTAAACCTCAGGGGAACTAAAATATGAGTATTCAATCCTCCAGTGAATCTTGTTTAACAATTTCAATTTCCAATCACATTTTTATTCACTTAACTGACAGTGTGCTAGAAGCCCATATTTGGACTCTGTTGATAGGTGTTGGCACCACAAGTTAAATGCTTCATTTTCAGTGGATGTGCATCATTTTGCCTCAGAAGCAAAAATATATTGTTCAAGTGTATTTGCCTTGTCACAATTTACTGAAGTGACGTGCTTACAGGCACAAAGTCTGTCAGTCTAAATTATTCTAGCACTCTACTAGTTAACCATTTAGCTAATTTAACAACCATCCCTGGGCAGCACTGTTCATAAAAACAGCCACTTGAACATCATCATTCTTTAAATTTTTGCCACTTGTCAAGCTCGTTCCAATGAGGTTAAATATGGTAAATTTTCGAGGCAAAAATGAAATTTTTTTAATCAAGGAAATTTGTTTGCCAAGCTCATCAGCTAGTTGTGTAGGTAAGGGTTTAATCCTTTACTTAACATAACAGCCATAAATTATTTTGGCTAAATGCAAGAAACAAATATTCAAGCTTTTCTGGTAAGTGATGGTACTACTATTAACACTTTACCAAACATAACTAACAAAACCTGCCAGAACTATTCACATAAATGGCTTTTAAATTTTATTACTTCATTTTTTGTCTAAAAAATATTGCTTATGATCCCTCACTGGAAAGATCTCACTGAGATTGTTCCAATTAAGAGTAATAAGTACTGTTTTTAGGCCAAAGTGAACATTTTTAGTTAGGAATTTTTTTGCAAGTGTTGTTCTCTAGCCATGTTGGGTAACAGGTTAACAGAGATTTGCATTATATATAACTGACATATAATTAGTGGTGCTGAATAGTATTAAAGGTATTGTAAATGGTTTGGTGCTTGACAGCTATATACAGATGGGGTAAGGTTTTAACCAGTATGTGTTCAAGTTGGACAGGCACTCTATGGAGGGTAACACTTCCAAAAAGTAATATTTTGTGTAAAGAGAAGAAACTGTGTATCTCATAATAAATAGTTTATCTGTTCTGAATGCAAACTCAAAGTTGAACATTTTCCCTTACTCAATTTTTCAACCGAATAGTTCATGCCTCTATGATTGAGCACTCTGAATCACACATTTTCGATTTGAATTGAATTGCGAATCAAATCAGATCTTTTATTCAAAATCTATTCAAACATCAAATCAAATCAGCCAGGTCGACAAAGTAAGAAATTGCCAATTGAAATGATAGAGGACTTCCAACCCAAGCATTGGTGACTGGGTCCTATTTTACCAGAAAAAAAGAGTTTGTTTACCACAGTAAAATAGCACTGCTTCATTTCCCAGGGTTACACAGGAGAAAATATTTACATAATTTGTTGAACTACGTAGCATAATCATAAAACTACGACTGTGTTGAGACTTCACTTTCCTGTTAATTGAATAAAATGTAATATGTAAAGAAATTACCTGATAATCACTGAATTATCTTTGTTTATAGACCTATTTGGTCTCACTACATCTGATACTGGCATTGAATCTATTATATCTTGTTTGACAGAGCTCCATAAGCTTTGTCAATCAAGATAAAATACAATGAATGTTCAGTTTATCTCTTCCTTACAGGAAAATGACCCAGTCCCTGTTAATTGAAGACTCCAACTAATTGAATAATTTTCATTGCCAAAGTGAAAATTCAGTTAGCAGGATTCCACTGTCCTTAGTTACATAATGTCCACAAATCTGTATTATTCCACAAAAAACACCATGTTTCTCAAATTACAAATCAACAAGATCAGGATTTTTGTGTCACTCTACGGCAATTGCTAAAATTATTTAAAAAAAAATGATCTTCCAGTACGTTCGAGTCCTCTTGACTGGATATTTATAAACTGAATAACCTTGTTTGCTGTTCCAGACTTTTTTTTATGGCACTAACTGTTAGATGCATATTACTTCCAAACATTAAATCATTTACTGTACCTTCAGAATAAATTTGACCTGTTAATTGCAAACAGTTTATAAGAAAAATCGAGTGATTTATTAAAGAAGTAAACAATCTTGTAATCAGGGGGTTGATTTAAAATTTTATTGTAAAAGAATTGGTTGCGTAACAGAGAGGACATCGTTCCAATGACCAAAAAGAAATAATCTGTCATTTAAAACTGTAATTTTGAAGAGCAAAATGGGGGCATACATTTTCAGTCAATCTTTTGTGTTTGAAAGCAGATTCAGTCAATGCTGTGACATCACATCCTCATTTCTGGTTACTGAAATCAAGCAAAGTCAAGGCTGATTACAGTTAATTTCATAAAATAAGAAGAGCAACGCGAAGCGTGGCATATGCCCCCTCCTGCAATATCATGGATAGCATTATGCCATCAAATGCATGACATGTGCCTACAGCAATCTGTACTAATATAAACAAGCATGGCAAAAATTATTTCAATCCAACGTATGATGACAGAGCTAGAGCAGCAAATATGTTGGACAGACACATTTTTTAATCATCCCCAAAGTTAAACAAGGGCAAATAACACTGTAAATGCTCATGCGAAGGTATTAATTCTACTGTAGGATCCGTTCCCCCATGCTGAGGAACAAGCATGGTAAAAATTATTTGAATTCAACATATGATGACAGAGCTAGAGCAGCAAATATGTTGGACGGACACATTTTTCAATAATAATCCCCTAAGTTAAACAAGGGAAAATAACTCTGTAAATGTTTACGAGAAGATGTTAATTCTGATGTAGGATCCATTCCCCCATGTTGACAGACAAGCATGGCAAAAATTATTTGAATCCGACAAATAATAACCGTGCTAGAGCAGCAAATATGTTGGACGGACACATTTGTGTTTCGCATGAACGTACGAACGTGCTAGAGCAGCAAATATGTTGGACGGACACATTTGTGTTATGCACGAACGTACGCAGCTCTCCACTAGATACTTCTTCCGACCAAGTCGGGGGCATAATAAGCTGGCTGTTCACTAACTGTCGAGTATATAAAAGAATGAAAGTGTCAATGACACTGCAGCTCAACTTGACAAACTTGAACTTGGTAAGTTATAAGTGAAATGACAAAATTGAAGATCATTGGTTCCAAGGTTATTTGGTGAAACTTCAACATAACAGCATTGTGTGTGCACAACATCAGAGCAATCCGTGCATTTTTAAATGTAAACTATAAGGCTGGCTAAAGGAAGAATGTTGAAACACAAATGCAATAAATTCAGAGGTTATTGTAAACAGCAACTTTTTTCACAGAAATGGATGCTTATCAATATCTTTTATCATATCTAGAGGTCTCGCCTAATGAGCATACCAAGTTCAAAAACAATCCTACGATAAATGTGCCTTGTAGGCCATGTCAAAAAAGAATGTTGATACTTTTGCACTCTCTGCATGGTATATTTATGAATTTCCATAAAAAAGAAAAAAAAAAAACATTCCCACAAGCAATGACCTTCAAACTTAGTGCATTTGTGCATTAACGTCTTCCTTTGGCATGCCTCAGAGGGCACATTCATTATCAGGTTGTTTTGAACTTTGTATTATTATTCAGGGTGACAAACATAGGAGCTATCGATTTTCTTTTCATTTCCATCAAAAACTGTTGTTAGCAACAATCTTTGAATTTATTGCATTTGTAGGATAAGTTGCTACAAAAATGCACTAAGTTCAAAGGCTGGTGCTAATGACAACAATTTTTTATGGAACTGACAAATGAAAGTGTCAATGACACTGTAGCTCAACTTGTGTAAGACATGCACATGTATAGTATGTGACACAGCAATGACACACATCTAGGTAATGACCTGATAACAAAGGTACATGTAAAGTATTGTAAAGGACTGTACATAAATACTGATCATAGCCTGTAACAAATGTACAGGTAAAGTATTGTAAAGGTGGGTGACAGTTAGATACTAAACTAGAAAAGAAATCTCCATGGGGTTAATGTTACAATGGGAAGCCTTGTATGGTGCATCATAAGCCAAATGTTAGTAATTGTTTTGGCCTGTTTGATTCAAACCCTTCCTAGGTTGATTCCTACTAATTAATAAATATTTGTCCAGTCCTTCTTAAAATATAGGTATTTGAATTTTTTATCTTTAGCTCATAGGGTTCCCAGGGGTGAGGAGGTTTTATTTTTCTCATTCGAAACAGAAAACTGGGTTGTGGTAATAATGTTTACTCTCCCCAAACAACACCAAATATTAACACAGCTGAGCCCAAAACCACTCGTTACCGTCCAATGATGGTAACAAACGTAGTCCTAGAAGTTCTGTACAAAAAACTGATTGCACCTAATTTTGGTACAAAATGGCCGTCGGCAGCCATCCTGAATTTCAGACCGCACCCCAAAACACTCGTTCTCGTCCCAAGTTGATAACAAAGGTACCCAAGAAGTTTCATGAAGATCGGTTCATAAATACAGCCTCTAGCCCGAGCCGTATTGACATGTGCATTTACTGTGTATAAGTAGTGCTGAATAAATCAAAGTTCATCTAATTTGCAAAATTTCTGCACGAGAAAAAAACCTGTACCATATGTAATGTATTCCATGTTACTAAACATTCATACAAAAATTTATTCAAATCAGAACTTTCATACATAAGTTCGGTACAAAAAACTGACTGCACTAATTTCAGAACAAAATGGCTGATGGCGGCCATCTTGAGTTTTGGACCGCACCCAAAACACTCATTCTCGTCCCACGGTGATAACAAAGGTACCCAAGAAGTTTCGTAAAGATCGGTTCATAAATACGGTCTCTAGCCTGAGCCGTATTGAATTCTTGATGCTGGACAGACGGCCAGATGGACGACGGGCCATGGCATAACCTCAAATTTGACTATGTCAAAGTTGAGCTAAAAATCAATAGTTCACATCTTGAGGTCACCCCAAACATATATACCAAGTTTCAAAGTGATCCGATCATAAATGTGCCCTGTCGGGCATGCTAGAGGAATATATTGATGCCTGGCTAAATTAAGTTCGAAGGTTGATGCCAACAGCAATGATGCAAATGTTAGAAAATCAATAGCTCCCATCTAGAGGTCACCCCAAACAAGCATACCAAATTTCAAAGCTATCTAATCATAAATGTGACCTGTGCAGTGTACCAAAGGAAACTGTGGACATACGTACATACATACATACATCGACAGCTGAGAAGTGATGGTAATAGCTCAGCTTGACTTTGTCAAGTTGAGCTAAAAATGCAAAAATGTCTAGCATTAACCTGCAAGAATATTGTTGGAAACTGTAAAAAATCAGCAGAGAAACATAATCAATGCAAGCTGAGGACTGATCATTTGCAAAATGACAAGCTAAAAATATAATTTCTGTGCGTTTAATGAAAACAGTGTTGTGCACAAGGAAATCAAACTTGTTCTATCTGTTGACTGCATTTGTGAATCATCTTGTGTTCAGAGTTATGTAGAGCAAATATGAAAATATTTAATTCTTTTCCAGGTTCCTTTGTTTTAGGCCTACTATTTGTTTTAGCAGGAATGAGTTATCGATATTACCAAAAGACAAACATAGGTATGCATGTAAATGTGCCGTAGTTTTTTCAAACTTTGCTACATAAAACCAGAGGCTCAAGTGAGCCTAAAACGCTCACCTGGCTCAAATTGTCAAAAAAGATGAGTGTATCAGTAAGTGATCAGCAGCAAGAGCAATTTTTTGATTTGCTATGACACAACCAAAGGCAACTTTTTTGGCCATTCATTTCTGCTGGTCCTAGGAAAACTTTCTAGCAAGCTCTGTTCTGTGAAGTAATAAAAAACAAAAATTGAACGAAATTTTTGTTTTGTTAGGCCTAAAAAAAATAAAAAAATCTGTTTCTCAGGCCCTCCCGCATGGTCCTTTTGGCTGCCGCATGCTCTCTTTTTATAACCAATTTAAACTTTAAAAAAAATCAAAATTAAATGGTTTATGTCTGATATTTTACCCGAGTTAAAACAATTGATGAATTTGTCCCTTGAGTGCAAGAAGGCTTTGCAATGCTTTAGCATTGAAAAGCCTTCTTGCACTCAAGGGATGAAATACACCACCACCCATGCTATTCTGTAGATTATGAGGCCTAAAACTTGAACCAAGAACATGAACTTTTGATGGTTAAGAAGTAATTACTGAAATAAAAAATAAAATAAAAAAACGTTCGCCCGCATGGAATTTCACAAATAATGACCTGAGAAACAGAAGATCTACTTTGTGTGGCCTTACCAACTACTGTGGTTCTCTCTAGCCACCCCCCCCCAAACCCCCTCCCCCCCCCCCAAAAAAAAAACAAACAAAAAAACAAGCAACACGATTTGAACAAACTTGAATTTGACACCGCTAGAGATGTTACATATCAAATATGAAAGGATTCTCACTGGTGGACTTGAAGAAGAATTTTCAAGGAATGTTCTCATATTGCACTAAGTTAAATTTAGGGCTTCAATAAAAAGCCCAAATATTAACCCAGGGACCTGATTTGAACCACCTTCAATCTAACCCTCCCAGAGCTGTTGTATAATCAAATATCTGAGAAGAATCTGACTGCTAAAGGAAATGATTTTAAACAATAATTCCCCATATTGCACTAAGTAAATATTTGGGCTTCCCTGGGGAACCCAAATATTAATCCAGGTACTCAATTTGAACAAATCAGAACCCTACACCTCTAGAGATGTCACATACTAAATATGAAAGGACTCTCACTAGTGGGTCTGACAAAGAAGATTTTTTAAGAAATTTTCTCATATTGCACCAAGTTAAAATTTGGGCTCCAGTAAAGAGCTCAAATATTCATCCAGGGATCCCATTTGAACAAACTTGAATCTAACCCCCCTAGAGATGCTGCATACCAAATATCAAAAGAATCTGATGGTGGACCTGAAGAAGAAGATTTTTAAAGATTATTCCCCATATTGCACCAAGTTAATATTCAGGTTCCTATAGGAAGCCCAAATATTAACCCAGGGGCTCGATTTGAACAAACTTCAATCTGACCCCTGTAGAGATGTTGTATACCAAGTATCTCATGTGTTGAGCCCAAATATGAACCGAGGGGCTCGATTTGAACACCCTTGTATTTGACCGTCCTATGGATGCTGTATACCAAATATCAAAAGATTCTGACCAGCGGTTCTGAAGGAATGATAAATTTTACGTAATTTGTATATTTTTTATACTTACCAATGGCCCAGACAAGCTGGTGCTAACTCAAATTAATTCAGGGCCAAACACAAATTTTACCCCCCAATCCCCCAAATTTGCATGCAAAACCAAAAAAATCAAGTCCTAGATGGTCCTCCATACTTTTTAGATCTGTGCATGTGCAGTAACCAGGAAGGTACAGAAATTGGCGCCAACCATCATTCTTTCTACAGATTGCCTGTTAAATGTTATAAACAGCAGGGAGGTATGAGTGCCCACTCATGGGAGGGCCATACCCATCTGGAAAATTGGTAAGTATAAAAAATATACAAATTACTTAAAATTTATCATATTTTATACCACAACCAATGGCCCAGACTAGCTGAATCGTAAAAAGGCTGGAGGGCCTAGGACTTAAAGGAAAATCCAATCTCTCAATTACTTCAGTAAAGAATAGCTCCCACGGGAAAACAGAAGATCGGAATTATATATGTCTTTCTCTTTTACGAGAAAAGAGAAAGACATAACAACACCAACAATGTAATTGAGTATTACATAATATATAATTCTCAATTTAATGCCAGCATAACCCGTTATGCTAATTCGGTGAAGGAAAACCAAAATATAAAGATAGTCCAGAGAATGAGACTCTTTATACTCATTTAAAAGTATTGGAGGATTGTATATTAATGCCCGTTTGACATGTAACATATACAAATGCTCCACAGTGAGCTACACTTTAAAAACAGTACATAAATGAGACATAGTTATTGCTTCACACCGAGCTACACATTAAAAAATCCCAGCACTGACGCAGGACTACTGACACCGGAGGATGTATTCCCTTGCTTTTCACTAAAAAGCCATAAAGCCAGATGCTCACAAGGGAAAAAACTGCCCCCCCCTCCCCTTGTTCTGAGGTAAATTTCCTCAGAACGAAGAGCGCAGCAGAACAGTGTCAGTGCTGGAACGGACTGCCTAAAGACCTTATAGATGTAACATTAATGGACGACATTCAGAGCAACAGAAAGAGGACCTGAAGATCTAAGGTCACCGGAGATGGACTCTAAATTTCTTAGGTAAAACTTGGTAAATGAAGAGGGCTGTGTCCAGTAAGCAGTCTTCATGAGATCAGTAGTGGCTATACTGTTAGAATAAATCCAAGAAGTAGACAGTACTCTAACCTCATGCGCTGATATCTTATTGACAGAACGTTGATACGAAGATAGATTTTCATAGGCAATGCATATTGCCAACTGAATCCATCCAGCGACAGCATGAACAGAAATATCTTTTCTGTTAGGAATCAATGAAAGAAAGAAACGTTTTCTTCCCTTTCTAACAAAATCTGATCAACGTTTATAAATGTGCATAGCCTTCACTGGACACAGCAAAGGTCTACGGTTATCCGAGGACGGTAAGGCCTTAATGACAATAGGCTCCGGCAGCTTATCCGGAATCTGATTCTTAGTCAAAAATCCCACTTCCATAGTGAGGGTAATGGTATTACCTACACTACAGTAGTGAGATTCATCAACAGATAATGCATGAAGTTCACTGACTCTTCTGGCAGATGCAAAGGCTAAGAGAAACGCAGTCTTATAGGTCAAGAGTTTGAACTCTACGACATCCAACAGCTCAAAAGGAGCTTCTTTGAGCTTCAACAGAGCCCAAGCCAAATTCCACTTAGGAATTAATCTGAGGGTTCTAGGTCTATTGATAGAGAAATTTCTAACTAGCTTGGATAATGAAGTATTTGATCCAATAGCCAAGTTATCATGATGAGCGTAAGTATCTGATAACACAGACCTATAGCCCCTAATAGTGAAGGGCTGCAGTTTGAGATCATCAAACAAGTCGACCAGGAAATCAGCAATATTTGGTATGGACAGATCGTATACTTCCATCGACTGATCCCCACACCAACAGAAGAAAACCCTCCACTTCGCTGCGTAATTCAATGAAGAGGAGGACCTCCTACAGTTAGAAATTGCATCCACTGCGCATCCTGTAAAATGTTTTCCGTGCAAGGGCTGCACAACGGAAATACATGAAGGTTGAGACCTTCTGGGTAGTGATGCAGTGCACGTGACTTCTCCTGATAAAGAAGATCCTCTCATGGAGGAAGCTTCCGGGAAACATCCCATAACAGACATCTGAGAAGATTGATCCAAGGTTTCTGTGACGACAGAGGTGCTACCAGCAGGATTTTGCAATGAGACTGTTTGATCTTCAATAGAATCTGCTGAATCAACGGAGCTGGAGGATATGCATATCCTATCATCCCATCCCATGAAATTGACAGAGCATCTACTGCGTATGCCCGATGATCTGGGCATGGCAACATGAACGTCGGTAACTGATTGTTCAGGTGTGTCGCAAAAAGATCTATCATGGGACGATCACACTGGTAGCAAATCTGACTGAATATTCGCTTTTTGAGAGTCCACTCCAATAGCAACAGGCGACCTTTCCGAGAGAGCGAGTCTGCTAATACGTTCAGACGACATGGTATATGACGGACAGAGAGATGAAAGTGATGATTCATGACAAATAGGAGAATCGTCTCCGTTAATTCGCATAATGGAATCGAATGAGTGCCGCCTTGGTTCCTGAGGTAAGCAACTACTGTCGAATTGTCCGACAGAATGTGAAAGTGAACATTCGCTATTAGGCAAATCCAATGTTGTAGTGCTAGCCATACTGACATCATCACTTTGATGTTTATGTGCTTCTCTAGGAACCGAGAGTCCCAAAGACCTTGACACTTCAAGTCTGCGGGACTTAAGGTTGCGCCCCAGCCCATCTGACTCGTGTCTGTCATAATCGTGAAAGTCGGATCCGGCAGTTGCAGAAGAACTCGAGTTAACCACTGAAGATCTGCCCCAAATCTGAACCTTTTATTTTACTAGGTCCGTTAAAACAATACTGGTTTCGAGCGAATGCGTCTTCACACTCCAGTTCTGAGTAAAGAATATCTGGAGGGGACTCATGCGCAGACGGCCCATCAGAATAAGATCCGCAGCCGCTCTGCACAGCTCCATCAGTCGCATGAACTCCCTTGCTGTTATTGTGTCTGAGTGTACCGAATAACAACCGACTAATTTTGCTCTGACGTCAGAGCAATAGTAGCAGTCTCTGAACATCGTTCTGAAGAATAATTCTGTTGCCGTATCTCTGTAGAATGCCGTCCAAGTAAGCCGATATTACCGCAGACGAATGAGCTCGGAAGTAAGATATTACCAAGTTCATTATTCAAGTGAAAGCCCAAGGAGTCAGGTTCAGACCAAAGCACATTTCTCTGAACTGATAAACCTTCCCTTGCATGGTGAATCGCAGGTACTTTCTGAATGCTGGATGTACCAGGACATGGAAGTAAGCGTCCTTTAGATCTATATTTGCCGCATAGTCATTCACTCGAATGCTCGCTCTTACTGACCGAATGGTTTCCATATAGAACTTTGGAGCCACAATTAGCTTGTTTATCTAGCTCAAGTCTATTACTGGTTGGAACGAGCTGTCTTGCTTTGGTACGAGGAACAGGTGAGTGTAAAAACCTTGAGAATTTTGATTCTCGACGACCTCTATTGCTTCCTTTAATAAGAGAGCCTGTACCTCCACTAGGAGCGACTCTCTTTTTTAAGGATCCATCGGAAGATTTGTCCAACGCGGACATCTTGTTAGTGGGGGTTTCGCTCGGAATGATAGCCGTAGGCCATCCAAGACTACACTTCTCACCCACTGATCTTCCGTGACTGCTATCCAGTTTCTCGTGAAGTTTGATAACCTTCCGCCAACTGGCAAGCAATAGAGGTCTTGACCATCACCTGAAGGACTTATGGGAGGAGAAACTACATCCTCCCCGTGAAGATCCTCGCCGTCAGTTTAGGGGCGTCTGACCGATAATCCCGGTCAGACTTACGCCCATTTCCTGAGTCGCTGTATTGACGACCTCCGGTGTAATTATATGATGGTTTCTTGTACCCTCGCGAGGAGTTCCCTTTTGAAGATTTTGATTTGAAATGTCCTTGCTTACCCCGGTCTGCTGAAGCGGGTTGTTAAAACTCCGACTTCAAAAGCAGAGCACTGGAAGCCTTCTTAGTAGCTTGTTCATAGACTAATGAAAGCTTGTCGTCAAAGACAGTATGTCCAGAGACCAGAGAGAGCTTTTCACCTTGTCATCTATAAGTGATGACGACGCAAGGGCAGCATCACGTCTAATTAACTCCAGATTTGCCACTGTCAGGGCAGAGTTATACGTGGCATACATGATTGCCCTGGAAAGAACTCTAAGCAAGGTACACACGTCCTCAAATTCCTTCCCATTGAGACGTTGCACCATAGCTCTGGTAAGGTGATCTGCATAGGACATTGCGTCCAAATTCGCTCTATTCGATGAAAATTGCAGTTTCCATTACATCTGAGCGAATGTTGAATGAAGCAGGTAAGGATATGTCTAAATCCCCAGCCTGCTCATCTAAACGCAGTGGAGCTCTCTGAATATCTTCTCCAACCATTTTAAATGAACGTGGTCCAAAGAACGGTATATTTATGGAAGATGTTGATAAGAAACCGCCTCTTTTCCTCACCCTCGAGAGGTTAAATATGGCATCATCTACATGGCCGAAGGCCTGCGACACCTGTCTAGACTGAACCAAGAAAGAAAGAACTTCTTCCTTCCTCCGTATAAAGTCCTAAAGACACCAGCGTTTCTTCTTTGTTGTCGCAGCTTGCTGATTCGGCGGAACAAATTCCGGATAGTATTGATGGATAAAGTCCATCACAACCATATGCTGTTCCAAAAGGGAAGCGTAATCCTCTTCCTTATCCCTTTCACCAGCCGACTGAATCAGCTGTGAATCTCGGTCCATTGCATCTGCGTGAACAGATGACTGGACCGACCCAGCACCATCCGACAGCTCACTTCCGGAGTCTGCTCCCGCACTTGCTGGAATGCTGCGATCAGATGCAATCTGCGACAGCAAGTCCATCACCGAGGCTTGAGGAGCAGCGGTTTTCTGTTTTTTAGCCGCTTGCTGTTCCTGGGACGGAGTTCCGGAGATGGATCTCTTCTCCGAACGTCCCGATGATCGAAGCCTCGGTTCTCTAGCTACCAGATGATCCGACTTCACGAGCAAAGACTGGCTCCGTCTTTGAGCAGCTGGCTGGACATCCGAAGTCGGGTAGCTAGGATGCGGTCGTGTGTGCTTACTGATCATAGCAGAGGAAGCCGTGACTGTAGCAGAGGTCGGCTGCAGTCTAGACAGAGCATCCCGAGTGGCAGGTGTGGCGTATGATGCGGCCCGTGCAAGTTTCTCATAACATCTGGCCCCAGATGTTGCTCGGTTAAAGAGGGACCTCTCCCGCTCGCAGCCTTTTCAGACCTCGCCGAGCCTCCCGACAAGAAACTTGCTGGCTTCCTCCCTAGTTCTGTTTTCGCTGGGTGAGCTTTTGTTTTTAAGGTGCTCACTCTACCCACTACACTTCCTTCGACCGCAACAGACATACCCGGTGTTACGGCTCCCATGGACAGAGTAACCACTTCACCAGTCAAGCTAGCTGCCTGCAAGGGATTAAGAACACCACCCAGTGGCCTTATCCCTTGCCTAATATTCAAGACCACCTTAGCAGCTAGCTCTGTTTGCTCATCAGAGCGCGACAATGGTAGCACACTTTTAGTGGGTGTCACAATACCATTACCATGTTCTTGTTCCTCTGAAAAAGAAACTGAAAAACTTGAATTACCTTGTGGTGAGAGCACTGGCATAGGCATCTCATCGCGAACAACGTACCATGACACCGGTTTCCAACGTCTGTCATCCCAATTGACAAATGCAGGACAAGAATCTGCAGGAGTACATCGACTACAGGCAAGGCAACAATCATGTAAATCTGAGGAAGACTTCCTCGCCATGCATTTTGAGCAATAAGCTTTCATGATTAATATAAATCAAAACGAAAAGTTAAATTCAAAAAAATTTTCGAAAAAAATTTGACATTACGTGTACGCTCCCTGTAAAACACTGCCAATCGACTCCCCACTAACTGCTCTATGAGGTGGGGTATCAAAACCCAACCACGTGACTTCAATAAGACGTACTAACAGTTATAATTAGCACAAAGTGTTTCACAATGTTGTGACAAGGTTATGCTTCCGACCCAAAATAGGAACTCCAAACATCATTTCTCTGCAAAACAGCCGTTGATAATTAGGGAAAAAAGCACATCGCTCCCAAACTACACAAATAAAAATAAAATCGTTAAAATTTATTTCGAAATATCATACAAAATGATGACTTTTCAGGGCAGTTTCAACCTCGCATGAATATTTGTGAAGACCTTCTCGTTACTTTTTGTCGATGTCGGTGTTTCTTTGATCCCGTAATTTTTGGATACCAATTAGCACATTTTTCCAACCAGTCGGGCAAATACTATTTTTAATATCATAGGGAAATTTTAAAAACGTGTTTCGTTTCAAATATATTGAGTAAACATCAGTGCGATTTCATCCTTGAATTTTTATAATCCGACTATTATTATCGAAGTTACGCCAATAATGGAAATAATAAAAAAATCTCATTTGTAACAGGTTGAAGAACCTTTCAAAAAGAGTCATTCAAATACACACCTTTTTTATTCTGCAGTGGTAGACATATTCCGGGCAAGGAAAAAGAACTTTACACAATTTGGTTGCGTTTCCAGGTATTCGCATGAAGGACAGCTGACGTCGACATAACAGGTTGAGAACAACGTAGTTTCGTTACTCACTAGGGCCAAATTGCCACAGTTATTAGACCACAGACGTCTGGAAACCTGATCTAAATCACCCCTACCTCAAAACACCTCATTCTTATATGCACCCCCCCCCCCCCCCCCCCCCCCCCCGAAATAATATATAATACATAGATCTGCGTGATATTTATTTTGGAAGTGTGTGTGTGTGTGTGTGTGGGGGGAGGGGGTATATATAAGGGGTGGAGGTGTGACGTTGGGGTGATGTGATATAAATCAGGACTCCATATGTCTGTGGTTAGATTCTGATTGCTGGATCTGAAGAAGAAGATTTTTTAAGAAAATTCCTCATTTTGAACTAAGTTACAATTCGAGCTCCCACAGTGAGCCCAAATATGGACCTAGAGACATGGCTTGAACGAACTTGAATCTCACCCCCTTCAGGATGCTGCATACCAAATATCAAAGCATTCCAACTGCTGGACCTGAAGAAGAAGATTTTTAAAGAAAATTCCTCATTTTGAACTAAGTTATAATTCGGGCTCCCACAGTGAGCCCAAATATGAACCCTGGGACTTGGCTTGAACAAATTTGAATCTCACCCCCCCCCCCCTCCCTAAGCATGCTGCATTCCAAATATAAAAAGATTCTGATTGGTAGATCTGAAGAAGAAGATTTTTAAAGAATATTCCTCATACTGCACTAATTTAAACATTTGGGCTCCCATAGAGAGCCCAAATATAGACCCAGGGATTTGATTTCAATAAACATGTGAAACAATCTTCCAAAGATGCTATATGTGACATTTGAGAGCTTTTGGAGCAGTGGTTTGGGAGAAAAGTAGTCTTAAATGTTTTTCCCATTACCCACAGTGTTAAAAAATGCTGACTCCGCACTTTTTCAAAGTCCCCAAAAAGTACCCCATGATAAAACCGATAGCAATTTTTTGGGCCATTCCATTCTGTTGGTCCTAAGGAAGCTTCACGCCAAATAAGAATTCTCAGTGCTGTGCAGTTTTGGAGATATGAGCATTTCAATTTTTTTCTATTTTTAGCTCCTGCAGTTCCCATGGGGCAAGGGAAAACAAATTGGGGCATAAATTAAGTACTTATGACCCAATAAGCCCTCATATCAAATTTGGTTCAGATCTGCCTCTCGGTTTGGAAAATAGAAAATTCTTGCCCCTCCCATAACGACGGCAAATATAGCCCCACAAACTTCTCTTGAACAAATCTGAGTCTACACCTCAAAAGGAAGCTGCACACCATATATCAAGACTCTGCTACTGCTGGTTCATGAGATGAAGATTTTTTAAGATTTAAGCACACTTTTTGGGCGTGGCCCTGCCGAAGGTCGAGGCAACTTGATTTGAACAAAATCAAATTGCGATTATCTCAAATATCAATTAAATTGGTTAAGCGCTTTGGGAGAAGAAGATGCAAACACCATGTTCACGGACGACGGACGGTGAGTGATCACTATAGCTCTCCTGACTGTAAGTCAGGTGAGCTAATAATAACAGTTCCCTGTTCCGTGTTGTTTGGGAAATATGGGCATTTGAATTTCTTTCTATTTTTAGCCCCCTGGTATACCCACGGGAATATGAAAAAAAAGATTTTGGGCATCAATCAGGTACTTTGGACCTACTTATACTACATGCCAAATTCGGTTCAAATCGGCCCATTGGTTCTTGAAACAGAAATTTTGGCCACAGCTGAAAATGGGTATGTCCCCACAGAGAGCCCAAATATTGATCTACCAACTTCCTTTGAACAAACTTTAATCTTCAACGCCAAAGAGTGTTCCATACCATATATCAAGGCAATCTCTCTGGTGGTTCATGAGAAGATTTTTAAATATTTTTAGGCTTTGGCATCATTGACCAGAGCCCGAAGAAGGCACCTGCTTCATTTGAACAAAATAGAAAGGGTATACTCCACAGTTGGTTTGTGCAATATATGTTTGAATTTGGCTGAATGGCTGTGAAGAAGAAGCCAAGTTTGCAAAAGTTAACGGACGACAAGTGATGGCAATAGCTCATACTGACTTGCAGTCAGGTGAGCTTAAAAGGCTGCTAATTAGTTTTTCACATATGTAACACAAATATGTCGTTCATTTTTTATATTTCTATCGTAAACAAAATATTCGGGTCCTAAATTAGTATTGCACTGCCTTCTTCTTTAACCCTTTACCCAATGTAACGGCCCAAACCGGCCAGCGCTATTCTAAATAAAAGTGTCAATGACACTGTAGCTCAACTTGACAAAGTTGAACTTGGTAAGTTATAAGTGAAATGGCAAAATTGAAGATCATTGGTACCAATTTTATTTCGTGAAATTTAATAATAACAGCATTGTGTGTGCACAACGTCAGAGTAATCCATGCATTTTTCAATGTAAACTGTAAGGCTGCCTAAAGGAAGAATGTTGATACACAAATGCAGTAAGTTCAGAGGTTATTGTAAATGGCAACTTTTTTCACAGAAATGAATGCTAATCAATAGCTATTATCTAGAGGTCTCACCTAATGAGCACACCAAGTTCAAAAACAATCCTGAGATAAGTGTGCCCTGTAGGCCATGTCAAAGAAGAATGTTGATGCACAAATGCAATAAATTCAAAGATTGTTGCTAACAGCAACAGTTTTTGATGGAAAATGAAAAGAAAATCAATAGCTCCTATCTTTGTCACCTTGCATAAGCATACAAAGTTTCAAAACAACCTGATAATGAATGTGCCCTCTGCCCCAAAGGAAGATAGATGTTAATGCAGAAATGCACTAAGTTTGAAGGTCATTGCTTGCGGCAATGTTTTTTTCATTCTCTTTTATGGAAATTCATAAATATACTCTGCAGAGAGTGCAAAAGGGATAAGTTGCTGCACAAATGCAGTAAGTTCAAAGGCTGGTGATAACAACAATAATTTTTTAAGGAAATGAAAACAAAATCAAAAGCTCACATCTAGAGGTCACCCTGAACACACATACCAAGTTTCAAAGTGAACCGATCATAAATGTGCCCTGAAGGGTGTGTCAAGGGGAAATATTGAGATCTGACTAAACTAACTGACTAAACTAAGTTCAAAGGTCAGTGGCAACATTTTTTGACAGAAATGGAAGAAAATTGATAGCTCCCATATGGATGTCACCCCACACAAACACACCAAGTTTGCAAGCAATCCAGTCATAAATGTGCCCTGCAGTGTGTGTCAAAGGGAAATATTGATGCTTAACTGCACTAAGGTTTTACAGAGTTGAGTTCATCAAAGGTCAGCAACTATTTTTGACGGAAATGGAAGAAAATCGATAGCTCCCATCTACAGGTCACCCCAAAACAAGCACACCAAGTTTCCAAGCGATTCAATCATAAATGTGCCCTGCAGGGTGTACCAAAAGGGAAATATTGATGAATAACTGCACTAAGTTCATCAAAGGTCATTGCCAACAGCAACATTTTTTGACGGACAAGGAAGAAAATCAATAGTTCCTATCTAGAGGTCACCCCAAATAAGCATTCCAAGTTTCAAAGTAATCCGATCATAAATGTGCCCTGCATGGTGTGCCAAAGGAAAATATTGATGCATAACTGCACTAAGTTCATCAGAGTCGTTGCCAAATGCAACATTTTTTGATGGACAAGGAAGAAAATAAACAGCTCCTATCTAGAGGTCACCCCAAACAAGCATACAAGGTTTCAATGCAATCTAATCATAAATATTCCCTGTAGGGTGTGCCAAAGGGAAATATTAAGGTTTAACTAAACTAAGTTCAAAGGTCATTGCCAGCTGCAACATTTTTTGACGAAAATAGAAGAAAGAGAATAGCTCCCATCTATAGGTCACCCCAAACAGGCACACCAGGTTTCAAAGCGATCCGATCATAAATGTGCACTGCAGGGAGTGCCAAAGGGAAATATTGATGCATAACTGCATTTGGTTCATCGAAGGCTATTGCCAGCGGCAACATTTTTTGATGGAAATCGAAGAAAATCAATAGCACCCATCTAGAGGTAACCCCAAACAAGCATACCAAGTTTCAAACCTATCTGATCATAAAGGTACCCTGTAGAGCGTACCAAAGGAATATATTGATGCCTGACTAAACTAAGTTCAAAGGTCATTGAAGAAAATAAAAAACTCCCCTCTGGAGGTCACCGCAAATAAGCATACCAGGTTTCAATGCAATCCGATCATAAATGTTCCCTGTAGGGTGTGCTAAAGTGAAATATTGAGGCCTGACTAAACTAAGTTCAAAGGTCGTTGCCAGCTGCAATATTTTTTGACAGGAATAGAAGAAAATCGATAGCTCCCATCTAGAGGTCACCCCAAACAAGCACACCAAGTTTCAAAGTGATCCGGTAAAAAATGTGCACTGCAGGGTGTGCCAAAGGGAAATATTGATGCATAACTGCACTAAGTTCCTCAAAGATCATTGCTAGCGGCAACAATTTTTTGACGGAAATTGAAGAAAATTGATAGCTCCCATCTAGAGGTAACCCCAAACAAGTATACGAAGTTTCAAACCAATCTGATCATAACTGTGCCCTGTAGGGCGTGCTAAAGGAATACATTGACGTCTGACTAAACTAAGTTCAAAGGTTGTTGCCAGCGGCAACATTTTTTGATGGAAATGGACAAAATCGATAGTTCCCATCTAGAGGTCACCCCAAACAAGCATGCCAGGTTTCAAAGCAATCCGATCATAAATGTGCCCTTAGGGTGTTCCAAAGGGAAATATTGAGGTCTGACTAAACTAAGTTCTAAGAATGTTGCCAGCAGCAACATTTTTTGATGGAAATAGAAGAAAATCGATAGCTCCCATCTAGTCAAGTTGAGCTAAAAAATGACAATTAATTTTCATTATTTTTTCATTTTTTGTCTCAAAAAAAATAGGTTATGACCCCTCTTTGGAACGAACTCGAGCTCGTTCCAATGAGGGGTCATAACCTATGTTTTTGTGACAAAAAATGAAAAAAATGAGTTATTCAAGAATTTTGTTTGCATGTGTAGTCTGCTTTTCATGTTAGGTAAAGGGTTAAAGAATTACTCTAACAGCTACTGAATTTTTCCTGTTTATGGCCCTATTTAGCCTCACTCTGGCCAATATAAGCACTTTATTATATCTTGTTTGATGGAGATATGTGTTCTCTGTCAGACAAGAAAAAATCGCGACATCGGCGCCGTAGCTGCGACGGGTGGTGCAATCTGCAAGTCCAAAAAATATTCTCAGGGGCAATTTACAAGTGATGGTGAAAAAAAAACAAGAAAAATATTTGGAACAACATTTGCATCGGACATGGGCTAGACATGAATGAGATACACTTGCATATCAAATAAGAAGTCATTCCACCAGGTAGTTTGAAAGTTATTCTTTTAGAAACTTGTTAGTCACAAAATTCTAAGTTCATCAAGGGCCATAACTCCAAGAAAAATACTTGGAACAACACATGCATTGAACAGTGGCTAGACATCAATAAGATACACTTACATGCCAAATATAAGGTCATTGCATCAAGTATTTCAAAAGTTATTGAGTTTTGAAACTCGTTGGTCACAGACAGACCGACAGACAGACCGACAGACGGACCGACAGACGGACCGACAGACCGACATTGCCACTTATAGAGCTGCTAGTCGCAGCTAAAAATTACATGCTCAGTCAATCACAAGAATACAGGAATATGATCAAATTCCTGTTAATTGAATACTCCTGTTAATTGAATAATTTTCATTTTCAAAGTGGCTATTTAATTGACAGGGTTTAACCCTGTTAATTGTGTATACCTTCCAAGCACAGAACTATATACCATACCTACAGTACAAATTTCACCTGTTAATTGCATATAGATTACAGAGTAAGCACCTGTTAACTGAATAAAAAATTGCGACATCAACGCCGTAGCTGCGACGGGTGCTGCAATCTCACAAAATTCTAAGTTCATCAAGTCCATAACTCCAAGAAAAATGTTTGGAAAAACACATGCATTGAACAGTGGCTAGACATCAATAAGATACATTTACATGCCAAATATAAGGTCATTCCATCAAGTATTTCAAAAGTTATCGAGTTTTGAAACTCGTTGGTCACAGACAGACTGACCGACCGACAGACAGACCAACATTGCCACTTACATCTCAATCATTATTCCTGATCACTCCTCCCCCACCCCATTGGATTTGACACATGTTATAGGCTCCTTTTTTTAGTTTTTTTTTAGAAGAATAATTATATTTTTTTAAATGATTGAAGGAAACATAAGTGCTAATTGTTTTGAGTTTGTTTAGTGGTCCAATATCAGAGTTTACATAAGCTGATAATCTCTGATTAGCCCATTTGCATAACGGCACACACTGCTTGGTTAAGCATGTATTTTAAAAGGGGTTAATTATTGTCTCGGATATAAGTGTTTACTAGTAACCGTTGTTACGAGTAACTGTTCTGTATATATTGTATTATTTTTTGGAATGCAGTAGTCTGGATGCCGACTGTGAACGGACTACGGCAGGATTCCGCCATACAGTGTAAATAAATAAGGAAAGCTGACAAGCGTTTTACTGAGCTAATTTTCCCAAAGTTACGCTTTACGTCACTTGGTGCAGAATCTGTGGCAGAGTGACTTTTTACGCTCACTCGCGATCTTGGAGAAAAGACATTTTTCTAAAGATAATCAACATGGAAAACTTAATTCCTTCTAATGTTCAAAACTTGTTACGGACTCTAAACCTGGACCAACTTCGTCTATCATGGGGACTTCAGGTAGAAGCTTACGAAACCCGCCTGACATTAACTTGGAGGAAAGCATCGGATCATTTCAGAAAATTCAAATCAAACTCAAATTTGTGTAGAGACAGGAAACGTCTGGATGAATTCATTGAAAGGAAACAATGGGAAAATGCGACTTTTATTGACAGCTAAGTTAAAAATTCGGAATTGTGTAATTTAGTTTCGAAAAAGGAGGAGAAAACAACAGAACATGTGAGTACACAAACCTTTTATGTATCAAAAACTGATTGCGGCACAACGGTTCAACCTGAACACGTAAATACATCTGTTCAATGTGTGCCACAGTTGGCAACTATTTCCACCCAAACCACCCCAGAAGAACCCAAAATTGCATGTCTCGATAACAGCATAAAACATTGTACTGAGCCTAAAAGAATGACGGAGAAGGTAGAAAGATATTGCATGACTGTCGATTTTGGACTTGAATATTTAATAAAATGGAGAGACCTTCCACCAAGCAAAAATTCCTGGGTTCATGATAAAGATTTGGATGACGCGGCACGTCAGTATATTAAAGAAAACAAACATAGAATACCTGGCCCAAGTTCAATGCCCAAATCACTGAAAAAGAGTGACAATAATGATCATGGTGTTAAATTCCTTTCAGCAAACAAGGTAAACCAACAAAGAGAAAATTATGATCGTGCCAGAGCCTGGCAACAAAAGGTGGAAACTTACAAATGGCAACGGTCTCGGCAGCAAAATAGAAACTTCCGTGTAGACTACACACAGGACACCAGTCAAATTCAAAATATTGTGTATGGATACCGTGAACGAGGAGAACTTTGGGTTTGTGCTGATTATTATGATGGTTCCTGGGATCAAAAGGTGCCTTTAGAGTTAGTGCCACAAGAAATTGTGGACAAACATGAGATTTTCTTTCTCGGACATTGAACAATATTCCAGCTCCACAAGTACTTCTCAGTACCGATTAAATTTCGTTTTACCAAACTTTTATTTTAGCAGTTTCGAGTTTCGGACTGAGAAGGACTTGACCGTGTTAACTTATTCAAAGAGCGGACGCTGGTTTATAATTTTATTTTGAGTTCTCTTTGGGGGACCAAAGATTTTTCAGGCAGGGTGTGCTGTTATAGGCTCCTTTTTTAGTTTTTTTTTTAGATGAATAATTATATTTTTTTAAATGATTGAAGGAAACATAAGTGCTAATTATTTTGAGTTTGTTTAGTGGTCCAATATCAGAGTTTACATAAGCTGATAATCCCTGATTAGCCCATCTGCATAACGGCACACGCTGCTTGGTTAATCATGTATTTTAAAAGGGGTTAATTATTGTCTCGGATATAAGTGTTTACTAGTAACCGTTGTTATGAGTAACTGTTCTGTATATATTGTATTATTTTTCGGAATGCAGTAGTCTGGATGCCGACTGTGAACGGACTACAGCAGGATTCCGCCATACAGTGTAAATAAATAAGGAAAGCTAACAAGTGTTTTACTGAGCTAATTTTCCCAAAGTTACGCTTTACGACACACACATAAAATATATTAGATACAAATACTCAAAGAGTTTTCAGTTACAGTTCTCGGAAAGTAGTCTTTTCCACCAGTGCACTTAACAGGCAAAAGGGAGATGCTCTCCCTCACCCTTGCCTCAAGGGTCAGCTCACCTAAATCACTGTGTTTGCAGAACATACCAAGTTCTAACATCCCCCAAGATTTATGATGATATATTCATTTGTTTCACTAAACTGATATACATGTATCAACTCTGCAACCTTTACTCTTGAATAATGGTCAACAAAAATCTAAAGTTCAAAATGCTCAGCGACAAGTTTTCATTCTTCGAATTCAGCAATCCCTCAACTTGAACCAAACTGATGCACATGATTGTTATGGAACAAATTTACATATCACCTGTGATGACATCATGCAAATGGAACAGCTATAAAAATGTTTCGTTTAAATTGCCAGTTATAAATATTGTACATCATTTCAATTCAAAGTGAAGTGTTAAGAAGATTCAAGAAATGTGAGCAAACATCTTTTTAATTCTATAGAGTGGAGTCCTTCCTGTTCATTGAATAGCCACTTTGCAAAAGAAAATTATTCTAATACCAGTAATATTTAATTAACAGGTAATGGTCATTTTGGTCTCTATTCCAAAGATAAACTGAGCATTATCCTTGTATATCTTGTTCGACAGAGATTCAGGACATAAATGATTAACTCTTTGCATGCTGCTGGCAGATATTCCAGCCCAGCACAGGGTTTCTCTTGTCACTGATATAAGTATAATTTGGGCATATTTAAATATATTTTCCCCTGTAAATTGAATGGATTGAATGATTTCTTGTTATATTTAGAATAATTTTTCATAAACTCTAGTCATGGCTGCTTTACAGCAGCCATGATTGGATCTGATGAAAAAATATTTAGAAAATACCTAAACTGGGTGTACCGAGGCCAAACAGCTCTATAAACCAGCGGAATTTAGTGATTACCAGGGTACACTCTTGATGTGTTACAAGAATTTTTAGTCAATTTACAGGAGTTTACTCTTTAACCTGTATGCAATTAACAGGTCAAATTTCTGCTGAAGGTATATGGTGAAAGGTTTCGTGTTTGGAAGTTATATTCAATTAACACAGTTATTCAATTAAGAGATATCAATGATTTGGTCACCATTGTATTACATTGATAATCTTGTTACACACCTGGACTCTAGTTGGCATCAAATGTTAGTTTCAATTATGTTCAGATGCAATATGATCTTCTTATTGATAATCTGATGTACTTGTATTGCAGCCAATCAATATACTGTGCTGGACTGGTCCCTATTGTCACTGATCCAGTCCATACCTGCCCACAAGGGTTGGCTTGGTACCTTATCTGGTACAGCTGTGGACCAGAAGTGGGCTGTTTTGTAATCCATCTCCACATGAGACTTCCCTGAAAAAAAAGGTGAAAAGTAAGAGTTGAACAGTGACGATCAAGTAGTACAGAGTATCCAACTTAACCCTTCACGTCATGTAATACCCATATTCAACATGTGCCATTTACAAAAATAACCATTCAAATTTTGTTATTTTTCAATATTTCACCCCCCCCCCCCCCCCCCCCCCCCCCATCCCTTAAGCAATTGATTTCAATACTTATCATTGAATTTTATCCAGATGTCCTTTACCAACCTTTTATCATAAATGCCTGTACATTTGAATGCATTTTACCTCAATGTTCTGTTCCAAATCTTTTCTCATACTAGGTTCTATGTTTTAATGCTTATAACTGCATCTTATCTAGATGTTCTGTACAAAACCTTGCATCAAAAATGTTTATAATTGTGGGGAATTCAGTTGATGTTGGAGTAATTCTTCGACAGATTACAAGAATTTTTATTCAATTAATAGGAGTTTACTCTATAACCTATATACAATTAACAAGTAAAATTTTTACTAAAGGCATGGTAAATGGTTTGGTGTTTGTAAATTATATACAATTAACTAAGTTATTCAATTAAATGATATACAATTAAGTGAGCTCCACTGTATTTGCAACTTCTCTAGATGTTCTGTACCCAACTATTGATCATCTAGAGGTAGCCGCCAAGGGTGGTGAATCTCCCCCCCCCCCCCCCCCACCCCCGAAAAATCATTCCAATACAGTAAACTTCATAATATTTTACATTAAATTACCACAGCCACTTCTCTCATCATGCCTAGCCCACATGCCAAGTTGGGTTTCAGTTGGCCAAGCGGAACTTTAATTACAGAGTGGAAACCAACACTGATAAAAAAAAAAGTTCAAGGTCACTGTGACCTTGAACTTTGGCACAATTATCCCAAAATGAATAGGGTTCTTCATCTCGTCATGCCTAACCCATATGCCAAGTTTGGTTTCAGTCGGCCAAGCGGAATTTTAGTTAGGGAGCAGAAACCAACTCCATCTACAGACCGACGGACGGATGGATGGACGGATAGACAGTCCCACAGCTATATCCCACCGAAATTAAAATTTTTGGGGTGGGGGGGCTTATAAAAGCTTGAATGTTTCAATGCTTTAACTGTATTTATAGTTCTGCACCAAACCTTTTATCATAGCCTGTATGGTTCAATGCTAATGAGTGCTTCTTATCTAGATATTCAGCACCAAAAACATTAATCATAAAAGGCTGTACATTTCAATGCTTATAATTGCATCTTATCTACATGTTGGATTCCAAACCATCTACGTTAAAAGCCCATACATTACAATGCTTATAATTAAATCTTATCTAGAGTTCTGTACCAAACTATTCATCAGAAAAGCCTGTATGTTTAATGCTTATAACTGCATCGAATTTTCATGTTCTGTACGAAACCTTGTACCATAAAAGCATCTTTGTTTCAATGCTTATAATTGCATCTTATCTAGATGTTCTGCACCAAAGCATTCATCATAAAAGCCTGTACATATCAATGCTTATAATTGCCTCTTATCTTGAGGTTCTTTACTTAACCTTTTATAAAAAAAACCATATGTTACAATGATTATAATCAAATCTTATCTAAAGTTCAGCACCAAACCTTTTATCATAAAAGCTTGTACATTTCAATGCTTATACCTGCATCTTATCGAGATGTTCTACAACAACCCTTTTATCATAAAAGTCAGTGTGTTTAATATTTCTGACTGCATCTTATCAACATGTTCTACAATAAAGCATTTATGATAAAGGCTTGGACATTTCAATGCTTATAATAGCATATCATCTTGATGTTCTACACCAAACCTTTTATTGTAAAAGAGCCTGCATGTTTGAATGCTTATAATTGTATATTATCTAGATGTTCTGTACCAAACCTTTGATTTATTTATTTATTTATTGGTGTTTTAGGTCACATACATTTGCACAATGGATAATCATGACCACAACATGGAGATAAAGTCAAGGTCAGTCAATTGTTTATACCCCATGCTGCCTATTTTAGAGGACTCGCACTCCAAGCATTAGGGACTGGGTCCTATTTTACAAGTGAAAAAGAGCTTGTTTACCACAGTAAACAAGCACTGCTTCACGTCCTGGGGTTCCCATGGGGGAAACCTTTGATTTATTTATTTATTTATTGACGTTTAAGGTCACATATTGATGCACAATGGCTAATCATGACCGTGACAGTTTTACGGGTGGAGGAAGCCGGAGTACCCGGAGAGAACCACCGAGCAACGACGAGCAGCTGCCAGCTCCCCAACATCGTAACTCCACACTGTAGCACAGGCAGGGTTAGATTGGTTGAAGACATGCGTACCATCGACGTGCAGTACACCTTAGTACACGGCGTCATCGTGCCCCCACGCGGGCAATGGAGATGAAGTGTCTTGCCCAAGGACACAACGCGGTTGCCGCAGGTGGGATTCGAACCGAGGACCTCTCGGCTTGCAGCCTGCACCTCTACCTACTGAGCCACCGCGCTCCCGAAACCTTTGATTACAAAAGCCTGTACATATCAATACTTATAACTGACCTCATTTGGATTCTGCATCAAACTATTTATCATAAAAGCCTTTTTGCTCCAATGCTTATAATTGATTCCTATTTAGATGTACTGTACCAAACCTTGCTTGTAAAAGCCTGTACATTTCAATGCTTATAATTGCATCTCATCTAGAGATCTTCACAAAACCATTTATCATAACCTATACTGCAAATTTTACCTGTTGACTGCATATGGGTCATAAAATAAATCCTATTAAATGAATGAAATAAAATGTTTTGATTCACTGGAAGTTAAAAGCTGACAATAAAATTTAACTACTTCACAGACCTTTTTGTGTTCAATGCTTTTACTGTAACATTTAATCCATTATTTCTTATATGACAGATATCTATTTATACCAAAGCTGTCCACTTTAGAGGACTTCCACCACAGGCATTGGTTACCAGGTCCTATGTTACAAGTAAATCATGATGAAATGAATATTTATTTCCATTGCCATTTTTCATTTGATATTCAATTAATCCATTTTCCTAACTCAAGGACTAAACATTTGTATTTTCTCTCTTGGAAACCAGGCATCAATAAGCTCTTTCCAATGATGGAGTTACAAACTATGTTTTCAAGACCAAAATTGAAAAAATAATTAAATTTGAAAGGAAATATTTTTTAATAGTGCTGGTCATATATTGCCATTACGTAATATACATATAATGGTTTGTTTATTTATGGGGGTTTAACAACACTTTCAACACCCAGAATCATTTCATGTCAGACAGTTATACAGCTGGAAGAAGTCAGAGTATCCAGACAGAACTGGTGAACAATGGCAAGTGAGTGTCTGGCTCTCCAACTCACTAACCAGCATGAGCAGGTTTTGCAGTGTTTGAAGGCAAGTGTACCTAACCCTTAGTACACAGCGAGGCGAAGTGTCTTGCCCAAGGACACAGTGCAGTGTGCAAAATTTGACAAGAACATTAGTTTCATTTGCGTGGTGGTTACACAAATTTAAATCTACGCAAACGGATGACCAGTTAGTCAAAAGTTGCATCATGAATGGTAATGTCTGAGGCACTTAACTGATAGAATGCTAAATTTTTTCTCAGCCTGTTCACACATTTTTGTCTTGTTACAATACATGGGAGAGTGCCTATGGGAACTCTCCCATAAATTGTAACAAAGCAAATCGATGGAGATGAGGTAATTTTACTTACAAGATAATATGAAGGGCATCCACAGAATATGAAGCCTTTAACTTTAGGTGCCTGAAGTTCAGAATAAAGTCCAATCATGGGCTCCTAGCACTCTACCAGTTAAACAGCCTTTCTTGTGTCTTGATAGATTTTTAGACTTTTGCAGTGAGAAGCCATGTGAATTTCAATTCGATGAAATATATGAATACTTGTTAATGATAAAAAAGCAGTTTCACAAGAATTTTTACATAGCCGAGCATTCGGTTAGCCATCCCCAACACACGTGAACGGTCAGTCAGTTAAAGTCATTTTTGAAATTTTGCACACTGCGATGCAAATGACGTGACTTAGGATCGAACTATCAACCTTTCTATCTCCATTACTCTAACCAATTTAAAGGGTTAACCATTTACTTAATGCACATGATATCAACATTTATTTTAAATCCTTTGTAAGAATTTTTTTACAAAGAATTTCAACAAAACCGTATCATGTAACCCACCATAGGAATGAGCTCGTTCCAATGAAGGGTCACATGATATTGTTTTGATGAAATTCTTTAAAAAAAATAATTCTTTTTTGACGGTTCGTACTAAATACAGCAAGTCCCTAATAAGTCCCTAAGTTCCCTCATGTACTAATTACAGCAAGTTCCTTTAAAACACATCATTTATCATGTAAAGCACTCACAAAATTTAACCTCAGACATGAATTTGCAAACGACTGTCAAATTTGTTTATTATGTGCAATTATTAAGTATATATTGAGCATTTTCATCAATAAATTTGGAACTTTTTTGACTTTATAAACAAACACTTCAGAAATTCGGGTTTATAATTATTTATTACATTATTTACTGAAATTGTAATTTTCAAAGCATGCTTCTCAATGATGATTTTGCAAATTATTTTCTAGATTTAATTCAGAAAACATGATGAAATTAAAGCAAGCTTGCTATTCGGTGTTTGCGTTTGTTTGACCCGTTACGACTTGCGTCGACTAGTTTTGCTTAAACTATTTATTTATTTATTCATCTATTTATTTATTTATTTATTTATTTATTTATTTATTTATTTCTCTGCACTTTTAGCAGCCAGGGTCGGAACAGAGAGATTTAATTGTGGATGAAAGCCGGACAGAACTTAAGCACTAGCTTGTTTTTTGAACTGGTAAAATATTAGAGTGCTAAAGCCGGCGGACCTTCTTTAAACATGATAAAATAAACAAACAAAAAAAAAAAATGAAATAAAATAAAAAATAAAACAGTAAGTATCAAAAAAACATTTTCAGATAGCATTTCAAAAGCATCTCTTTTAAAAGTTGTTCTTTTATTTTACACACACGCGACTCGGAGATCGCCGGAACTGTTGTTCAAAACAACAAAAGATTGTCAAGCATTTACTGCTTTTAAATTTGAAAAAAAACAAACAAATAAAAACAAAAATAAATAGTCAACATGCAGTTCTATGATAAAGTCTCTAATTTTTTATTTTTGACGCTATTAGCCATGTGTTTGAGGGACTTGCTGTATTTTGTACCCGAGGGGACTTAGGGATTTATTAGGGACTTGCTGTATTTAGTACAACCGTTTTTTGACTGGTCAATTTGTAAATTATGTGGAGGATTCATTTGGTAGTAAAGGGTTAAGAGGGTTCTCTGCAAGAAAACTATTAATGTTGTCATATCTGGGATAAAAAGGGTTGAGCCAGAAATTATAATTTTATACCTGCTTTCCACTACCCTACAACTTTAGTACATGTGTGCCATGCCAGATTGTTTGGTCTATTTGTCAAGAAGGGTAAACAGTTGCCCACACAAATACAACACAGCTAGAAGTTTCAAGTAGCACAACAAAACATTCATTAAAACGAAAAGAAAACAGAACTTTCAAGCCAGACAGATCAGCTGTGAAATTTAACACTACTCTGTCTGATCAATAAACTGATGTATTCATGATCAGTTAAGGGGGCTTTTGCTGTTATCAAACTGACAGCTGTTTGTCTGAATTGATATGCTATTATGTCTCAGTTATATCTCCCTATTTACACTTCTGCCAGTCATCCTACAGCTGCATGAAGCTGTTAAATAAAGAAAGTCCCCTCTTCCACAGTATCATTTCACATTTAGTATGGCACTGGAGAACTCTTATATCAGAGACTGTTTTGTTATTATGAAGATAACCTTGTGATCACTTTGATTTATTCATTTCTCAGTGAGTTTAATTTTCATTCAACTCTCCTCATTGGAATTGATTTTTTTAATGTGTGCCAGTGTTTTCATACACTTTTCAGATGTAATTTTAAGAAGTCCTTCAACACTTTATATAACTAATATCTGGGACTGATCTTTTAACTCTTTACAAAACCTGACTTACAAAATTTAGATGTACATGTACAACAAAACAGTAAGGCCTAAAAAAAGTTTAAAATTTGTTTCTCAGACCCTCCCGCATGGTCCTTTTGGCTGCCGCATACTTTCTTTTTATAACCAATGCAAACTTTAAAAAACAAGAGGCCCCAAGGGGCCTGAGGGCACTCACCTGACATGGTAGCCTAAATATCAACCCAGAGAATTGATTTCAACAAGTTGCATCTGCTCCTCCTAAGAAAAGTTTATACCAAATATCCAAAGATTCTGACCAGTGGATCTGAAAAAAAAGAAGATTTTTAAAGAATATTCCTCATATTGAACTAAGTTATAATTCGGGCTCCCACAGGGACTTGGCTTTAACAAACTTGAATCTCACCCCCCTAAGGATGCTGCACACCAAATATCAAAACATTCCGACTGCTGGATCTGAAGAAGATTTTTAAAGAAAATTCCTCATTTTGAACTAAGTTAGAATTCAAGCTCCCACAGTGAGTCCAAATATGGACCTAGGGACTTGGCTTGAACAAACTTGAATCTCACCCCTGTAAGCATGGTGCATACCCAATATCAAAAGATTCTGCCTGCTGGATCTTGATAAGAAGATTTTCAAAGAAATTTGCCTGAAATGCACTAAGTTTGAATTTGAGCTTCTATAGTGAGCCCAAATATGAATCTAGGGAGCCGATTTGAACAAACTTGAATCAGATCCACCCCTCAATGTTGCATACCAAATATCAAAAGATTCTGCCTGCTGGATCTGGAGTAGAAGATTTTTTAAGAAATTTGCCTGAAATGCACTAAGTTTGAATTCAAGCTTCTATGCTGAGCCCAAATATAAACCCAGTGGGCCGATTTGAACAAACTTGAATCAGATCCAATGTTGCATACCAAATATCAAAAGATTCTGCCTGCTGGATCTGGAGAAGATTTTTTAAGAAATTTGCCTGAAATGCACTAAGTTCGAATTTGGGCTTCTATAGTGAGCCCAAATATGAATCCAGGGGGCCGATTTGAACAAACTTGAATCAGATCCACCCCACAATGTTGCATACCAAATATCAAAAGATTCTGCCTGCTGGATCTGGACAAGAAGATTTTTAAAGAAATTTCCCTGAAATGCACTAAGTTCGAATTCGAGCTTCTATACTGAGCCCAAATATAAACTCAGGGGGCCGATTTGAACAAACTTGAATCAGATCCACCCCACAATGTTGCATCCCAAATATCACAAGATTCTGCCTGCTGGATCTGGAGAAGAAGATTTTTTAAGAAATTTGCCTGAAATGCACCAAGTTCGAATTCGGGCTTCTATAGTGAGCCCAAATATGAATCCAGGGGGCCGAATTGGACAAACTTGAATCAGATCCACCCCACAATGTTGCATACCAAATATCAAAAGATTCTGCCTGCTGGATCTGGAGAAGAAGATTTTTTAAGAAATTTCCGTGAAATGCACTAAGTTCGAATTCGAGCTTCTATACTGAGCCCAAATATAAACCCAGGGGGCCGATTTGAACAAACTTGAATCAGATCCACCCCACAATGTTGCATGCCAAATATCATAAGATTCTGCCTGCTGGATCTGGAGAAGAAGATTTTTTAAGAAATTTGCCTGAAATGCACTAAGTTCGAATTCGGGCTTCTATAGTGAGCCCAAATATGAATCCAGGGAGCCGATTTGAACAAACTTCAATCAGATCCACCCCACAATGTTGCATACCAAATATCAAAAGATTCTGCCTGCTGGATCTGAAGAAGAAGATTTTTTAAGAAATTTGCCTGAAATGCACTAAGTTCGAAATCGGGCTCCTATACTGAGCCCAAATATGAACCCAGGGGGCCGATTTGAACAAACTTGAATCAGATCCACCCTACAATGTTGCATACCAAATATCAAAAGATTCTGCCTGCTGGATCTGGAGAAGAAGATTTTTTAATCTTTTTCCCATTGCCTACAGTGTTAAAAAGTGCTGACTCTGCACTTTTTCAAAGTCCTGAAAAAAGTACCTTGTGATCAAACCGATAGGGATTTTTTTTAACCATTCTATTCTACTGGATAAAAGTAAGCTTTATACAAAATAAGAATTCTCTGTGCCGTGTAGTTTTGGAGATATGGCAGTTTTAAGGTTTTTCCTATTTTTAGCTCCCGAGGTTCCCACGGGGCAATGAGAAAATTTTTTTTTGTATCAATCAACTACTTATGACCCATTATCATCTCATATCAAATTTGGTTCAAATCGACCTGACGGTTCTGAAAATAGAAAGTTTAGGCGTGGCCAAAATTTTTGCCCCTCCCATAACAAAGGCAAATAATGCCCGACAAACTTCTCTTGAACAAACTTGAGTCTACACCTCTAAAGGAAGCTGCATACTAAATATCAAGTCTCTGCTATTGCTGGTTCTTGAGAAGAAGATTTTCAAAGATTTTGGTGCCCCTTGGGGGCGTGGCCCCACCCAGGAGGAGGGGCAACTTCATTTGAACAAATCTGAATTGGCATTAGGTAATGAATATTTAGCCAACATTTGAATAAAATTGGGCTAGTGATTTAGGAGGAGAAGTCGATAATGTAACGCCGGACGGACGCCGGACGGACGCCGGACAGATCACGATCAGTAAAGCTCCCACTGAGCTTTGCTCAGGTGAGCTAATAAAAATAGGCCGATGAAATCGTCAGATGTGTACCCATACGCGCAACTAGTAGAAAGTTGTATGATGGAGGGCCACCACGGATGCCGACATTATGTACACCATACATGGTATGGGTACATATAGAAATGGATTGGATGAGATTCTGATTTGATGGATAAAGGGTTAACATCTCCAGATCAAATTATCAGATTTACATAAAAAACTATACAGCACAGCACATCAGTAACCTGAATAAATATATAAAGTAACATGACAATCAGACAGATATTTTTTGAGCTATCTCATGCCAAAGGGATTGGAGGAATTTTCAATTTGAAGGATAAAGGGTTAATACCTCAGGATCAAATTATCAGATTTACACCAAAAACTATACAGCTCGGCACATCAGTAACCTGAACACAAATATAAAGTAACTTGACAATCCAAGCAATATTTTTCAAGTTATCGAATGCCAAAGGGATTGGAGGAATTTTCAATTTGAAGGATAAAGGGTTAATATCTCGGGATCAAATCATCAGATTTACACCAAAAACTATACAGCTCAGCACATCATTAACCTGAACACAAATATAAAGTAACTTGACAACTCCAAGCAATATTTTTCAAGTTATCGAATGACAAAGAAATGGATACGGACACCGGACGGATGGACAGATGGACAGACGGACGAACAAAGGATGGACAAATGACAGATGGCCACCCCGGATGCTGGCATTATGTGTACCATACATAGTATGGGTACACATAAAAATTAAATGAATGATTTATGTCTGATATTTTACCCAAGTTAATAAAATTGATAAATTTGTCACTTGGGTGCAACAAGGCTTTGCAATGCTTTAGCATTGCAAAGCCTTCTTGCACTCAAGGGATGAAATACACCACCACCCATGCTATTCTATAGATTGATAAAAAACAATCTGGTCTTAGCCAATGATCAAATCGCCCGAATATGCCTAGAAGGCAAAATATTGTAAAGCATCACAAATCTTCTCCTCCAGACCGAATCGCACGCAATATTTACCAGCGTAACCGTGGTATACTGAGCGAAGGAGATTATCTTTTAAATAAACTCCATCTAATGTTACAAGGCATTCATTGAGGGTCAATTCAAAACCCGATGGCAACTTCCATTCTCTATAAATATTGACTAGATTTTTCATACAAAGTTTTCATATATATAATTAAAACTATACACAGTTTCTCTAACTACATTTGAAAGTCCACTTACAATGAAAAGTTACAGATAAAAAATTACTTATTATAACATTAAGGGATTGTACGAAAGAGTTGGCAGGACCAGGCAAAGTAAATTGAATGAAATTGGATGAACGTTTCAGTAAATTAACAGAAAACGACATTATATGTTTAGGGGAAACACATTGTAATAAAAATGACATCGGGCTCTTTCTTCTGGGATATGACTGTATCTCATTTGACGATGATCAGAGAGCAGGCACAAAATTAGGAAGACTCGCATTTCTGATCCACAGCTCGTTACAAGCTGGGGTAAAATTCGAAAAGTGGGCCAGAAAGAGATAGTCAAGGAGATCGTCAAGGAATTGAGACCCATAAAAGAAGGTTCTCAGAGGATGGCTTCACTCCCCGATAGTTTTGTGCCGAGAACTTTGTCTGAATATACTCTGACAGGAATCAAGACCGAACCAAGTAGCGTCGACAGCGACGCTACTCCTAAGGGGAATCGAGACAGTTCGAAGTAGCGTCAGATCTGACAATAGTAGTAGTAGGACAATCGTGAAAGATCCGATGTATGGATTTCATCAAGACCGCGATAAAACTTTCAAGGGTGACACGGAAGTATCACATGAAGGCGACTATTTGATCGTCGATTCGAACAGGTATGAAATGACTGACGGACTGCATAATCTGCTCACTCACCAGAGACCCAGAGATTATACTGATGAGGATTACCAAAAATACGGAGACATTCTGGTTCAGACCCACGCCATGAAGAGGAACAATGATCCCAATGAGACGAGACAGGATAGGAGAGGTTACAAGTGGAAGAACGTGGTGGAACCCATATGGGAGGAGACTGAGAGATTCATGAGCCCGACGATTGGAAAGGGAACGACCGATACGATATTTCTTCCGCGCGATCCATATGCCCTGTCGGAGAGATTGAGATTGTTGATGGCCAGCAGAGAGGCCGGTAACACTGGAGCGGATAACGAGATAGTGAGCGTGTGGAAAGAAGACAGCGATCGGTGCGGGTAAGAAAGCGGCAACCGAAGCGAGCGGTAGAATAGCTTCGGAAGCTGGCAAGAAAGGTGTCGATGCGTTGATTAATAAATTGATAACTCCACCACTACCTGCCAAACGATCAAGAATCGAACGGAGACATTGGCAAGACTTCTATGACATCGTACCGATACAAGACTTAGCTAAAATGACGAAAGGATCGGGATTGAAAGTGATTCATATATAAAAAAACTTTTATAAATAATATATATAAAATAGGAATTAAAATAAAAAAAATAGAAAAAAAACCATAGTTCAAAACATAGTTAAAAAAACTGGGAAAAAATGGATATCAAAGACATGCCTTGGAATGACGCGATGACCAAGAGGTCGAATGACGAGTTTTTTCCCAAGCGCATAAGAGGTTTGATAGTGGGAAAATCGAATTGTGGAAAGACCAATCTCTTGATGAATCTATTGTTGTGACCCGACTGGTTGGATTACGACAGATTATTCGTTTTGGGCAAGAGTCTCTTTCAACCAGAATACAGATTGCTTCGAGTGTGCATGAATCGTAAATTACCCAAGGACATCATGGCGAGAATCTTCTACAATCGAGATGAATTCAAAGGACACAAGACTTCGAATATATTGGAAGGGGCGGCGAGAGAATTGTTCGAATGTCGAATGTCTGTTTTACGAGAACGCCGACGATGTTCCCAGTCCCAGACAGTTGAAGTCGGAGAATAAGAATCTCATGATCTTCGATGATCTGCTGTTGGAGAGACAGAATCGATGTGAATTGTATTACGTTCGAGGACGTCACAGCAACGTGGATTGTTTCTATCTGTCTCAGAATTATTTTCGACTGCCCAGACTGATGATAAGGGAGAATGCTAATTTAAGAATCTCAATCACATCTATGGAGATCACGTGGCCAACGACATGAGCAGGGAAGAATTCAGGAGATTCTGTAAGAAGGTGTGGGACAAAGGACTTCACAAATTCGTGGTGATCGATTTGACTAGCGAATTATTGATAAAACATAAAATATATAATAAATAATAAAAAAAAATGTCAGAACATCTATTAGAACAGACAGTCGAGAATATGGCTGCAAAACAGTCCTTTCAAAGCATAGTGAGTCATGACACGACTCGATTCACTACGAAATTCAAACCTTCCGTCGAATTGAAGAAGGAAAAGAGATACGACATGGCGTTGATTAATCTTGAGACTTACTATTAGTTTCCCAACGTCACCGAAAAAAATAACGCGTTCAAGTATTCCAACGGAGTGGATTGGTTAGAGATTCAATTTCCCAAAGGGAGTTACGACATAGGCGATCTGAACCGTCACATCCAGACGGGACTGAAGACTGACGGTCAAGGAAGGAAGATGGCTCGCTCCCAATACGAGTACTCTACAGACAATATTAGACTTGGGAGATAATTTTTGTGTGGATTTTAGTGCAGAAGATTCGATTGGCGAGATATTGGGATTTGATCGAAAGATGTATCAAGGTCACGCCACATCCGAAAATATGATTGACATTCTCGTGGTCAATAGCATTTTAGTGAATGTCAAGGTGATCGCGGGAAGTTACGTCGACTGTAGCGCTCAGCCTACGATCTACTCATTCTTTCTGGACATTTTGCCGGGTTACAAGTTTGTGGAATGACCTCGAAATCTCATCTATCTACCCGTGATTCTGGACACGCTGTATAGCATCGAAACCACGTTGACGGATCAGAACGGTGATCTGTTAGATCTTTGCAGAGAGAGAGTGACTATACAATTTCACATCAGAGAGACATGAAAAAAAAAATAAATAAATAATTTGAAAATAATATCTTTAAAAAAAAAAATATATATTTTTTTTTATTTGAAGAAGTTTTAGGTTTTTATTTGTATATTAAATAAGAAATAAAAAAAAAGAAGAATGAAACTTATAATATTAATAATTTAAAAAAAAAGAAACTTATAATATTAATAATTTAAAAAAAACAAGAGGCCCCAGGGGGCCTGAGGGCACTCACCTGACATGGCAGTGTAAATATCAAAGCAGAGACTTGACTTGAATAAGCTGCATACGCCCCTCCTAAGAAAAGCATATACCAACTAGATGAAGAGATTGTGCCCACCCAGACCCTAAATTTTCAGTGTAAAAAAAAGATTTTTTTTAAAATTGACCGAAACGCATAATTGACCTGTTACAACCCACTTTGTAATAAAGGTTGCAAAATGTAATAATTATTGCAAAATGCAACTACTTGGACAGGAAAAACATTGCAATATGTAATAATTATTACAAAATGCAACTACTTGGACGGGAAAAACGTTGCAAAATGTAATAAACTTTTTTTTTAAAGGGGCGCTTTTTTTTCAAAGGGGAAATCAAAAACGAATTCGTGCTACTATACAACTTTTAAAATAAATTTGTGTCTCTATGATTCTACGACTGTCTTCGGGTATGTTATACGCATTTCTACGTGTATTGAGCGAGTTTTGTATATGTCCGAAATTTTATTACAAAGTGCAACTACTTGGACTGGAAAAACGTTGCAATATGTAATAATTATTACAAAATGCAACTACATGGACTGGAAAAACGTTGCAAAATGTAATAAATGTTACAAACTGCAACTACATCGACTGGAAAAACGTCGCAAAATGTAATAAAATATTTTCAAGCAGAGTAATCAAACTAATTCATTGTATTATACAATTATTAATAGCAAATTGTATCTGAAGGTCTTAACCATATGCTGTCAATGTGTGTTGCTTGTAGAGGTGTCCACTGGTGATCAGTATATTGGCGATGACAAGAAATGGCTAGTGATCGTCTATGGTAATGATCTCTAGAGGGCTATGAGTACTAGCTGCACTGAGGACTCTCCTCAACCCCCCCCCCTCACCACCCCCCCCCCCTCCCCCCCCCCCCCCCGAGGAAATGATCAATGGTGGTCACCATTGACGATCAGCAGGGATGCCTAGTGATCGTTTATGGCGATCTCTAGTGATCGTTACTAGCGATCATTAGTGATCATATCCCTGTATGAGGATGAGAGGGCTGTGAGGGCTGTGAGGAGAGGCCTCATTGAGTCCACACTTCATTGCCCTCACATCCACACCGCGCACCCAACGATCACTAAAGATCACTGACATCCATACTGATTGGCAATAGCGATATCAAGTGATTGTTGGAGCGAGAAGGGAATGTGAGGGCTATGAGGCGAGGCCTCATTGGGGCATCTCCTCACAGCCCTCTCATTCTGATTGGGAAGATGATCATTGTTGATCGCCAGTGGCGTTCACTATGGATGCCAGTGATCGATGATGGGTGCTCTCTAGTGATTGTTGGGGGGAGGGGGAGGGGGGGCGAGAAGACGATGTGAGGGCTATGAGAAGAGACCTCACTGAGGCATCCCCTCATAGACCTCATTGGTCTACTAGTATACTAGTATTCCGACGGAGAGCGCCACTGTCGCTGCCCCGTTCAGAAATCCTGGTCTACTTTACAAGGACCTTGTGAACTAGTGATCTGGCGACACAGAGACCTCTAACCAGTGGCCCGATCGACAGCGACAAAGTCCCCCTCTCTCTTCTCCCATCGGTGAACCTATCTCAGAAGCCCTCCAACCAGTGGCCCGACCTAGCAACACAGTAGCCTCACCCCTGCTACCAACGTTGACATTATCTCAGAAGCCCTCCAAGCAGTCACCTGACTGAGAGTGACAAAGTCGTACTTCCCTCTGCTTCAGACAGTGACCCTATACCAGAAACTCTCCAACCAGTGACCCAACCGAAAGCGACACAATTACTCATCGATCGTACCATGGTGTGCGATATTGCGACAGTCAAATTCTTCTGTGCAAAATGGCATAGGGTAAGGCAGACTTGGTCTGAAGCGACTGCGGTGAAAGGCTATCACTGTGCGGACAGTGTTACAAAGATATAGACATAGGCCAGGGGCGGTGTTGCTGGGCCCAATCAACGTTCACTCACTATCTGTGGATATCGACAGCGGTCAACCCCGTCATGACCTTGCATGCTCTCCATGACGTCACCAATGTCATAGCTACTCTAACCATGTTTCTCTGTCGATTCCTGACTTTCCTGCATCTTCGCAAACTTTGCAGTAGGCACCAATGCCCAGCCTGCGCTGCAAACGATGCGAACTGTACATAGTCGACCAGAGCAGGCAAATGAGCTTATAGAGGTTGTGTCAGCGATAGTAATTTAGGGTGGGGGGGGGGGGGGTGGGGGGGTGGGGGGGTCTGGGGTCCGGGTAAGGATGGGGGTCAGGTAGAGATCGACATAAAGGGCCCTTTTGGAACATAATTAACATACTACTTGTGCAGGATGATATGTTTTATGGATTTCATTATATTACCTTAGCCATGCATCCACAAGACATCTTTCCAGGCAAGCATTTTCATGATGAAAATGTTCTTCAGCTTTACGGGTTTTAGGATAGGCGCAGGGTCAGGATAATGGGAGGCATTCTTACTCCTTTTCAAAGGAACTATTTGGCTACTTATTCGAAAGAATTACAAAGGATAACATAGAATAAAAGTACAACACTTATTATTCATTGGTAATCAGAAAAACAGAATATAATTAGTTTCACAAATATAAAAAGTACAGGTAGAAACTGGTTATAATTGAAAAGATGTAGTACTCATGCAAAATTGTGAAATGGTTCGGCATCACTATTCCAAGTGAGAGTGCTAAACATTTTTTTAAATGCTTTCTTGGACGGAGAGGAAATCAGTCAGTGGTGTACTGTCACACCTTCTGAGTTATGATACACATAAGGAAAAGAAAATCTCGTGATTTGTGAGTGTATACCAGAAATAGCCCACGCTTCCCCACTACAAATAGTGTATTTTAGCTCCTGAAAATAGCTCACAAAAATAATGTTTCTTATGCTTCTCGCTGCCACTCATGAAATATCCCTTGCATCCACTCGGATATTGTTCTTTGGGTTTTCGGATTTTCGAATTCAATTCGTAAATTTAAAATGAGAAATGATTACAAGTAGTCTTTTTACCAATTGTAGTATATGTAGTGCTCCCCTGATTCTGAGGTCTTGAGAAATAATACTAATAAAAAGAAAGAGTGTGAAAGCTTAAATTAATATTGCTATTTGTACCTCATATGTCCGAAACAATTGAAATCTGATCCGAAAAAATAACCATCACCTGTGCTGCTTGCGTTATCGTCCGCTTGGTGTTAAAATGATATTGATTTATGAAACTTCAATTATTCTGTGCGTACTGTTGTCTTTCTAGTCATCCCAAAATTGCTGTCGCAAATATACTTTACAAAAATAACGTATTTAAAATTTGTCTGGAACAGTTTAAAATTTTTAACATTTTTGCCTACTCATCAGACACTTCACTCTGAATAAACGATGACAACCTTGTTGACTTAACAGTTTTAAAAATCAGAACCTTTTAAATCCATTCAATGAAACTGTTCTTCTTTCACTAATTTTGGAAGACTTGGCACCTCGTGATAACAAAAGCGCACAAGCCATTTCTGTTGGAAAACGTAAATCCAGTCTGCTGCTATAAATTTCTTTGCTAGGCGCACTTTGCCGCAAAATGAAGTAAATTGCAGTCATTCCATAGCCCCAGTTTAAAAGATCGAAACCCCACAGAAGACGATCCACCAATTACCACAATGGTTGAAATCGTTGGGAAGAGGATAAATCACTGTTAGAAAGCCTGTTTTCTGGGCATTGTCATTAACAAGAACCGGACCCTCAAGACGTCTTGTGAAAAAATAACCAGCAGAGCAATAGCCCGCATGTGCCTCGATTGTTCTAATAGGAAAGATGGGGGAGGGGGGGGGGGGGGGTTTGGGGAAGTGTGTGATAGAGTCTCTATTCTGAGGCGCTTCATGAGCTTTGTCAGGCCTTTTACGATTATGTTGATGTAGTCACACACACATACTGTGTTAGCCGGACTAAAGCGCACCTAGTTCAACAGGGTACGAGCCCCCAACCTGGCTCAATCGGTGCTCGGCACACCCGCACCACTCAACTAAGAAGAATCAGGTCCTGAAACACTCCACGCGCGCCCACCAACCTTGGGGAAAAGACCCTCTCACCTCTAATCACGAACGATCTCATAAAAGGGTACTAAAAGCTCGATAGAATCCACCCCGGGTGGAGTGGTGACTGGGAGTGGGCGTGTCATGTGCACCTAGGACTTCGGGTCCGGCTTTAAACTAAAAATCACCCATCTGGTTGTCGCCAAAAGCGTTAAGGTGTCTGACTTACGGCCTGTTATTCATTCTCCTGCCCCCTTGCATGCCAGACACGCTAGTGGTATGTTATGTAACCAACTTATCCTCACCCACATCCGGATCCCCGCTCCTCCAGGACCCCGGCACCCCAATGTCCTGTCGTTAACTCAACAACTATAGTTTCAAAGGCCAACTCTAGTTCCATGGCTTTGCACAGTGCGAACCGCTTGCATCGCTGGCTGGTGTGGATGCTTAACTGGTAGTGTGCTGGAAGCCCATATTAGGGCTTTATTCTGAAGTGCAGGGACCACAACTTGAAGGCTCATATTCCGTGCACGTGCTTTGTATTATTTTTGAAGTGATATTATTTAGTCTATATGGGTTTGCCTTGTTACAATTTATGGGAGAGTGCCCATAGGCACTTTCCCATAAATTGTAACAAGGCAAAGACATGTGTATAAGGTTTGATGGCTAAAAATAAGTTAGCACTCTACCAGTTAATGCATGGTGTATGTTAATGGAAAACAACAGGTATCAAGAGTGGGAAACTGTTAGATGAGCTATGATGCCGGTGACGCCTTAGTGGGCGCACTGTCATTGTCTGCGGAGCTGAGTTTCAGGACGCTGTTCGGGCCCAGCGGTAGGGCTGTGCCGTTGAGTAAACCCCATTCCTAGATTAGTACGACTGCTTTAGTGACCGACTTCCCTGATGACAATGTCAATTCCCTTCAGCGCTTGGCGTGATGTCGCATGAGTGGTCTAGGTCTGGACGCCGCAGCCCAAGTCGCGAGTAGAGGGCGCCTGTGGTTTGCTTCGGTGACTCCAAATGGTGGATGAGTACTGTGGTCTCCTCCCTCTTTTTTCTCCATCTCATGGGCGGGTGGCTCTTTGTGTCTTGGCGGCCTTCCCAGTTCTTTTGTTCCCGCATGTCTTGGTTTACGATTTTGCATGAAAAATATTATAGAAGTAATTTTGGATGTAAGTGGAGCTCGCACCCATATAGACGGCCACGTGCGCCTTCACTGCGCATAGCCACCAACCCCCCATTACCCCTCCCCCCCCCACCCCCCCACACACACACACAATCAAACAAAATTAAAAACACGTTCATCCAAAATGTTCAGCTGCTTCACTCAAAATTTATTGATTCATTTCAACAAGGTAAAGCGGAGCGTGCTGGCACATTAACTATATTGTCGAACTTTAGACCGAGGGTTCAAAAGTTCGATCCGGGTCCGTGTCACTCACCCTGTGTCTTTAAGCAAGACACTTAATCCAGATTGCTTATGTGGGAACACGGTGGCAAAGTGTGCTTAGATGTATGACACGCCGATGGTGCACACGCCTTCAACCAATGCTAACTCAGGTTAGTGCATTGGGGAGTCTGACGGTTACTCGCCACTGTTTGACGGGTCTATCCTAGTACTCCGGCTTCTTCCTTTGCCACGATATGATCCTAGCTGTTGAAAGTTCGTAAAACCTCAATAAATAACAGTGCATTAAAGCCTGGTAAAATCAATACACAAACAGCAAACCATTACGTCCACCAGATGTTTACATGTTGGTTCTCGATTTATAACCCAAAATCTTAAAGAGTGACATTTCTATAAATCGCAGTGCTACTGTGTCTGGTGATGATTTGCTTTTGCGGTTAATCTGGTTCTGATCCGGTCAAATCTGGGATATCTATGATCTTCGGTGATCGTTGGGAGCGAGATGCGGATGTGAGGGGTATGAGGTGAAGAAGACTCCATGGGGTCTCTCCTCACAGCCCTCTCATCCTCATACAGGGAGGTGATCACTGATGATCACTAATAACGATCACTTGCAATCGCCATAAGCGATCACTAGGCATGATCATCAATGGCGATCACCAATGAACATCTCCCCGTATGAGGATGTTAGGGGGTGAGGAGAGGCCTCAGTACTCATAGCCCTCTATCACATCTCGCTCCCAACAATCACTAGAGATCGCCATAGACGATCACTAGCCATTTCCTGTCATCGCCAATATACTGATCACCAGTGGTCATCTCTGCACACAACAAACATTGACAGCATTTGGTTGAGACATTCAGATACAATTTGCTATTAATAATTTAATAATACAATGAATTAGTTTGATTGCTCTGCTTGAAAATATTTTATTACACATTGCAATGTTTTTCCAGTCGATGTAGTTGCAGTTTGTAACATTTATTACATTTTGCAACGTTTTTCCAGTCCATGTAGTTGCATTTTGTAATAATTATTATATTTTGCAACGTTTTTCCAGTGCAAGTAGTTGCATTTTGTAATAAAATTTCGAACAAATACGAAACTCGTTCAAATACACATAGAAATGCGTATAACATACCCGAAGACAGTCGTAGAATCATAGAGACACAAATTTATTTTAATAACAACATGAATTAGTTTTTGATTTCCCCTTTGAACAAGGGCAACGCCCCCGGTCCCCCGACCAAGATGGCAAATTCAAGGGAGCTGTTAGGATGCAATTCGTTCCAAGAGCATGGTCTTTATGAGAGGTTAAGGGTGTTAGGAGTACAATTTTCAAAGGTATCAAGAGGACATGTTTGTTTCAGATTTGTATCATTCTTATTAATCTCAGAGTTACTACACTTCAGTGAGCTTTGAAATTTGATATGGTTTGAAAATGTCTCAATCATCCGGACAAGGGTGTGGACAACACAAAAAATGTTTTTACAAAGTTGAAAAAGGGGAATAACTCCAGTAAAAATAGACAGAGCATGCCCATTTTCGAACCTAACCTGTATTACCACCTGAATAAGCCGCATACTTAATTTCCTTTCAATCAAATGATCAAAAGTAAAGTTATCATCCGGACAACACAAAAAGTGTATTTTATAAGTCGAAAAAGGGGAATAACTCCAGTAAAAATAGACAGAGCGTGCCCATTTTCGAACCTGATCTGTATTTCCACCCGAATAAGCCGCATACTTAATTTCCTTTCAATCAAATGATGAAAAGTAAAGTTATCATCCAGACAGCACAAAAAGTGTATTTTATAAGTCGAAAAAGGGGAATAACTCCTGTAAAAATAGACAGAGCATGGCCATTTTTTAACTTGACCTGTATTTCCAACCAATTAAACCACATACTTAGTTTCGTTTCAATCAAATGATCCAAAGTAAAGTTATCATCCGGACAACACAAAAACCGTATTTTCTAAGTCGAAAAAGGGGAATAAATCCAGTAAAAATCAGTGGAGCGTGCCCATTTTCGAACTTTGACCTGCATTTCCACCCAAATAAGCGGCATAGTAAATTTCGTTTCAATCAAATGATCCTAACTAAAGTTATCATCCGGACAACACAAAAACTGTATTTTTTAAGTCGAAAAAGGGGAATAAATCCAGTAAAAATCAGTGGAGCGTGCCCATTTTCGAACTTGACCTGCATTTCCACCCAAGTAAGACACATACCAAATTTAGTTTTAGTAAAATCATCCAAACTAAAGTTATCATCCGGACAAGGGTGTGACGGACGGACGGATGCACGGACGCACGGACAGATGGACAGACAGACACTGCTGATTACAATAGTCCCTCGAAGGGTCGGGGGACAAAAAAAGAGAGTCCCTTTGAAAAAAATGTTTATTACATTTTGCAATGTTTTTCCCGTCCAAGCAGTTGCATTTTGTAATAATTATTACATTTTGCAACTTTTATTACAAAGTGGGTTGTAACATTGACCGAAACGCATAAAAAACAAAAAAAAAAGTCCCCCCCCGACCCCAAATTTTCAGTGTACAAAAAAAAAAATTTGAAAGCTTTTGGAGCAGCGGTTTGGGAGAAAATTAGTCTTACATGTTTTTCCCATTACCCACAGTGTTAAAAAATGCTGACTCAGCACTTTTTCAAAGTCCCCAAAAAGTACCCCATGATAAAACCGATAGCAATTTTTTTTTTACCATTCCATTCTGTTGGTCCTAAGGAGGCTTCACACCAAATAAGAATTCTCAGTGCCGTGTAGTTTTGGAGATATGGGCGTTTTAATTTTTTTCTATTTTTAGCTCCTGCAGTTCCCATGGAGCGAGGGGAAAAAAATTGGGGCATAAATTAAGTACTTATGACCCAATAAGCCCTCATATCAAATTTGGTTCAAATCTGCCTCTCGGTTTGGAAAATAGAAATTTTGGGACTGGCAAAAATTCTTGCCCCTCCCATAACGAAGGCAAATAATGCCCGACAAACTTCTCTTGAACAAACTTGATTCTAAATCTCAAAAGAACTCTGTATACCACATATCACATCTCTGCTACTGGTGGTTCATCATCAGAAGATTTTCAAAAAATTTGGCCATTTTTTCCCCACACCTCTGCTCAATATGAGCCGAAACATAATTTGCATAAAAATCAAAATGCCCCTATATAACCACTACTTACATGAAATTTAATTAAAATGTGGCCAGTGGTTTAGGAGAAAGAGGCTCAAACACCACCTTCACACAGGATGACGGATGGACGACGGACGAAGAGTGATAAAGAAAAGCTCACCCTGACTTTCAGTCAGGTGAGCTAAAAATATATATTTTATCAAATCAAAAAAAAAAAACAAGAGCACACGTATCGCTGAAGAAGCAATACAATGTCCCCTACCGGACTAATGAGCTTTAATAATTATACAAATGTTATAACCTATATGTGATCAGCATGAATTCTGTTGAAGCATTTCCAAAAAAAAGTCCAGAAAACTGATATTTTGGCACTTTTCCATATTTCCAAAGGCCATAACTCACACAAGAATAATGCAATCAGCATGAAACTCAAACTTGAACTGTAAGTCATTGTTCTATAGTAGGTTACCAAGAATGAAATCATTCGGTTGAAGCATTTCCAAAAAAAAGTCCGGAAAACTAAAGTGTGACTGACAGACTGACGTATGGACAGAGTGCAAATGAAACTTGATCTGTAAGTCATCGTTCTATAGTAGGTTACCAAAAATGAAATCATTCCGTTGAAGCATTTTCCCCAAAAAGTCCGGAAAACTTAAGTATGACCGACAGTTTTCCAAAAAAGTCCGGAAAACTAAAGTATGACCGACAGACTGACGGATGAATGGACAGAGTGTAAATGAAACTTGATCTGTAAGTCATCGTTCTATAGTAGGTTACCAAAAATGAAATCATTCCGTTGAAGCGTTTCCAGAAAAAGTCTGGAAAACTGATATTTTGGCGCTTTTCCATATTTCATAACTCACAAAAGAATAAGGCAATCAGCATGAAACTCAGACTTGATCTGTAAGTCATCGTTCTATAGTAGTTTACCAAAAATGATATCATTCCGTTGAAGCGTTTCCAAAAAAAAACTCCGGAAAACTGATATTTTGGGGCTTTTCCATATTTCCAAGGACCGTAACTCACACAAGAATAATGCAATCAGCATGAAATTCAAACTTGATCTGTAAGTCATCGTTCTATAGTAGTTTACCAAAAATGAAATCATTCCGTTGAAGCGTTTCCAAAAAAACTCCGGAAAACTGATATTTTGGTGCTTTTTCCCATATTTCCAAGGGCCGTAACTCACACAAGAATAATGCAATCAGCATGAAACTCAAACTTGATCTGTAAGTCATCATTTTATAGTAGTTTACCAACTTAGATGTGAGTCTTCCATGGAAGATGTGTGTCGCCTGGCGTTTCAGACAGAATTCTAAGTGGAAAAGGGGCATAACTCTGGAAAAAAATACAGCGGATCAAAAAATAAAATAGGAGGTGCACAATGCCATGATGTGATAAAGAATCACTGAAAGTTTCATCAAAATCCATTCATAGGTTAAAGAGGAGTGGCGGATAAGAGAAGCCTGGTGTTTCAGACAGAATTCTAAGTGGAAAAGGGGCATAACTCTGGAAAAATACAGCGTATCAAAAAATAAAATAGGAGGTGCACAATGCCATGATGTGATAAAGAATCACTGAAAGTTTCATCAAAATCCATTCATAGGTTAAAGAGGAGTGGCGGATAAGAGAAGCCTGGTGTTTCAGACAGAATTCTAAGTGGAAAAGGGGCATAACTCTGGAAAAAATACAGCACATCAAAAAATAAAATAGGAGGTGCACAATGCCATGATGTGATAAAGAATCACTGAAAGTTTCATCAAAATCCATTCATAGGTTAAAGAGGAGTGGCAGATAAGAGAAGGCTGGCGTTTCAGACAGAATTCTAAGTGGAAAAGGGGCATAACTCTGGAAAAAATACAGCGGCTCAAAAAATAAAATGGGAGTTGCACAATGCCATGATGTGATAAAGAATCACTGAAAGTTTCATCAAAATCCATTCATAGGTTAAAGAGGAGTGGCGGATAAGACAAAGTGTGACGCGGACGACGCAAGACGACAAAAGTAATCCCTACATGTCACTCCCCACTTCATGGGGCGGCGACACAAAAAGTGTCCAGAAAAAATGATTAACAATTGCATTGGCGAACGAACTACACAAGCCCGTCACGTGTAAATTTTGAAGGAGAAGGGTGTTCGTGAAGGGTCTGGATCAGATCTGGTGAGCCCATCTGGTCGACATGAAACCGGTTTCGAGACGGAACGAGGGCATTAAATACATACTGACAGTCATCGATGTGTTTTCGAAATATGGAAGGGCATGAACTCTGAAGAATAAATCGGCCAATTGTGTGGCGGAGGCTCTGAAGAGCATATTCGCATCAGCTTCTCAAAAACTGAATAAATTGTGGGTGGACAAGGGGAAGGAATTTTACAACAGTCACGTTCATCCATTGGTCGACCTCTATTCCGTCGAAAACGAAGGGAAAGCTAACGTGATTGAAGGTTGGAATAGAACCATGAAGGAAAAAATGCACAAGTATTTCACGGCCAATTCGACCAAGAAATATATCGACGTCCTGGACAAAATCGTCGAAGAATACAACACACGACACAGATCGATCAAGATGATGCCCGTGGAAGCTTGCGATCCTCGAAACGAAAGACGCGTCTTCATGAATCTCTATCCCGAAAAGATTAAGATCAAGAAGGTGTCTAGACCAACGAAATCTGCAGTCGACGATCGAGTGAGAATCACTTCTTATATGTCACTCTTCGCGAGAGTTTACACTCTTCGATGGGCCGAGGAAATCTTTACGATCGTTAGAATATTTCACACAGATCCAGCCAGTGACTTACAAAATAGAAGCGTTAAAGGATGACAAAATGGCAGCAGAGAAATCATTGGAGCATTTTACAACCAAGAATTGCAGAAGATGGCGTTTTAAAAAAAAAAAAAATAACTTTTTTTTTTTTTTACACATCTATAGTTAGGAAAAAAATAAATAAAATAATAATAAAAAAAAAAAAAAATTTATAATAAAAAAGCAAACGAATTAACAAAAAAATCCCCAAAACATGACGAATATATTAGATATAACCAACGGTCTATTGAGAGACAAAAGCATTCAAAAATACAAAGTTCACGAGTATGAACCCGTGACTGGAACCAGTCTGAACAATGCCGGAGAGATAAGAATCAACGTTGAGACTCAAGATCTGTTCATCCACCCCAGCGAAAGTTACAAGGAAGACGGAAGCTGATGACGACGTAGTCACTCCAGCCAATAATGGCATGATGCATCTGATCAGTAATATAAAATACATGCTCTCGGGACAAGAAATAGAATCCGTGTTTCATCCCGGACAGGCCAGCACAATCTACAGACTCCTGACGTATCCGGACGATTTTTTAAAATCTAAAGGACTCAAATCAATTGTGGGTGAAAGACACCGTCACCGGCATGAGTGCAGCTAATGCCAGTGGCGCCATGAGATTCAACTATGTCGTCAAGACCCAGAGGAACGTTTTCATTCAGGATACCTCTAAAACACCTATTCAGATTTGCAGAAGATTACGATAAGATTCTCTACGGATTCAAACACAATCTGACGTTGATTCGAAAAGGAAACGACGAAGCCATCATGATCGCCACGACCGATGCGGGTAAGATACATCTAACAAGATATCTTGGTTCGTTCTGCACATGCTGCCTTCAGTTGTGGAGAGAATACGTCTCTACAAGATCATAGAATCAAAGAGTAAATTACCGGTGGGATTTAGAATGGGATTTAGAATGAGACAGTGCGACACGGCTAGTATTCCATCGTCCACCAATCACTTCGATTGGAGATTGACTGTGAAATCTGCTTTGGAAATACCACGATTCATCGTAGTGGCATTTCATACTGATAGGGATGGGTCTCAAGAGAAAAATTATTCCCCGTTCGATCATTGTCACTTGAGAAACATGCAGGTACTTCTAAACGCCACGAGATATCCAGGCACCGTTTATAACGCCTCTTTCGATAAGAACGATTTCTGCAGGCTATACGGCGATGCCGTCGATTTCAGAAAGAAATATCATCGACTGGGCGAATTGATGGGTAATCCTAACTTTGCTCCCACTGAATACAAATCGATGTATCCCCTGTTCATATTCGACATTAGTAAACAGAGCGAACAACCCAAGAGTAGCGTCTCAGACATTCAGATCAAGATGCAATTCGACAGGAACGTGCTGAGGAGAACAGAGGCTTTTGCCCTAGTCCTGCTGGATAGAGAGTTAGAATTCGAATCAGACGGACAAAAAATGTCCACCGTTCGATGAAAAAATAATAATAATAATAATGAAAAAAAAAAAAAAAAATTAAAAATACCAACAAAAAATGGTAAATGAAATCTAATTACATTTATTTTTTTTATTTTTGGTATTTCAATTTTAAAAACTTTTTTTTTCACTGTTTGTTCAGAGGATCGAGTTCGATCAACAGAGAGACCACGGAAGTGACGCCTTCGAGATTATTGGTTTTCATCTTGAAATTGATCCTATCTCCCATCTGCACCTTGAGAGTCATAATGAAGACGCTGGTGTTCGAGTGTTGATTCTTCATCTTTTCGACTCTGTACCTCTTATCGGTTTCCATACCGTTCACCACGAGATTGACGACTACTCTATTGTTCAAGTTCGTAGAAGCCAGACTTATTCAAATAATCTCGCCTCCCGCCAGCATGGGATATCCTATCTGACTGTGCAGCAGTCTGTTACCTTCGTTTCCGAAGGGGCATTCGGCTTTTTCCTCTTCTAACGTGCCACTCTCCTCGGCCCAAACGGTGATCAATTGTCTGGCGTATTTTATCTTTACCACGACGTAGATCAGAGTGCAGGCATCTGACATGTGCACGGGATCCGCCAGATTCGTGAGTGCGTGTCCTCCCATGTCCAGTTTGCCTTACATGACATCACCTTTCTCCAGACCGTAGGTTTGTCCAAGTACTGCCTGCTGACCGTGCTGGAAGCGAATTCCGGCTCGTCGTCTAGACCGAATAGATTGTAACCATCCATGTCGATGCTGGCCTCCATGGTTCCTCCGGATTTTTTGTTCAGATACAATTCGTTGACTTGAGATTCCAGATAGGATTGAGAATCCTGTAGGGCAGAATCCACGGTCGAGTCTTCGTCTGCACCGTCGATATGGGACAGATTCAATATCTTGTTGAATCCCACATCCAGATCCGATTTCATTTCTAGCTCGTCGTTATTCTTCTTTCTCAGTTACAAGTCTACGTATTGTTTGGTCGCCGCATCGTTGGGATTCGTGGGAACGGACACGTTGGTTATCTTGTTAGAATTTGAGTTCAATTGCATCACTTTAGGAATATAGCAATCTCTCAGATGTTTACTGAATCCTGCATGAGAGTCGTCAGCTTATCTTTTAGTGGCGGCATCGGTCGAAACTCTAGGATCCGCTAGATTCACCACTCGTTTAGATTTCAAGTCGAGATTGTCCATCATGTCTTTATTCACGTAATTATCTCTCATGTTCTGCCGGAAATTTTCGTCTCCTTTATCGATGTATTTTTTAGTCGCGGCATCTGACAGATTGATCGGTTCGGGAAGATTGTAGATTTTCTTATTGTAAGTTTAAAGGTTCTTCTCGAGGTTCGTATCTCCGGATGTATCGTTCATGCAAGTTGGCAATATCACCGCCGCCAACTTCAACCATTTTTCTTTTCTTTCTAGAGGGGCCTTCATTATCGTCAGCGCGACCAAATTTATCAACTGGCATGTTTTGTTTTGTTTTTTATTATTATTTAATTTTTTTGTTTTTGTTTTATTATTTTAATTATAACATTATTTTTTTTTTTATATTCTTTATTTATATATCTATATCAATTTTTTTTCTCCTCTTTTAATGTAAATCTTTCTTGAGAAAGTAGAGACACAGGTGATCGCAAAACACTCGATCCAGTGCTTGCACTCATTCGGTATTGCAAATAACTGACGTTAAATAGTTCCTTATTTCTATCGGCGGTGAGATTCCGTAGCTATCGAAATAATAATTTTTATTCCAGTTTGAAAATCACCTGACCCAATGCGTACCCTTACCTCCGATATCGTCCGGATTAAAAATTCCACATTCCGAATTGTCTTTTCTCCTCGGTAAGGCATCTCTAGAAAACAAACCTCGAAAATGTTTGATTTTTAAATCTTTCACCACCTTCGACAGATGAATGTTGGATGGGGTTCGTTGGGTAAGACGACACCTTCTACGGATATGTGTTTTATTTTCTTATTCATAAATATTTTTTTATTTTATTTTTTTTTATTCTTTTTTTTTTAAATTTATAACTCGCGAGTTTTTTTTAAACTTACAACATTTCGATGTCTTCAGTCGGACTGCATTCATCCTCTCGATTTTGTTGAATTATCGTGGAATAATAATGTCCAAGTGCGAAAGTGTGTATTTTATCCTCACATATAATTCTCTTATCGCCGTCAGTCGTCAACTCAATCTTATTGATTTCTTTGGTGTACATCTCATGCTTTTCGCCTCGAATCGCAGTCATTATTTTATACACTGTCAAACCTTTGAAAAGACAATCTTTTTACTTTGAAAGTGATGTTTTAATTTGTCACACACGCTTGAACATCTCTTGATCTCTTCACCGTAAAGGAGATAAGCATACAAATTTGGTCTCAAACCCACGAATTCAGTGATCTGTCTTCCACCGCTCTCATCTTTGAATTTACCCAACACCTTTTTATTGACACACGTTGGAATCTTAGATGGGTGATAATTGGGATAATTACTTGTGTTGAACCATTCGTTCACGTTGGCACTATGTCCTTCGGCGCTATGTCCTCGTAGACTCCTCTAGTCTCAATCTCGTAAGCCAGACTGTCTGTGTCGGTGAACAATAGTTTGGCTTTCGAATCAAATTTAGATTTGACGTAATCGTAGTGAAACTCGTACGTCAACTGCTTGCTGACATCTAAGATGACCGCTCCGAGATAACAGGGTTTGTCGAGCTTCAGATGCGTCTTTTGCATGTGTACGGCCACTAGATTTTCGTCGACTATGTTTATAACTGGGTTTCGAGTTTCATTTTCTAGACCTCTCTTCAGATGTGACGAGTCGAACGTCGGTTCTATTCCTAATGTTTTCCATACATTTCCCATACATGCAATTGTTCATGAGTTTGAAGAAATCTTTTTCGAAGTCATACTCAGCCTGCATTCTTAAATTCGTGTTGAGATCGATGTATTTTTTCATCCAAGGCTCCTCGTCGAATGGAATGATTCGTTGCACGTCAATTAATCTCATCCCGCGATCGATGTAACATTTCAGATTTTCGCTATAGACCACATACTTGCGTTTGTGATTTAAACTGGGAATGAGTTTTTCGAAGCCGTTCACTTCCATTCGTTCGGGAGCCAGTGGATAATCGTTGTGTAGATCGTGTAACATTTCCGGATAGTCCAAATCGACTTCTAGAATACAAGGATAGTGTCTCCATTTTTGTTTTTCTTCCGTTTCGACCCATTTGAAATTTCCGATCGGTAAAGGATGACTCATGGCCCAACCGTACAAATTATTAGCATCCCAATACTGCATGTATTTACTCGGTTTTTCTGAATCGAAATCTTTTCCCATGTAAGAATTATTAGCTTTAGCATATCTGGTGGAAATCATAGCAGGGTTCTTACACCTATTGAACAAAAAATTTCCATACTTTTTCCAGGACTAACATTGTCATTTTTCCATACTCGGAATACCAGAACAGCATCAGGATAATTTCAAAGAGAAGCATTAATCAAGGACTGATGTTTTTCTTTAAAGCTATTCTGAATCTCATTCTAACTGTCAGGAAAATCAAATGAAAAAAGAATGGTTGTGCAGCTTTCATTAATTGAATTTCAAATATGTGTGGACTACAGTGCAAGTAGCAACACACAGATATTGGATACATCGAATGATTTTTTGCACACTGAGCATGACGCTATTTTGTATGAATTTGAAATTTCCGATCGGTAAAGGATGACTCATGGCCCAACCGTACAAATTATTAGCATCCCAATACTGCATGTATTTACTCGGTTTTTCTGAATCGAAGTCTTTTCCCATGTGAGAATTATTAGCTTTAGCATATCTGATGGAAATCATAGCAGGGTTCTTACACCTATTGAACAAAAAATTTCCATACTTTTTCCAGACTAACATTGTCATTTTTCCATACTCGGAATACCAGAACAGCATCAGGATAATTTCAAAGAGAAGCATTAATCAAGGACTGATGTTTTTCTTTAAAGCTATTCTGAATCTCATTCTAACTGTCAGGAAAATCAAATGAAAAAAGAATGGTTGTGCAGCTTTCATTAATTGAATTTTAAATATGTGTGGACTACAGTGCAAGTAGCAACATACAGATATTGGATACATCGAATGATTTTTTGCACACTGAGCATGACGCTATTTTGTTTGAAGTTTTGTCCGGTGCAAGCCACTGTTTAAACTTTGGGTCATTTGACCATTTCTCACAAAACACGCACTTCCCCATGTAAATGGTGCTTTTTGCAGAAAATACAGCGAAATTGTGTTGTTGAAATGTTGATTCAAGTTTGACATCAAACACTTTAAACAATCAAACACCGTCACAAACTTTGGGAAGTTAAATTCAGTAAAATAACATAGCGTGTGTGACACTCGATACAACAATTTCGGCAAACATCTGGTGTTCACCAACTCTCAGTTACTTTCAAAACACCCTCAGTCATATTTTGTCGTTAATGATTGTTCGATTTGACAATGATGAATTATTACCATGTGGTTTAACCAATGTATTTTTTATTTTAAATTAACCCATGCTTAAGAATAATTTCCATACTTTTTCCCGACTTCCAAGGCTTAAATGCATATTTTTCCATACTTTTCAAGACCTTTTCCAGACTGACCCAAATTTCCACACTTTTTCAAGGATTTCAAAATGGCATACGAACCCTGTCATAGAGACGCGACCCCTCACAGCATTTTCAAACATGAGCAACATGTCGACGTCCATTAATAATTCCAATCAGACTTCAGTCGTCTTCAAAAGAGCATCCCAGGCAAGTCCGGGTGCCGTGAAATACCAAGCCAGATCTAGTTCGTTATGTCGACGACACACTCGTCGAAAATTTTTGAACACGGCAGCCAAGAGAAGCACGTCGGTTTTCAGATAGAGGTCATGATAATCTCTCATGGATTTCATGTCAAATAATCTCCACACTTTTTGCACGTGTTCGTAATCGTCGTCGGACTGGTATAATTTTGAAATAAAAATCGGCTTTAGGAAGTAGAGTGGTGTCGTCGAATTTCTCGAGATCACTCATGTAATCGTAAGGGTAGACGCCTTTCCTCAACATGACGTCCACCAATTGTCGTCGATCAAAATGTTTACTCGTGATTTTAAATTTCTCCCTATTCGAACTGTCGACTAATTTTTCCAGACTGGCCGACATGAATTTATAACTAACTGTCGATGAAACATATCTCTCTACGGATGGGAATCGTTTTCTGAGACGATCCATCGTCGACTTTCTTTTTATCAACAACCTTCCATTTAGTGAAGGAAATGTATTTTTCGGCGCTGTGCACGATGCAGCTCAACTTCAACTCATATTTTTCACGAACAGGTGACTGTCGTAGCCCGAGAGATTGTAAAATATCACCGGGTAGAATTGAGCATCTCAAAATCTTAAATTACATTTGTTGTGAGCCGCACCGCGAAACAGACCCGTGTAGTGATCATGATCTTTAACTTTTTTATTATTTTAGTCTCGTTATTGAATGGTTGTCTACAGATGTGACATTCAGTGGTTTTATTGTATTTTTGCCGTTGCTCTGGCGTGATGATCATGACTTTGGATTTTTAAAATTTTTCGTATAATTCTTTAATTTTCGATTCTAACTCTTCCACAAATTTTTTAGCCACGTCGCCGCATTCAGAACGTTTAGTTTAGACGAAAGGACCTGACGATTCTCGATCGTCAAAAGAACATTTCAAGTAATAACAATAGCCCGAAGGTACGTGCTTCTGATATTTTATCGGCGTAACTCCTACGCTTGTCGGGCTGGCAAGGATTCATTTTTGTGGTGAAACATTCGAAATCGGCATAGATGACGAATGGCGGTTCTAATCTTCTATTGTGGTTGCGAAAGTCTAAGTAAGTGTTAGGTTTAGACATTTCAACGGCAACGCTTTGCTTTTCGTTGCAATATTCCCGATGATGCGTCAACGATTCTTGATGACGGAACAAATTTATGCAGTTGAGACAGAAATATCTCTCGCAATTATGTTTACTAGTCTGCTTCGGCAGCAATCAACTCATATTTTTAATCCAGCAATAATGCTGATTGTCACTCTCAGAAATTAATAACAAATTAACAATCTTTTCTCTCTCTTTATGTGAAGTCAGTCTGAGAGGATAGAGTATTCGTTTTTCATTGTTGTATCCCAAGACGTTCATGGCTACGGTGGGATTTAGCTTTTTGAAATGCTCGATGTCTTCCAACCGTGCCGGGAAAGGCACTTCTGTCCAATCGAGATTTTTACAAGTCTCTGTGTACTTGGAAACTCTATAAGTATGCTCTTCTACGGGATATAAGGCCAATGTGATCGCCCATTTGAAACACTCGCTATCCTCTATTTTTCACGTTAATACGAAATTAGGCAATTTTATATACGAAGACATTCTCAAAGGGTCGTGTCTGTTCACGTGCATCTCGAGATTCAATACCTTCTCGAACGTCCAACCACTTCCCTTGTCTTGATGATGAGCCCTAGATTCCAACAGCTTGTCTTTCGTCACTTCTTAAACATCGGATAATTCATCGTCTCTAAACACAGTCTCGGTTTTAGATTGGAAATAGGCATCTTGCACCCCGCTCTCACCCGTGTTCGCGTCGAACAATGCATGGTCATTTTTATTTTATTTTATTTTTAGACCCATAACTAGAGGTTTTCGAAATACATCCAACACTCCACCCATCGCCCGTTCCATGAACAATTCGGCATCGAGATTTGCGAGATTGGTAAACGCATCGAAAGTTTTAAATGAAAGTGTCAATGACACTGTAGCTTAACTTGTGTGTTGTGTTTGATGAAAAGGATAATGTTCGATGTTTATAAAAGGATTATGAAATAAGACAAGAATTGTGATAATTGGGAATATGTTCATTTCTGTTCCCTGTATGCAATTTTTTTGATAAAAATAATATGAGGTGTACACTGTACTAAAGACCGGAGGGGTGAGTTAATATGACCTCACAGTTAATGTATGTAGCCCTCACAGTTAACGTATATCAGTGAAAGTTACCAAGTTACAGTGAAATTATTCCAAAATGAGTCATCCTATCAAGTTACATTGAAAACTCTTCATAAATATGGCCTGTAGACTGTGCTAAAGGTTTTCGGGCTTCGGGCCCCTATAGTCGTCAGTTTCCCAATTGCGTCCAAAGGGGACGTTCTCATCTAGACATAATATGAAGTCAACCTACCAAGTTACAATGAAATCCCTTCATAAATATGACCTGTAGACTGTGCTAAAGGTTTTTGGGCTTTGGGCTTTGGCAGCCATCATGGTTGAATGATCGCAACCAAAAGGGGACATTCTCATCTGGGCATCATCTGGAGTGATCTTATGAAGTTACAATGAAATCCCTTCATAAACATGACCTGTACACTGTGCTCAATGTTTTCGGGCTTCGGGCCCCTGAAGCCGTCACAGTTGACCAATCACGACCAAAAGGGGATGTCATCATCTAGACTTTATATGGAGTCAAACTCACAGGTTACAATGAAATTCTTCCATAAATATCACCTATAGACTATGCTAAAGGTTTTGGGGTTTTGGGCTCGGGCACCCATCAGGGCTGAACGATCGCGACCAAAAGGGGACGTTCTCATCTAGACATTATTTGGAGTCATCCTACCAAGGTGCAATGAAATCCCTTCATAAATATCACCTGTACACTGTGCTAAAGGTTTTCGGGCTTCATGCCCCTGTAGCCATCACAGTTGCCTAATGGTGTCCAAAAGGGGCTGTTCTCATCTAGATATTATATGAAGTCAACCTACCAAGTTACAATGAAATCCCTTCATAAATATGACCTGTAGACTGTGATAAAGGTTTTCGGGCTAAGGGCTCGGGCAGCCATCATGGTTGAATGATCGCAACCAAAAGGGGACATTCTCATCTGGGCATCATCGGGAGTGATCCTGCGAAGTTACAATGAAATCCCTTCATAAATATGACCTGCAGACTGTGCTCAAGATTTTCGGGCTTCGGGCACGATCATGACCAAAAGGGGATGTCATCATCTAGGCATTATATGGAGTCAACCTAACAAGTTACAATGAAATCCTTCCATAAATATGACCTATAGACTATGCTAAAGGTTTTTGGGCTCGGGCAGCCATCAAGGCTGAAGGATTGCAACCAAAAGGGTACATTCTCATCTAGACATTATTTGGAGTCATCCTCCCAAGCTACAATGAAATCCCTTCATAATTATGACCTGTAGACTGTTCTAAAGGTTTTCGGGGTTCGGGCCCCTGCAGCCGTCACAGTTGCCCAATCGTGTCCAAAAGGGGACGTTCTCATCTAGACATTATATGAAGTCAACCTACCAAGTTACAATGAAATCCCTTCATAAATATGACCTATAGACTGTGCTAAAGGTTTTCAGGCTTCGGGCTCGGGCAGTCATCATGGTTGAATGATCGCAACCAAAAGGGGACATTCTCATCTGGGCATCATCTGGAGTTATCCTACGAAGTTACAATGAAATCCCTTCATAAATATGATCTGTAGACTGTGCTAAAGGTTTTTGGGCTTCGAGCACCTGTAGCCGTCACAGTTGACCAATCACGACCAAAAGGGGATTTTCTCATCTAGACATTACATGAAGTCAACCCACCAAGTTACAATGAAATTCCTCAATAAATATGACCTGTAGACTGTGCTAAAGGTTTTCGGGTTTTGGGCTCGGGCAGTCATCATGGTTGACAGATCACGCCCAAATGGGGAAATTCTCTTCTAGACTTCATAAGGAGTCATCCTACCAAGTTACAATGAAATCCCTCCATATTAAACATGACCTGCAGACTGTGCTAAAAGTTTTTGGGGTTTGGGCTTGGGCAGCCATCACGGTTGACAGATCATGCCCAAAAGGGGATGTTCTCATCTAGGAATAATACAGAGGCATCCTACCAAGTTACAATGAAATTCCTTCATAACTACAACCTGTAGACTGTGCTAATGGTTTTTGGGCTCGGGCAGCCATACCGGCTGACCGATCACGACTAAAAGGGGACATTCTCATCTAGACATGACCCCAAACCTGCATATGAAATTTCGTGACGATCAGACAAGACCAGCGGGGTGTAGCCCGTGCTAAAGGAAAATGTGAACAGACTCACAGACTAACAGACTTCTGCACGCGTAATGGCAATAGCTTATCTTGACTTTGTCAAGTTAAGCTAAAAATCCTTTAATGGTGAGTGGTGACATCTCGTTCTAATGGAGTCAACGATTTCTCTAACGCTTTGATTAAGATTCCATTTATCACACAGAGTCCCTTGTTTTCATCCAGTGCTCTCAAGACTTCACCAATCAATTTTTTTGTTGTAACGAATCGTCATCTCGAACCGCATCACTTTTCATTTTTTACTATTCTCTTTTGAAACCTGTCGCTCCACTTTCCTTTTAAGGGGGCGTCCAACCTAACTTTGGTCAAATTTCATGTAATTTTCTTTCAAGTCTAAAAAAAGACCCAAAATGAATAACCCCAATAAATTATATACCAAAATGCTTGGAATGAAACATAGAACATGTGGAAACTGAAATTTGCCATGGAACTGCTGCCATGTGTAAATAGCACCACCTGAAAGTCTGCTATGGCATTAGTAAGAGAACAAAATTTTTACAATAAAATACCTCAAAATAAAATAACAGCTGTATTCTATAAACATTGAAGAACATACTTGAAGAAATCTTTTCCTAATTCATACAAGTAATAAAGATTGGGACCAAATGTTATAAGTGGAGTGCTCACTGATTGAAGGCAGACATTTTCTTTTGTTTATGTTTTGATTTGGGGAGTTCAACAAATGTCAACTTCAAGGAGTCCACAAGAAGAAGTATGGAAGGACAAAAGAGTGTCTCCCAATAAAGATATATGTGTCACTGTGTTGGTTTGGAAAGAAACTATGATATTCTCCTATGTAGAATGCACTGTAAAGTCATACATTATAGTTGAATAAATATATTTACAAACCCCTTGCACTGTAACCCCTTTTAAACCATGCATCAATTTGATAGTGATTAAATTGTTAAATTTGTCTGGTTTATCAATACGTATAATAGCTCTGTGTACTCTTGGACACCAATACACTCATGATATCTGTTGGAGAAGAAATAAGGGTAACTGTAACCTGTCACTGCAATAAACCATCTAATGTACTTAAAAGTACATTGTTATTCAAAATACATCAAATCAAACTTACATAACCATTATTGTATGTACTTTCCCCAAGGAGGCTTATTGGCATATTGAGATCAGAAGGGCACATCCAGAGGGTCTCACATATTTTTTTCAAGAACGCAGTACACAAAGCAATCCCCAAAAGGTGACAAGTGAGCTCCATTTGACACAAAAAATTTCCCGGGGGGGGGGGGGGGGGGGGGGGGATCTCTTCCTTGTATGACTCTACCTCCGGCACTCAAGGCATATGCCTTTTTTCTCAAAGTTTAACTCCTTTTTCGTTTTGAAGATCCTGGCCACACATGTTCCAAGCACTATCAGACAGGTAACCCTCCAAATAAGTGTATCTGCAAAAAGCATGTTACATTGCAAAACATTCTTTTTAGACTTTAAGTTCTGGACCTTTCATGCTTCTTACTTCCAACTATAACACTTTATTTATCGATTAATGGGTGAATAGAAAAGTCCTGCCATAATCAACATTTTGAGTTCCATAAGCCTCCATAACAGCTCAGATAAAAGTGTCAAACATCAGATTGGTGGCTTTATACAGAATATTCATTAGGTTGTTGCTTGATAAGTAATAGGAACAAAATCTTCACCAGAAATATTTTGTAGGAATACATTTGAGGGTATCAGAAGGCACTTTCCAACAACTTGTAACAATCAACTAGTTATAAACAAAATTTTCTAACTCAATAGAGTGAAAAAGTACCAGAACTCTGAAAAAATGTGGGAAGAAACACATGCTACAGCAGCTACACAGGCATTGTTTCCCCATGATGCTCGATCACAACACCAAATATCCTTCAAATTGGAGTAGCAATGGTTGAGATACAAGGGAGAATGTTGGTACATGTAATGATGAATGGGTAAGACTAAGAGGACAGAGGTCACCACTGCACGGCCCTAGATGCACCTTTGATTTTACAACTTCCAGGTCTGGGGCATAATAATCGCAACACACCCGCCTTATCAATTCATAATTTCAGTAAAATAAAAGGAATTATCAATTTTAATTAATTTATAGATGATGGGAAATATTTGGCTTCTTTTGCCTTCTCGTACCATTAATTACCACAAAGAATATCAGTTTGATGCCGACAAACGAAACTGAACCATTGTGGTCTGGTTAAAAAGTAACTCAGCATGGATAATGAAGAAATTGCGAATATTTGAAGTATTTCATTTGTTTAAAAGCCAATTGCAGCTAATTTTGACGGTGTATTCGATAATTCGTTTCGGTTTTGAGCACACGGTCACGCTGACAGCGGTTATGTTTATTGTGATATGCAAATTGGGAGCTAGTTTCCGGTGAAGGAGATTTGTCACATTTGTCAGAGTAAAACGATGACAAAAGACACTGATCGACGCTTGTGTTAGTATGGTTGGTTGCAAGAAAAAACTAAATTCTCAGCATCGTCCAAACGCACCTTATTTAAAAGTGCTAATGCATCATTTTCAACCCATCTTGAATTAGTCCTTTGCCGACATCAACACAGTCTGTGGCAAAGATCCATGGTAACTGTGAAGTAAATAACTTCACAACATCGGGGGAAATCAACACGCTCAATATAGTTCCAGGTCACTTGGAATATACTTCATGAAAAAGTGATTTCTGAAGCATTCTGCTTACTTTGTTATCAATATTGCCTTATTTTATTGTGTATTGTCCCGATTTTATACACTCGGTTATTTTTTTATAAGTGGTTCATGTTGTCTTTCTAGTGTGCAATAATTCAGATTTTTTGTCGACAAAAAAAAGTTCAGACGGCCTGTAAACACAAGAGGGAATTTCGAACCATATTTTGTAGTTATGACATTAACAGTTCAAGTATTTGCTGTCACCTGTTTGCAAATTCGCTCATACATTGTCTCGAACAAATAAAGGGCGTGATCACGTCCTTGCATTCTTACGATTGCCCAAATTGAGTATTTCTGCAAGAACCACATCGTAATCACATGATATTTTAATAATAATTTATAATATTTTATGTGGTTTTTTTTATATTTTTTTTTGCAAATTTTTAAACTTCTTATTTAATACATATAGTATTTTTTTTTATCTTTTAATGAGAATCAATTTTTTTTTAATGAAAATCAATTTTTTTTAACACAAAAAAACATTTAACACAAAAATAAATTAAGACGATTAGGTACATTGCATCCAAACTAATCGTTTATACCCCTACTCCAAAAAAAAATAAAACAAGAGGCCCCAGGGGGCCTGAGGGCACTCACCTGACATGGTAGTCAAAATATCAAACCAGGGACTTGACTTGAATAAGCTGCATATGTCCCTCCTAAGAAAAGCATATACCAACTAGATGAAGCGATTGTGCCCACACAATACATAGGATTTTCCTTCTATTTTCAGTTCCTGCACTTTTATGTCCCAAAATTGAGATAAACGCATAAAAGACTTTTTTTCCCAAACAAAATATTTTCAGCCTAAATTTTTTTTTCTTTCTTAAAACGCATTAAAAAAACAAAAAACTAATTTCCGGATTTTGGTCCAACATTTTCTAAGTCCCACCCGGACCCCAAATTTTCAGTGTAAAAAAAATAATTTTTTTTTGTCTTAAAATTGACCAAAACACATAGAAAACAAAAAAAAAAATTCGGATTTTGGTCCAAAATTTTCTAAGTCACACCTGAACACCAAATTTTCAGTGTAAAAAAAATTTTTTTTTTTTTGTCTTAAAATTGACCGAAATGCATAAAAAACAAAACAAAAATTCCAGATTTTGGTCCAAAATTTTCCAAGTCCCACCCGGACCCCAAATTTTCAGTGTAAAAAAAAATAGGATTTTTGTCTTAAAATTGACCGAAACGCATAAAAATACAAAAAAAAAAAAAATTCCGGATTTTGGTCCCAAAAGTCTGGAACGGGGACCCAAATTTTCAGCCTAAATATGAACCCAGGGACTTGGCTTGAACAAACTTGAATCTTACCCCCCAAAGGATGCTGCATACCAAATATCAAAAGATTCTTATTGGTAGATCTGAAGAAGAAGATTTTTAAAGAATATTCCTCATACTGCACTAATTTAAGCATTTGGGCTCCCATAGACAGCCCAAATATAGAGCCAGGGAATTGATTTCAATAAACATGTGAAACAATCTTCCAAAGATGTTATATGTGAAACTTGAAAGCTTTTGGAGCAATGGTTTGGGAGAAAAGTAGTCTTACATGTTTTTCCCATTACCCACAGTGTAAAAAAATGCTGACTCAGCACTTTTTCAAAGTTCCCAAAAAGTACCCCATGATAAAACCGATAACAATTTTTTTTTACCATTCCATTCTGTTGGTCCTAAGGAAGCTTCACACCAAATAAGAATTCTCAGTGCTGTGTAGTTTTGGAGATATGGGCGTTTTAATTTTTTTCTATTTTTATCTCCTGCGGTTCCCATGGGGTGACGGGAAAAAAATTTGGGCATAAATTAAGTACTTATGATCCAATAAGCCCTCATATCAAATCTGGTTCAAATCTGCCTCTCGGTTTGGAAAACAGAAATTTTGGGAGTGGCAAAAATTCTTGCCCCTCCCATAACGGCAAATATAGCCCCACAAACTTCTCTTGAACAAATCTGAGTCTACACCTCATAAGGAAGCTGCACACCTAATATCAAGTCTCTTCTACTGCTGGTTCATGAGAAGAAGATTTTTTAAGATTTAGGCACACTTTTTGGGCGTGGCCTTACCAAGGGGAGAGGCAACTTGATTTGAACAAAATCAAATTGAAATGTCATAACAAACTATTATTTCAAATATCAATTAAATTGGTTCAGCGGTTGGGGAGGAGAAGACACAAACACCATGTTCACGGATGACGACGGACGGTGACTAATCACAATAGCTCTCCTGACTGAAAGTCAGGTGAGGTAAAAACATTTGTCGACTGAGTCCCATCAGTAAAACAAACAAAAAATTGTATACCGCAGAAAATGAGTACTACCTCGCTTTCACAGTTCATTCCAAACAGAGGTGAATCGCATCGAGAAACACACTCGCCCCAGATTGTAAGTATTAAAAATAAAATCCATCGACTTAACATTTTTCACTTCGTTCAGTAATGAATGCAGGCGTTTTGAAAACCAGTTCTCTTTTTCAAAAAAAAGCAGCACAATAAAAATATCCAGGTGTTCACACAGTGATACGTGCGTGGTTTTATATAACAGAGCATACTTCAAAGTGTCGTCATTTTGTTGAATTTTTTTTTTTTATATAAAAAATATTAAATTTTGTGGGATTTTTTAAGCGATAATAACTATTAATTGTAAAAAAAAATTTTTTTTGTTTTGTTTTTTTCTTCTTATATATATATATATATATATGTAAAAAAATAAAAAACACAACTTTATACAGTTTTTATCTTTAATGATAAAAACAAGCAAGTAATGGTCGCATCTACAATTTTTATTTTTAAAACAGTCATTTATTTTTTATCACTCATCTCATAACTCCAAATAATATATACATACATTTTCAATCGCGATCCCATCCCCAGATCGTCGTCAAGCTAATCTAATTTTTAGACTTGAACGCTCGAACTCAAACGGTCGAGTTTTACCAGCCCAATTTCGAATTCACCGATTGAATCAGATTGTTTTTTCCCATGGGAATCAACGTTCGATAGTGTCAATTTCCAGTTTGCAACCGCAAAAAAGGCAATGTCTTGGCATGGTTGCAACTGCAAAAAAACCAATGTCTTTTCGGAATTTTTGCCAATGGAAATCTCAGTGCTAATCTTGTCTCAGTCACAATTGTGCAAAAACCCCTTCTGGAAAATTCGAAAAATTCACCCCAATGGCGAAGTGTCGATGTTACATTATGAAAAAGTGAATTTTTCACTGAGGTTTGTGTTAAATTTATAAAAAAAAAAGTGAATTTTTCAAACCGGTGAATTTTTTTAGACGTTTTCGAGAAATTCTGCTGAAAAGTGGACCAGAAATGTTCGAATTTAAACATTTTCCAGAAAAACCCAGGGTTTTCGGGGAAAAAATGAATTATTTGGGGGAAAAACCCAATATTTTCCAAGAAAATCAACTTTTTTACCAGAAAAATTGAGGTTTTGCCAAAATAACTCAATTTTTCCAGCGCACCTAAAATTTCCAGCCCACAAAAATGAGGTGGGCTGGAACCCCCCATTATATGCTATTTATGGTTACCGTGTCTTATTATAGCAGGAAGACTGAACTTCCAAAGTAAGTGAGCATTACTCCACTACCTGGGGGGCTCTCACAGGAAGCAAACAAATTTAAATATTGTGACCTTCTGAAGGTGCATGACTGTTACAATGCTAACTTTATTCTAAATTATAATTTGAAAGCCACATATTTTTATTCAGATTCGCTTTCAAATAAAAGATGGTAATTTGGTGGCTCCCAAGTCAATTAAATAGACGATGTCCTGTTTCTCCCACTTTTAAATAAAGTTATTTATTTATTTATTTATTGGGGTTTAATGACACTTTCGACAGCCAGGGTCAGTTTTATGGGTGAAGGAAGCTGGAGTATCTGGAGAGAACCACCTAACAATCGTGAGCAACTGTCAGACTCCTCAACATACTAACTCCACACAAGCAAGGTTAGCATTGGTTGAAGACAAGTGCACCATCGACATGTACTATGCCTTAGTACACAACGCCACCGTGCCCCCACATAGGCAATTGGGATTAAGTGTCTTATCCAAGGACACAATGCTGTTGCCGCAGGAGGGATTCGAACCGACAACCTCTCGGCTTGCAGCCTGCATCTCTACCTACTGAGCCACTGTGCACCCTTTATAGTTATTATACCTATGAGGTTCTCCTTTACCCCAGTACACATGATATCAAAAACTGTGATTTTAATTATTATTTTTTTTTAATTTTTCAAAAGATTTCAACAAAAACATATCATGTGCCCCCTCACTGGAATGAGCTCAACAAGCTTGTTCCAGTGAGGGGTCATGTGATATTCTTTTGTTGAATTTTTTTTTTCCAACTGCAGATTTTGTAAATGACTTGGGCAGATGTGGCTGATTCTTTAGATAAGGGGTTAAGAGTTGTAGGCTGTTTAATTTTCATGCATTTCAAGCATTTGCTCAACTTGGGTGCTTGCATCGTTCTCTTTCTCCCTTATTCAGCAGGTAAAATTTTTTTGTTTGCTCACACCTGTTTCCCCACTTTCAGTTACTAATATTTAACAATGTTTGTCTATAAACAAGAAGTTGTCAATAATCACTACTACAGGAGAAATTCAAATGAAAGTGTCCATGACACTGAAGCTCAACTTGACAAAAAAGAGACTGAACTAAATAGCAAGTTCCAGTAATGCAAAGTCATTCACTCAAGTTTCTACAGAAAAGACATCACACCAAAGCTACATATCAAATCTGAAAAGATCGAGTGAGGGGTGTGGTCTGTAGAGTGTACTAATGGAAATGTTGACAATTTAAATGCCAAATCCAAGATGCTTGCTGGTGGCCATGTTTTTTAATTAAATTCAGAAAAATTTGCCAGCTTCCATTTAGACATCACACAAAAACTATATAAAATTTGAAAAGGATCAGGTGAGAGGTGCGGCCTGTATTGTGAGCTAATGGAATTGTTGACAATTTATATGCCAAATCCAAGACGGCCACACCTGGGCCATATTTTTCAACAAAATTTAGAAAAGTTCTGTAACTCCCATCTAGACATCACATCAAAGCTACATATGAAATTTGAAAAAGATTGGCAGAGATATGCAGTCTGTAGGGTGTGCTAATGGAATTGTTGATAATATATATGCCAAAGCAAAGATGGCCACTGGTGGCCATGTTTCTCAACGTAATTCAGAAAAATTTGTATAGACATCACACCAAAGCTACATATGAAATTAGAAACTGATTGGGTGAGCGGTGCAGCCTGTAGGGTGTGCTTATGGAATTGTTGACAATGTCTATGCCAAATTCAAGCTGGCCACTGGCGATCGTGTTTTTCAATGAAATTCAAAAAAATTTGATAGTTCCCATCTAGACATCACATCAAAGCAACATATGAAATTCGAAAAACACCGGGTGAGAGATGCAGACTGTAGGGTGTGCTAATGGAATTGTTGACAATTTCTATGCCAAATCCAAGAGGCTGCTGGCAGCCATATTTTTCAATGAAAATCAGAATTCAATAGCTCCTATCAAGACATCACACCAAAGCTCATATGAAATTTGAAAAAGATTGGGTGAGAGATGCAGCCTGTAGGGTGTGCTAATGGAATTGTTGATAATACATACGCCAAATCCAAGATTGCCACTGGAAGCCATGTTTTTCAATTTATTTATTTATCGGTGTTTAAGAGCACATATTTTGCACAATGGCTAATCATGACCACGAGAGTTTTATGGGTGGAGAAAGCCGGAGTACCCGGAGAGAACCGCTTTTACGCCCCAAAATTGAGATAAATGCATAAAAAACAGATTTTTTTTATTATTCTTGTTCAGAAATTTTCAAAGTCCCAAACAAATTATTTTCAGACTAAAATTTTTTTTTCTTCTTAAAACTGACCAAAACGCATAAAAAACCAAAAAACTAATTTCCGGATTTTGGTTCAAAATTTTGAAGTCCCACCCGGACCCCAAATTCTCAGTGTGAAAAAAAAAAAAAATTTTGTATTAAAATTTACCAAAATGCATAAAAACAAAAAATCTCATTTCCGGATTTTGGTCCAAAAGTCCCACCCGGACCCCAAATTTTCAGTGTAAAAAAAACAAAAAACTTTGTCTTAAAATTGGTCAAAACACATAAAAACAAAAAAGCTAATTTCCAGATTTTGGTCCAAAATTTCTAAGTCCAGACTGAGACCCCAAATTTTCAGCCTCAATATGAACCCAGGGACTTGGCTTGAATAAACTTGAATCTCACCCCCCTAAGCATGCTGCATACCAAATATCAAAAAATTCTTATTGGTAGATCTGAAGAAGAAGATTTTTAAAGAATATTCCTCATACTGCAAAAAATTTGAACATTTGGGCTCCCATAGGGAACCCAAATATGGACCGAGGGATTTGATTTCAACAAACATGTGAATCAATGTTCCAAAGATGTTATATGTAAAATATGAAAGCTTTTGGAGCAGTAGTTTGGAAGCAAAAGATTCTTTAATTTTTTCCCATTGCCCACGGTGTTAAAAAATGCTGACTGAGCATTTTTTCAAAGTCCCGAAAAAGTACCTTGTGACAAAATCAATGGCAATTTTTTTTTTACCATTCCTTTCTGTTGGTCCCAAGGAAGCCTCACACCAAATAAAAATTCTCAGTACAGTGCAGTACTGGAGATATGGATGTTTTCGTTTTTTTCTATTTTTGGCTCCTGAGGTTCCCACAGGGCTGCAGAAACATTTTTTTGGCAAAAATCAAGTACTTATAACCCAATAATACCTCATATTAAATTTGGTTCAAATTGGCCTCTCGGTTCAGAAAATAGAAATTCTGGGCAGGGCAAAAAATTCTTGCCTCTCTCAGAACAAAGGCAAATATTGCCCCTCAAACTTCTCTTGAACAAACTTGAGTCTACACCTCAAATGGAAGCTGCATACCAAATATCAAGTCTCTGCTACGGCTGGTTCATGAGAAGAAGATTTTTTAAAATTTTGTGCATTTTCGCCCCACCCCCCTCCACAATATGAGCAGAAGCCCAATTTGAAGAAAAACCCAAATGCCCCCCCTATATAATCGCTACTCATGTGAATTTTCATTGAACTGCAGCCAGTGGCTTGGGAGAAAATGACCCAAACACCACCTTCACGACGTACGACAGAGGACAGACGACAGACAAAAAGTGATCAGAATAGCTCACCCTGACTTTCAGTCAGGTGAGCTACTAAGTTGCCACAATGATTGGCAGTGGTGTTGAAACGATTTGTCGATTACTTGACATAATATCCCACTCCTTGTACAAGTTACAAGTACACTGACAGCACCCCTCCAGTACTATGAATTGCCGTTTCATCGTTTGATATCACTGTCAGCTCATTTGTAAACAATCCAGTTACCCAATTCTTCTTTATTCACTGACAACACAAAGTGGACAATGACAAATCAACATAAAATAAACTCATCAGCCAATTGTTTTCACAGTCAGAGTATAACATCAATCTTTTGTGCATGTTACTTATTTATGTAAACAATCTAACAATAGTGTGCATTTTGTGCATGAACTTCTGGGATTGGTTATCAGGTGTAAAACATAATTTTTCCATTCAGGATTTTCTGGCATTAGATGTGTGAATTCGAGAAATGGAGTGAATTGCAGTGTTAGAAGCTATTTGAAAACACAGCCATTATGAATGTATTTTCAGTTGCTGATTTCTGCCCCACAATGAAAGCAATCTGAATTATTGTGTACAAAACAGGGCCTACTTTTGTTTTGACCAGTATATCCATGTGGGTTTTGAATCTAAAATTCGAATTAGAACATAAATCAGTAATTAAATCTCAAGTAAATAAATATGTTATTTAATTGCCCTTTGATATATTTTATTCAATTTCATCTTGAAACTAAATTTAAATGGAGTGGAATTTAAAAATAGTATGAGCATAAGTCACCTATTTTCACATCCACAAAGACGATGCGCTATTAACATGTTTCTGCTGACGTTATATTTCTATTTTGATACACACAGTGACTCGCTCTTGAGATCATATCAACCTGACTGTACTGCAAAATTAACCCTATTCTTTGTGTTCTTGAATCTACTACTACTTTTGGTTGTGACTTCTGACATCAGCACTGACAATTGGCCAATTGTGCAATCAACTAATCGTCAAGCAGATGACAGTTGCAAATCCTTATCGGTTAATTACTAGAAAAAGATTGGGTGAGAGATGCCAAATCTAAGATAGACACTGGCGGCCATGTTAATTACCTGAAAAGAAAAATATCACACCACCTGAATAAATAAACTTCAATGCAGTCTTTGATTTATATATTTCTGAGTCTTTGCCATGGAGTTGAGCAAAATTAGGGAGATTTTTTCATCATTATTATTAATTTTATTTCAATTTCTAGGCTATTATGAGTTGACTTAAAAATATCTACCATTTTCAGGTAGATTTTTGGCGTGAACATTTTTATATCAGCCACAAAGATAATTCGTCAAACAATTTTCTGTTCATTTTTTTCATTCAAATTTACCTGATACTGTAAATATACATAAAGAAATGCATCAAACATGCCCATGACCTGTAGATGGTTCTGGTGTCAAGGTTATAAACTTCTACAGCAGTTATTTGCTATACAAACATTTTTAAGACCTGTTTTGAGAGTCATGATGTGTCTGATTGATCTCCTTTTGATCTATCGTATTGTTTTGACAGTAATGCTTTGAACTAACGGTGTTTTGACACTGTGACACAATTGTGCTATATCATAATTATTATAGGGTGAAATGAAGGCTCTTTTTGTTTATATATTAACAAATATATTTAATTATCATTGATTTGAATTATGTAAATAATTCTCTCATTTATAACATATTGTTCCAAAGCCATGCAGTATAACCTATATTCTTGAATGTGTTTATTTCATACTCTGCCAAGTTTCAAAACAGGCCATTCTTAAATATGCCCTGTAGCAGACATGTTAACCTCCAGAATAATTTTTCAGGCAACCTGAGGGTGATTTTCAGGGAAATGGGATGGATTTCAGGGAAAAGTTCGCGTGCGGAGACAAAATAAAAGAAAAAACTTGTGAATTTTCAGCTCATGGACCACTATTAACACCAGGCTATATCCAGAACTAGTTGTCAACTATGCTGATGCATTTATGCTATATTAAAAAATCATAAAATAACTGTTGATTTGACCCCCCCCCCCCCCCAGAATCCTCTTCTTCATGAGCCCCCCCCCCCAGTTTCCTCTTCTTCATGAGCACCCCCCCCTCCCCCTCCCCACCACCCACACTGTCCACAGAGTACCTCCATCTGTGGTTTGCTCTTATCAAAGTCAACTTAGGTAATAATTTCCCAAGTCTGGAAATGTTAACAGGAAAAGATATCCTAATGTTCAGTTACTTCAAGAACATTAGTACTTAGAAAGTATCTTTATCAAACTTCATGCATGTGGGACGTTTGTGCCCTACACAAAACTTTTCTTTTCATCATTGAAGCATTTTTTTTTAATTCCATTTGAAATTTTCTGGGGACAGATGGCCAACAGTTAACAGTTCTGTAGTCAGCACAACAATAAATGTAGTGCTAGAAAATATAAGTCCATTGTGTTTAAATATGCAGTCATAATTTTTCGGCATCCTAAGCAACTTTAACCTACTTTTAAACTGTGCTAAATAGTTGTTGTTTACATTTTGATTTTGGAAAAGGGATGGGAAATAAAGCTATTCTATGAAGGAATAAATAAATATATATTATTTAATTTCTTTTCATATATTTTAATTTCCAAAAACTGCATTTAAATGAAGGTGGAGTTTGCAATTTTTTGAAAGTAAGTTACCTATTTTCACTTCGACACTCGCACATTGATCACGAATCTCTGAAGAAAAAACCCAGAAATAAACATGAACACAGTTGAAATATAGATCATAAAATACCCTTTTCTTAAATAAATTTAACTTAAATCCATCTTTTACTGCTTTGTGAGTTTTTATCAGAGTTTGAAATTGCATGTGATTTGACTCCGAACGTTTTTCATAAGTTACAATAGGAACGAAATATCTGTTGTTTTCCGGGATTTTTGGTCCAAAACTGATTCCCGTCCGGGAGGCTGGGAACTACACTGAAATTCCGGGATTTTCCCGGGCATTCCAGGAGAGTTAACATGCCTGGCCTGTAGGGAGTGCAAAAGGGATAAGTTGCTGCACAAATCCACTAAGTTCAAAGGTTGGTGCTAATGACGTTTCTTGGTGGAAATGAAAGAAGAAAATGAAATGAAATGAAAGAAAATCTATAGCTCCCATCTAGAGGTCACCCAAACACGCATACCAAGTTTCAAAGCAATCTATTCATAAATCTGCCCTGTAAGGCATGCCAAAGGAATTTGTTGACGCACAAATGCACTAATTTTAAACGTCATTGCTGTCGGCAAGAGTTTTTGATGGAAATAGAAGAAAATCGATAGCGTACATCTAGAGGCTACCACAAACATACATACCAAGTTTCAAACTGATCCATTCATAAATGAACCCTGCAGGGTTTGACAAAGGAAAATACTGATGCACAAATGCAATGGGTTCAAAGGTCATTGCTAGCTGTAACATTTGGCATCATTTCTTCAAGAGAAGTGAAAGAAAATCAAAAGCTCCCCTCCAGAGGTCACTCCAAACAAGCATACAATGTTTCAAAGTGACTAAAATCATAAACATGAACTGTGCGGTGTTTCAAAGGGAATTGTCAAAAGACAAAACAGCAAAGTTGAAGATCATTGCTACCTGCAACTATTTTTGGTGGAAATAAAAGACAATCTATAGCACTCATCTAGAAGTCACCCAAACAAGATCAAAGATCATTGCTAACGGCAACGTTTCTCAATGAAAATGAAAGAAAATCAACAGCTCGCATCTAAAGGTTGCCCCAAACTAGCACGCTAGGTTTCAAAGCAATCGGATCATAAATGTGACCTGTGAGGTGTGCCAAAGAAAATTGTCAATGCACAAAATGGCAAAGTTGAAGGTCATTGCTAACATAAACTTTTTTGATGGGAATGAAAGAAGCTCTCGTCTGGAGGTAAACCCCCAAAAACATACCAATTCTCAAAAGTTATTTATTCATGAATGTACCTTGTAGGACGTGTCAAAAGAAGAAGTTTGAAGGTCATTGCTAATGGCAACTTTTTTTTGACGAAAATGAAAGAAAACTGATAGCTCCCATCTAGAGGTCATCCCAAATAAGCAAACCAAATTTTAAAGTGATTCTATGATAAATGCGACCTGTGCAGTATGACAAAAGAAACTGTCAATGTCTAAAAAGATAAGTTGAATGTCATTGCTAACGGCAATGTTTCTTGATGGAAATGGAATAAAATCAAAATCTCCCATCTGGAGTCAGTCCAAACACAAATACTTAGTTTCAACATGAGGGCATGCCAAAGAAAAATATTGATGCACAAATTCACAAAGTTCAAAGGTCCAGGTTACAACAATATTTTTCAACAGAAATGAAAGAAAATGTGTCCAGCAGGGTGTGCCAAAGGGAAATATCGATACCTAACTAAACCAAGTTCAAAGGTCACTGCCAACGGCAACATTTTTTGATGGGCAAGGAAGAAAATCAAAAACTCCTATCTAGAGGTCACCCCAAATATGCATACCAAGGTTCAAAGCGATCCGATGACAAATGAGACCAAAGGAAATTGTCGACACACAAAACGGATAAGTTAAACATCATTGCTAACGGCAACGTTTCTCAACAGAAATGGAAGAAAATCAATAGCTCCCATCTAGAGGTCACCCCAAATAAGCATACCAAGTTTCAAAGCAATCCATTCATGGATGCACCCTGCTGGGTTTTCCAATGGAAAAATTGATGCACAAATCCACAAAGTTCAAAGGTCGTTGCTAATGGCAATGTTTTTTGTTGGAAATGAAAGAAAATCAATAGCTCCCATCTAGAGGTCACCCTGAACACACATACCAAGTTCAGTGACCTGATTATAAATGCGACCTGTTCAGTGTGCCAAAGGAAATTGTGAACGTATGCACATACATCGATGGACGCCAAGTGATGGCATTAGCTCGGTGAAAAGGGACATAACTCTAGAAAAATATGTTGGACCAAACCCCAATTTGAACAAGACCTGTATTTCATGTTGATACACCTACATACCAAATTTTATTTGATTCGGTCAACAACTAAAGTTATCATCTGGAAACCAAAGTTATAATTTTTGAGGTTGAAAAGGGGGCATAACTCTTGACAAAAAATGTCGGACCGCACCCCCTTTAAAACTTGACCTGTATTTTATATTGATACACCTACATACTAAATTTCATTTGATTTGGCCAACTGTAACTGAAGTTATCATCTGGAAACCCCCCAAAAATGAATTTTCGAAGTCGAAAAAGGGCACAACACCAGACAACACTGGCAAAAATTGTTGGATCGCACCCGTTTTAAACTTGACCTGTATTTTATGTTGATATACATATATACCAAATTTCATTTGATTTGGCCAACTTTTACTAAAGTTAACATCGGGAAACCAAATGACGGATGCATGGATGGACAGACGCACGGACACAGATTAAAAAGTGGAGTAATAGACCCCCGAAAAAATGTTCATGGGACAATAAAATAAAAAATAAGCCAGATATCCGCATCATGGCAACTCTTTTCTCCATCTGCAAGGGTCATATTTATTTATTCATTTATTTATTGATGTTTAAGGTCACATACTTATGCACAATAGCTAATCGTGACCGTGACAGTTTTACGGGTGGAGGAAGAGAACCACCAAGCATCGATGAGCAACTGTCAGTTCCTCAACATTCTAATTCTGTTCAAGCTCCGCTCACGCAGGATTACAGCAGTTGAAGACATGTGCACCATCGATGTGCAGTATGCCTTAGTACACAGCATCATCGTGCCCCCATGTAGGCAACCAGGATAAGGGTCATATCTCTAATCAATAGTCATGTACTGCCAGTCCATCATCACATTATAGTAGTATAAGGTTATTATGAAGAAATCAAACTGAATAATTAGTTACTACCAATTTAATTTGGTACCAGTGTGGTGTTCTCTTATTCAAGAATCATTCAACATTGTTATATAACACTGATATATTTGTGTGTAAGAAGTTTCATCAATTTATGTTAAGTTGTGGATAAGTTCTTTATTTATTGGTGTTCGAGGATATAAAGTCAAGCCCAGCCAATTGTTTAAAGCCATGTTGCCCATTTTAGAGAACTTCTACCCCAGGCTTTGGTTACAGTAAAACAGAGATTCTTTACTACAGTCAACAAGTACTGCTTCACTTCTCAGGGCTCCCAAGAGGATGTGGAGAAGTTATGGTCTGGCAAGAAATGTCACTAAGAAATAGCATTATTAACATTTGACACATAACTGTGACCTTGACCTTGAGGTATGGAAAGTAAATGTTTCGTATTACACTGTCAACCAATGATATGTAGGTGTAAAAAGTTTCAGTAATTTATGTCACGTAGTGAAGAAGTTATGATCCAGACAAGAAATGCCACCAAGAAATGACATTTTTAACATTTGACGAATAACTGTGACCTTGACCTTGGGTATGGAATGTAAATGTGGTGCATGACACACTGTATACCCATGATGCGTATTTGTGAGAAGTTTCATCCATTTGTGTCAGGTAGTGAAGAATTTATGGTCTAGACAAGAAATGTCACTATGAAATGATATTATTAACATTTGGCTCATAACTATGGCCTTGACCTTGGGGTATCGAATGTAAATGTAAATGTGGTGTGCGACACATTGTCTACTTATGACATATATACATAAGAAGTTTCTTCAAGTTGTGTCACGTAGTAAGAAAATTATGGTCCAGACAAACAAAATGTTGAAGAAGAATAACAGGTGGCAAGCGATGGATAACAACAGTATCAGAAAAGCTTCTCTGACTGTCGGAGCTGAGCTAAAAAGTGGAGTTCTGGCTACATCCCTATAGCAAGCACACCCATTGTCCACATATACATGTATACACTTTAGCAAGATGAAATCTTTTAGAAAACAACTTACAAGGTTCTCAGTATGAAAACTGACCTTAAGTGTATTTGTGAATGTGTGCAGAGTTTCCAAAGTTTTAAAACAATCAGTTGTTAAAAATGTGGCGTCAAAAGAAATTCTCAAATTTTTGAAAAATCATATTTGGAACACATAACTGGCCACTTTAACTCTGAAACCCTATGGATAATTCGCATAAAACTTAGGGTCCAATGCATGTTTCTGCAGGATATTATTGATATATCTGATAAGTAACGAGATATGGCTCCAGATAAAGGAATGAAGGAAGGTTTGAAAGGGTGAATTCTATAGTTTGCCACATATGTGACAATGCAGTGGGCTAATAAAAGACAGGATAACAGTAAAAGAATTATTTTATTTATTCTTCACCAATAATATTGGACACCTGTCGACGATTATTGAAATGCCAAATATTAGTATTACCAAGTCTGTACAATCCGGAAAAAATGGAAAGTTAGAACTATCAATGAAGGTGATGAATAAACAACAATTTGGACTAAATAACTCTGTGAAGCAAAACCTGAGGGAAGGAAAATTATGTCATGCACATTTGAACTTGGTGCTGGGCATGTACACCAGATTTCACACCAAAAGTTTAACTCTCTCCCTACATGAGATACCTATCGTCACCATGCCTCATATTCTATGCTGTAGTATAAACCAAGCAATAGAATCTATTAAAAAAACGAGGTGAGCAATATAAAATTTCAAATCCCCTGCCCAATGGCAGGGGGTTTAAAATTTGATATTGCTCCTCCCTTTACTTTCAAAATGGACTTTTTAGTTGGACTTAACCATTCAAAAGCTGCAGTAGAGAAAGAGTTAAAGAGATGTCAAAGAAGTTTGCTCCACAAGATTATTAGACATACCAAGTTTGAGCAAGCTCAGGGGCAATAACTTTGTTGACAAGTGAATCGAGCTGCAGCAAATTTATGTCACACACATCTGCACTTGATGTTGATCATCTATAGTGTTTCAAATCAATATTCTAAGAAACGTACGATAGTTCACTCCACAAGATTTTTATATACTATTACAACTGTAGACTTTAAACAGATTCACAACATAATGCTTGAATTGAACCACAGAAAATTTATGTTAAACACATCTGCACTTGCTGTTGATCATGTATACCTAGTTTTAAACCAATATCCACAGAAATGGGGTAACTGCATTGTGTCCTTGGGCAAGGCACTTCATCCCGATTGCCCATGTGGGAGAATGGTGCAGCTGTGTACTAAGGCATACTGCACATCGATGGTGCACTTGTCTTCAACCAATGCTAACCCTGCTTGTCTGGAGACAGTATGTTGAGGAGTCTGACAGATGCTCATTATCACTCGGTGAATCTCTCCAGGTACTCTGTCCTTCGCATCCTCAAAAAACTGTCGGACACGAGGTGACCCTGGCTGTTGAAAGTGCCATTAAACCCCAATAAATAAATAAATAAGAGGCCCAAAGGGGCTTTAATCGCTCACCTGACAAAGTGGTTCAAAGAACTATTTTGGGTCACATTCAGTTAGTCATGGTTCATGAACACTACAGAGGAGCACCGGCTCACCTTCCCACCTACTAATAATTTCATGAAGTCATGAAAATTAACTCTAGTGTCCATGTGACAGATTATTATCCTGGGTCTTCTTGACTGCTTACAATTCTATCAGCTGTAGACATGCACTGCCAAACTTCCAAGGGTTGTTATGTCATTGCACCCCCCCCCCCCCCCCCCCCCTCTCCAAAAGAGAACCCAAATATTAACCCAGTGTCCCGATTTGAACAAACTTGAATCTGACACACACAAACTTGAATCTGACACACTAACACCATCCCCCTCCCACCCCTAAAGATGTTGTATACCAAATGTGAAAGCATTTGGACTGGTGGATCTGAAGAAGATTTTTAATGAAATTTCCTCATATTAGGAAACCCAAATATTAACCCAAAGACTCGATTTGAACAAATTTGAATCAATTTATGGGTGCTATCAGTGCAATGCCCCATGTGGTGTCCCCTGTGGGCATGGCAACTTTATTTGAACAAACTTGAATTGACATATGATAAGGAACATGCACGTGAAATTTGGTTCGATACGGCCCAGTGGTTTATGAGGAGAAGTCAATAATGTAAAGTTAATACCGGAAGGACGGGCAACAGGCGACGGACAGAAAGTGACCACTTAAGGTTTCCCTGTCTCTCAGTCAGGGGAGCTAATAAATAAATAAATAAACAGAAGGGCAGAAGAGTCTCACTCCACAAGGTTTGTTTTACAACTGAAGAAGTCAAGGCAATAACTCTTAATGTTTACATCGAGTTGCTGAAAATTTATGTCATGCAAATTGGCACTTGATGTTGATCATGGACACTGAGTTTCAAACCAATATCTCAAGAAATGTGGAAGAAATTTTCTCATACTATTGCAATAGCAGAATTTAAATAGAAACACATCTGCATTTGCACAACTTAAAATTTGTTATGAACATCTGTAATATTTATATCATGCCTATCTGCAATAAAAATTATTGATGTTGATCATTTATACCAAATTTCAAACCAATATCGTAAGATATGTAGTATTCGCATCCAACATAAGATTTTCCCATACTATTACAACTGCAGAATTCAAGGGCAATAACTCTGTATTGGTTAAATCAAGTTGTAGAAACTTAATGTCATGCAAATATACATTTGATGACGATCATCAATACCTTAGAAAATGAAGTAGTCTGCACCACAAGATTTTTTCATAGTGTTATAACAGTAGAATGCAAGGGCAATAACTCTGTAATGCTTAAATCACACCACATAAAACTTATGTCACATTCATCTGCACTTTATGTTTATCATGTTTAGCATGTTTTAAACTGACATCTCGAGAAATGAAGCTTTTGTACATTCTACAGGTTTTTCCATACTAATTTACTAGTGTAGATTTCAAGGACAACAACTCTGCAATGCTTAAATCAAGCTACAGAAAATAATTTATGTCATGCACATATTCATCTATACTGAATTACATTCTAATATCTTAAGAAATTTAAATTTTATACTAAACTTCCTTTCCTATTATACCTACCACAATTGTTTACTACAGGCTTGCACTACAGTGGAACTCGGATAAAAATACTCTCTATTTTAATCTTTCCCAAGAGATTTGGGAAAGAAAAGTGGTGTAAAAACACCACGAAAAAATAAGCCAAAACTGGGTCGGGCGCCATTGGTGTACACCCAGTAGGGGACGCTCTTCTCTTAGTACAATTCCACGACTTCCGTTAACCAGTGCGAAAGCAGTGATCAAACCATTCTTTTGAGTCAGCCAACATAGGAGTTATGTGATCAGCGGGGAGGAAGGATTCTTAACCGAATAAGAAGAAGGGAGGTCCTCCATGAAAACGGTAGGTATATAATAAGGTAGGTAGGTATAATAAGAAAGGAAATTTACTATAAAATTTAAATTTCTTATCAACGTACCTTACAATTGTGTACTACAGGCTGAATAGACAATAGGATGGAGGGAATCACATAACCAACCCACACATAACCCAACTGCACTGGAACCGTGGACAGAGGAAGAGGTCCCTAGGCCTATCAAACCATAGCATCACAAACATTAGTAAAAGACAATGAGAGATAAGGCGTATGGTGATGTGTGATGCACAGACAGAAAGGGCACTAACAGCACAGAGTTGGAACTGACCTTGTAAGCAGCCAAATGGCTGGGATAGACAACAGCCTGAGCAGAAGAAAGAGGGCCCGTAGAACAAACGTCCTCTGCCTGCGCCTGCAACTGTCACAGATAAGTGGAGAAAGTAGTATTTCTCCAGTAGGCTGTCAGCATAACATCCGGCAACATGACAGAGTTAGTATAAGCCCCAAGAGGGAGACAATGCACACACCTCATGGCAGAAAAACGATTGGTAATACAATCGACAGTCACTAGACGAGCGGAAGCCGCACGAATAGCAAGACAAATCCATCGAGAAATGGATTCAGGAGAGATCGTCTGTCGACCAGGAATAAGGGACAGAAAATCGATCCTACCCTTCCAAATGAACAGGGCAAAGGGTGTTTACCCTCAACAGAAGAAAGAGTTCCGATACAGATAGGAGGCGGAGTAGTTTCCGGTATCTGATTCTTGGCCAGAAAGGAGCAATCACTGGTAAACATAACACTGGTGGGAGAGCTCCAGAAAAAGGCTGGGTCAACCGAGAGGGTGTGAAGCTCACTAACCCGTCTGGCGTAGGCAAAAGCCATCAGAAAGGCTGTCTTGTATGTGAGAAAACGCATATCCACCTGGGATAAAGGCTCGAACGGCGCCACCCAAGCAAAACAGCACCCAAGAAAGATACCATCTTGGGGTAAGCTGCCAAGTCCTAGGCCTTTTCAAGGAAAAGTGCTGAACAAGCTTGGAGAGGCATGGAGTAGTGCCGATACGACGCTGTCCCACATACGAAAAGGTCTCCGAAGCATGGACCTGTACCCATTGAGGGAAACAGGCTGGAGACCCCCAGAATCAAACATATACCAGAAACTCCACAATCTGTGTTATCAAAGGAGTGACATAAGCAACAGAGTGATCCGCACACCATCGACAGAAGACCTTCCACTAAGCCACAGAGGCTAAACCAGTGGAGGGCCTCCTTGAAGAAGAAAAGCAACTCCACTGCACATCTCGAAAAACCACTACGGAGGAGACATGACCTGACAAAAGACATGCACAAAGGCACAAAGAAGTCAGGTCGACGTGAAACCTCCTCGGGAGACCTTGGCAAAGAAGGTCATGATGTAGAGGGAGACGTGCCGGAACCGCCACTAACAGAGAGCGGAGCAGAGTGATCCACACCCACTGAGGCGACAGGGGTGCGATCGAAATGATTCGACAACTGCAGGTTCGTATCTGGGCTAGAACCTGAGGCAGAATCGGAACTAGCAGGAAGGCGTAGCCAACAAGACCGTTCCAAAGGAGGGTCAGAGCGTCCACGTCGAAAGCCAGAGCATCTGGACACGGGGACACGAAAGTGTCCACCTGATGGTTCCAACAAATCGCAAACAGATCGATGTGGGGAAGACCCCAGAGATCACAAAGAGACTGGAACACTGCCATGTGGAGCATCCACTCGGTAGAAAAGAACCTGCCCCGTCGGGACAGGGAGTCGTCTAGGACGTTCAGGAAAAGTGACATCCTGAGCAAGCAGTAGAAGATCCCGAACCAACTGGTACTTGTGAACATAGTGCGTGTCGCCTTGGTTCCGAATGTAAACAACCACTGTCAAATTGTCAGACAACAGAAGGACCTGACAATTCGAAAGCTGGGGGATTCACTGCCGGAAACTCAGAAGAGCAAGAAGCTCCTTCTGGCTGTCGTGAAGAGCTGCTAGATCCTGGTCCTATGACCCGTGAAGGAAAAGACCTAGAGGATCCAACATTACACCCCATCCGAGACCAATGGAACTCCCTGCATAATCCACTGAACATCTGTCAGGGGAGACGGTGATGAGGAAGAGACTCCGGTAACTGAAGCACCAGATCCAGAGGATCGACATTCGGCCTCCAACGGCTGAGCAGAAAGTGTTGGAGAGGTCAGACATGCAGCCGACCAAGAGGAATGAGATCTGTCGCCGAACCGCAGAGAGCAAGCAGCTGGGAAAGACTCTGAGCTGTTGCGGACGTGGACTGGGACAGAGTCAGGGCAAAAGGCTGAGAAAAGCACAGCCCCTTGCCTGGGAAACCGCCACCGTATCAGCTGAGTACGGAAGCCCATCCCAGATGACAAAACGACAGAGAAAGGACCAGGTCCGACTTCTTCCCGGTGACTCTGAACCCTAGTGACATAATCAGGCTCAACAGTGTGACAACATCTGATTCCAGAAAGGCCGCATTGGAATGCCTCTGGAGGATATCGACTAGATATGCCGAAGAAGTCACCTTGGACTGTGTGCGATGTAAGAATAACACATGCGACATCAGACAGGTGAAGGCCCAAGGATCCAGGTCGAGGCCAAAGGGCATGGCCTTGAACTGGAAAACATCCTGGGGAATGGAGCGGCGAACCGACCTGAAAGCCTCCATGCTGAACTGAGGAGCATTGTGAGACTGGGTCAGGAGACTCAGATCGATAACCTGTCTGAGTCAGCCATCCTTCTTTGGCACCAAGAACAGGCGGGAATAAAATCCCACTGAAAGAATGTTCTTGATAGCCTCGATCGCCCCCTTTGACAGGAGACTGCCTATCTCCATGATCAAAAGTTCCCAATGTGTAACGCTGAAAGGGACTTGTGTTGGAAGAGGCACTCTCGACTGAGTGCAATGCCTCAACCTGGGACGAATTCGAGGTAACTACTGCTGATGCCTACTCTTACCCTGTGAGTGAGTAGAAGTGGCGGCAGGAGGATCAGCCCTTAGCTTTGCAGAGGAAGCAGAAGGGTACTTGTTAGGCTTTGGATGGCCCATGCCTCCAACAGAAGGCTGATAAAGCAGCAGCTGATCTATGGAAGGACATAGGGAGTCATCCCGGACCGTCGCCACGGAACCATGGAATATTAGTGGACCAGCTGATAGAGGCAGATCGAAGAGCAGCGCACTGCCCCTCAAGAAGGGAACGGCATGTGTCCAGCACACCGTCCCTGTGAACTAATTCCAAGTGAGCCATGTTACAGGCATGTGTGTGAGAAGATGCAAGAGCGCCTTGGACAGCACACACAAAAAAACCTGTTCATCGTCAAACTTATCTGGGAGCAGATAAGCAGCAAAGCAAAGACGACGTGATCGAAGAGAGAAAGCATTCCAGCATCTCTTCTGATAAGCCCAACATGGACTCGAGTCTCCATATGAAAAATGGCCGGCTTGGGAGTTGGAGTCCCGATCCAAGACCGTCCAAGTCTAGCAGACTGACGGATTGGCAGAATCGTAGGAACGCTTATGCACCGGAGGAAGAACAACGTCTTCATAGCCTTGGGACTCAGCTTAGAGTCCAAAGCTGTAAAAGCACAGTCAAAGGTGCCCAGAAGCAGGTTGCTCCACAGGCTGTAGGCGCGCGACCGATGATCGCGGCCGGGCTGACACTGTCGGCTGGTTTGACGGTTTGAGATCTGGAAGGAACCCAAACACAAAGTCAAGAGCTGCCCCCATGTCAGAAGACTGTTGGCTCTCGACATCAGGTATGTCGGACTCATCCGAGTGGAAAGACACATAGCCCCTCATGGGCAAACCAGCCGATGCCTCCCATGGTGTAGGCACACCAGGGGGATCAGAAAGCGGCCTGTTACCAATCCCGGGAGGCAGCACCACAGGGGGCGCCCGGAAACCACTCATAGCCTCGCTGGAAGCAACAGAAAAGGCTCTTGGACAGAACCTAAATGAGCAAGGAGAGGGCCTCCCTAAGCTCACTGACTGTGTCAGAATGGTTCAGCGTGGGAACGAACCGACAAAGTGGCTTCACTCCTGATCCATTTACCAGCGAAGGGTCACGATCCTCAAATACACCCGACGTGGGGCGACGGGCTGCAGCCAAAACATCTGAAGGCAGATGTGAACTGGGGTATGACATACCCCAAGGATCTACAGAAACTCGGGAGAGTCGATGCGGACCTCTGCGGGACAGAAGGTCCAGGCTGCACAAAAACCGTTGATCCCCCAAAACTGGCCATCGGAACAGAGTGCGTGGACAGAAACGCCACAGAGCTCATGGTGACCCCACCATGAACATCCGAATCCAATGAGAAAAACTGAGGTACTCGACGGCTCAGAGACCATACATAGTAGAGGGTTCGGCCGGCAGCCCCTTCCAACTTCGCCAAGTTGAAGTCAGGGAAGGCCGAGGCCAATACCCCACGTCTACACTACCAGACATCTCTGCAGACCCCTGCAGTGATAAAACTGCAGTGCTCAACGACGGAGAGGACACAACAGGGGGTTCGGTCGGCAGCCACTTCCGACTTCGCCGAGTTGAAGTCAGGGAAGGCTGAGGCCGATACCCAACATCTACACTACCAGACACCTCTGCAGACCACTGAAGGGATAAAACGGCTGTGCTCAACGGCTGAGAGGACACAGCAGGGGGGTTCGGTCGGCAGCCACTTCCGACTTCGCCGAGTTGAAGTCAGGGAAGGCTGAGGCTGACACCCCACATCCACATGACTGACATCACTGCAGACCCCTGCAGGGATAAGCTGAGGCTGGCTAAAACGGTGACCGATGACGTTGTAGATGGAACAGCAGTAGCAGCAGATACAACGGGAGCTGTTGAAACTGGCTGAAAAGGGGAGAGAGCAACCTAGCTCGGCCTCCAAAGGAGGAGTCACAACCCTAATGACAGCCTCAGATGTCGTCTGGAGCGGGCGCATAGTCCCAGAACCAGACATCTCTTCACCAGACATCCAACAGCTCCCGCAGTATCCAGCATGGTAAAAGACTGCACATCCTCCCACGGAGGGGGTATAACTCTCACCAGATGTGGTCAGGTCGGGAGGCCCCAAAACAACAGCATCCCCCCCCCCCCACAGGTGTGGGAGGGGCTGAACATCCTTCTGGGGAGGGGGTATAACTCTCACCAGACATGGTCGTATCGGGAGGCCCCGAAACGATAGCATTCCCCCCCCCCCCTGCAGGTGCAGGAGTAACAGTCAGAACGCACCAAAAGCGAGGGCAAAAGGCATAGCCTTAAAGGAACCAAACTGGACATAACAGAGTTGAGAGCAGTCGAAGAAAAAGGTGAACTCAACAGATACAGAAAGTAGAAGAACACCCCCAACGACGAGAGAAAGGTGGCAGAAAAAAGAACCGGTGGGTACATAACAGATCCCAGACGGCCGACAGGGACCAAAAAAACAGAAATTCAGCCCTCAACAGAGTGAAGAAATCCTGTCCATACAGTCCCTCATTGACATCTAACTCCAATAATAATATTAAAATTTATCAACCGAAAAATTTTATGTCCGAACCGCGTTGAAACGATGTCGAAAATCAAGCGCGAAATCGGAATATATAAATAAAATTCAATGAAAATGTGGTTGAAAATATTAATGAGAATATATAAAACACAGTCCTGTTATTATACGATCTTCAGATCCATAATTCCAGTCACAGGAAAACCATTATCGACGAGTTGAATTATCACTGTTTTCGTAATGCAAAATGGCGACACGTCCTTCATGTTTCGCAGACAAAAAAAGAATGGTTTGATGACTGCTTGCACACTGGTTAACAGAAGTCGTGGAATTGTACTAAGAGAAGAGCTTTCCCTACTGGGTGTGTGCCGATGGCGCTCGACCCAGTTTTGGCTTATTTTTTCATGGTGTTTTTACACCACTTTTCTTTCCCAAATCTCTTGGGAAAGATTAAAATAGAGAGTATTTTATCCGAGTTAGGGTCTTCCACTATAGTGCAAGCCTGTAGTCAACAACTGTAAGGTAGGTTGATAAGAAATGTAGAAGTAGTTCACCCCACAAGATTTTCTCATACTTTTACAATCATAGAATGCAAGGGCAACAACTCTGTAAGGCTAAAATTATACCACAGAAAACTTATGTCACACAGATGTGCACTTAATCTTGAGCATATTTACCAAGTTTCAAACCAATATCTCAAGAAATGTGGTAGTTTGCTCCACAAGATTTCCGCATACTATTTACAAGTGCTGAACTGAAGGGCAATAACTCTGCAATTCTACAATTAAGCAGCCACTGCAAATAATGTCATGCACATCTGCACTTGCTGTTGAACATGCATACTAAGATACAATCCAATATCTTAAGAAATGTAGCAGTTTTCTCATACTATTGAAATATTTAAATCCAAGTCAATAACTCTGTAATACCAGACTCACACGACAGAACATTTATCTCATGCAAATCTGTACTAGAAATTAATCATGTATACATAGTTTCAAATCAATATCTTAAGAAACAGAGAAACTGATATCCCCACAAAATCTCCCCACGTTTTTTCTTTAAAACTGTACAATTCATGGGAAATATAATGCTCAAATCGAGCCACAACAAATTTATGCCACACACGTTTGCACTTGATACTGATGATGAACACCAATTTTAAAACAAAATCTACAGAAATGTGGAAGCAGTTCTCTCCACAAGATGCCAACAAACCAACCAACTGCTCACCTGGTGCTGTAACTCCATATTAATACCCCCTCAAAATATATTTGCGAGATACAATAAAATATTTCTCATAGTCATATGATAGCTGAATTAAACTGGTATAATGTTATTACAAAAATGAATGTCAGCATAAGTAGCAGAGAAATACACTGCAACACTGACAGATTGTGAAATCTATTATCCAATAAAATAGCTAAACTCCATCAAGATGAAAGAAAGTGTTTGTGCTGACTTGTTTGGCCTTTATGTTCAATGAACAGGGATGTAAGTGGGAATTAATCAAAAAAGGAAGAATATTATATGAGAAGGGTGCAGGATGTCAGTGCCGATATCTTGTCTCTTTAAAAATCGGCATCGCCTCAGGCCTAACTGGGCTCAGCTGAATCGGCTAGGCCCGAAGAGATGTTGAATCTTACAGGAAAAAGCACATACATGTACCTTGATTCACTGGTGTCAGTATCAATAGTTAACCTGTCATAAGAGACGTGAAACAGACAAACTGGAAAGTACTGGAAAACTCACAATAGTTTATAATTTTATGGATCTGAGTGCTCAAGTTTTGTCATTTTTCAGAATGAAAATCACTACATAGGAAGGATCCCTCCACTTCAACACAAAACAAGCATATGCCATGAGGTGGCAAACTACCCTGCCCACAAGGAGAGAAGTGAATCAAATTGTTTATGGAAAAAACAAGATCATCTCAAAGTATGCTTATAGCAGATTTCATGAACATGTGATTATATTTTCTCAAGTTAATGCATCCGCAAAGTCAGTATCAGACAAACACCAAGCTTTCAACACTAGAGGCCACATGGGCCCTTAATTGCTCATCTTAAAAAGTTGTTTAAAGGGAGATTTAAGGATCTCCAGTATCTATTGCTAATGAACACTACAAAGCCTAAACATGAACCAAGGCATTTGATTTAAACAAGATAGAATCTGCCCCCACCCCTGAAAATGCTGAATACCAAATACCATAAGATTCTGACTGGTGGATGTGAATGATAAGATTTTTAAAGAATTTTCCTAATACTTCACTAAGTTAAAATTCGGACTTGCATAAAAAAAGCCTAAGTATGGACCTTTGATTTGAAAAATCTGAATTTGCACCCCCTCTCCTCCCCCAGGTGCTGTATACCAAATGTTGATCGATTCAGACAACAGTGGATGTGAAAAAATTGATGTTTAAAGAATACTCATCCTATTGCTTTAAGTGAAGATTTGACCTCCCAAAAAGAAGCTCCAAATATGAACCCAGGGTCTTGATTTGAACAATGTTAAATCTGCCACCCCTAAGTATGCTTTATACCAAGTATCATAAAATTCTGAGGAGGGAATCTGAAGAAGATTTTTTCGAAGACTATTCCTCATATTGCATTAAGTTAAGATTTGGGATCCCATAGGAAACCTAAATATTACTTCAAGGATTTGATTTGAGCCCCCTTAGGATGATGCATACCAAATATCAAAAGAATATGACAGGTGAACCTAAAGAAGAGGATATTTTAATATTATTCACTGAGTTAAAAAGTTGGATCCCCACAAGAAGCCCAAACTGGAATCCAGGGACTTGAATTGAATCAGCGTTAAAATTAAGGTTTATATAAGAAGCACATCAAGAAGGAAGCCAATGCCCTATAGCTCACCAACATTCCTCTTTGATAGTACCTTTGGCAAACACAAGAACTGTATCAAACAGGCTCATAACATGTGCCAAAGCTGACCTAAACACAACCTCTTAAAAGTAAAACTGAAAAAATAATAATTTTAACAGCAGAAGGGTTAATGGCCACATTATTAAGTGAGAAGTATTACTTTGAACCAACCAGTCTTCATTGGCAGATGCTTCAGTGTACTATGTTTGATTTAAACTTTCAAAAAGCTGTGACTTATCAGATATCTGATAGTACACTACATAGAGAAATGGAAGAACCCTCTGTTTTAAAAAAAATATGTGGTGATGGAAACTGCCTTTTCTGTGCACTATCATTTGTAATTACTGGTGAAGAAAATCAACATGGCACAATTAGATTATTAATTGTTGATCATATCAGGAACCTCGGAAATGATGTTTTACAAATGGTGTTGCCAGACCTTAACAGAAACTTTAGCACACTGAAAATGTCTAGGTGTGAGCTGAACAGAGACTTAACGTTAAAAATGTGGAAATAAATTAGAAAAATATTGACTGGATGAGGGTTAAATCATGGAAGAATGATAATGAGGAACATGTATGATTTATATAAAGGTCATGGGAAGAGAAGGAACACAGAAACTGACATAAACACTAAGTTAAACATGAAATTCTGAGTTAAACAGAAAACTAAAAGTAAGTAAATAAATAAAAAAGTTAAGAGAATGGTTTAAAACACATAGGGTGAGGGTTAAATAGTGGTAGAATGATAATAAGCACCATATAGAAGCAATATAAAGGCCATGGGATGAAAAGGTTGTCGGCAGATGCCCTGAATAGAAACGTTAACACACTGAAAATGTCTAAGTGTGAGCTGAACAGAAAACTCAACGTTCAAAAGTTGAAGAGAAATTTGAATTGAAATTCAGTGGACAAGGGTGAAACCATGGAACAATGATAATGAAGAACATATATGAGGAATATAAGCACCATGGGAAGAGAAGGAACACAGCAGGTGAGCTAAACACTAAGTTAAACATGGAACTCTGAGCTAAACAGAAAAGTAAACGTAACTAAAAAATGTTAAGAAAAAGGTTTAAAATGCACTGGGTGAGAATGATAAAATAGTAGAAAGATAATAAGCACCATATGGGAGCAATATAAAGGCCATGGGATGAATGAAAAGAGTGTCGGCAGCTGACCTAAACAAAAACTTTAACACACTGAAAATGTCTAAGTGTGAGGTAAACAGGAAACTTAACATTCAAAATTGGATGAAAAATTTGAAGAAATTCACTGGACAAGGGTTAAATTATGCTAGAATGATAATGAGGAACATGTATGATGGAATATAAGCACCATGGGAAGAGAAGGAAAACAGCAGCTGACCTAAACACAAACTGAGGTAAACAGAAAAGTAAACATAACTAAAATGGTAAGAAAAAGGTTTAAAACACACTGGACAAGGGTTAAATAATGGTAGAAAAATAATAAGCACAATATAGAAGCAATATAAAGGCCATGGGATGAAATGGGTGTCGACAGCTGACCTAAACAGAAACTGTAACACACTGAAAATGTGTAAGTGTGAGGCAAAAAGAAGAGTTAAACGTTCGAAATTTGATGATCAATTTAAAGAAATTCACTGGAGAAGGGTTAAATCATGGAACAATGATACTGAGGAACATGTATGATGAATATAAGTGCCATGGGAAGAGAAGGAGCACAGCAGCTTACCTAAACACTAAGTTAAACATGAAATTCTGAGCTAAACAGAAAAGTAAACGTAATTAAATAATGTTAAGAGAAACATTTAAAACACAGTGGGTGAGGGTTAAATAGTGGTAGAATGATAATAAGCACCATATGGAAGTATTATAAAAGCCATGGGATGAAAAGGGTGTCAGCAGTCGATGTAAACAAAAAATTTAACCCACTGAAAATGTCGAAGTGTGAGCTCAACAGAAAACTCAACATTCAAAATTGGAAGAAAAATTTTAAGAAATTCACTGGACAAGGGTTAAACCATGGTAGAATGATAATGAAGAAGATGTATGATGAATATAAGCACCATGGGAAGAGAAAGAACACAGCAGGTGAGCTAAACACAAAGTTAAGCATGAAATTCTGAGCTAAACAGAAAAGTAAACACAACTAGAAAATGTTAAGAAAAGGTTTAAAACACACTGGGTGAGGATGAAATAATGGTAGAATGATAATAAACACCACATAGAAGCAATATAAACTCCATGGGATGAAAATGGTTTTGGCAACTGACCCAAACAGAAACTTTAACACACTGAAAGTGTGTAAGTGTGAGCGTTAAAAATTTGATAAACAATTTGAAGAACTTCAGTGGACCAGGGTTAAATGATGCTAGAATGATAATGAGGAACATGTATGAGGAATATAAGCATCATGAGAAGAGAAGGAACACAGCAGCTGACCTGAACACAAAGTTAAACCTAAAATCTGAGCTAAACAGAAAAGTAAACGGAGCTAAAAATGGTAAGAAAAAGGTTTAGAATGCACCGAGCAAGGGTTAAATAATGATAGAATGATAATAAGCACCATACAGAAGCAATACAATGGCCATGGGATGAAAAGGGTGTCAACAGATAAACTAAAAAAAAACTTTAACACACTGAAAATATGTAAGTGTGTGCTGAACAGAAAACTTAACGTTCAAAATTTGATGAAAAATTTGAAGAAATTCACTGAAGAAGGATTAAATCATGGAACAATGATAACGAGGAATATGTATGAGGAATATAAGAGCTGTAGGAAGAGAAAGAACACAGCAAATGACCTAAACACTAAGTTGAACATGAAATTCTGAGCTGAACAGAAAACTAAACGTAACTAAAAATGTCAAGATAAATGTTTAAAATGTAGTGTATGAGGGGTTAAATCATGGTAGAATGATAATAATCATCATATAGCAGCATTATAAAGGCCATGATATGGAAATAGGGCGAGTAAGTGACCTAAACAGAAACTTTAACATTATTGGACAAGTTCGTTGATGCCGACGCTGACACTGACCGATCGAGCCATGCCATAAGCTCACACATCTAAAGTTGGTGAGCTAAAAATGGACCCAGGGACTTGATTTAAACAAACTTGAATCTGCCCCCCTCCCCCAACAAGGATGCTGTTTACAAAGTGTCATAATATTTCGACTGGTGGATCTGAAGGAGATTTTTAAAGAAATTCCTCATATTGCACTTAGTTAATATTGTGCTCACATAAGCCCAACTATGGATCCAGAAACTCGATTTGAATAAACCTGTATCTGGCCCTCATTAGGATAGTGCATACCAAATATAAAAAAATTCTGACTGGTGGATCTGAAGAAATAAAATTTTTAAGGAATATTCCTCATACTGCACTAAGTTAAAATTCAGGCTCACATAAGAAACCCCAAAAATGAACAAAATTCATTGAATATCGAACTCATTTGAGATATTCTCATATTGAGTGTCCATACCAAGTTTCATCAAATTCTGATAATATTTGTTTGAGTTATAGTGTTCACAAGATAATTAATTTCTAAACATCAAGAATTGCAGAAAAAGGGACATAACTCTAAAAAAAATTGATGAAATTCACTAAATATCAAAATCATTCGAGAAATTCTCATAGTGAGTGCCCATACCAAGTTTCAGCAAAATCTGATAATATTTGTTCGAGTTATCACATTCACAAAAAAAAAAGTGGATGAACGGATGCACGCACAGATGGAACCCATTTCTATATCCCTCACAAAACTTTTTGGGGGGATAATTAAGAAGGCAGTTTCCAGGACAAACTGCATATCTGCCAAAAACTGGAAAACTTGCATCCCTGAATGAATTAGTTTCACTATTTACCTTACTTGACTAAAAAGAAAACTCCAACTCCTGATAAATATTCTTGATGAGCAAGGAGGAACTTCTTCTGATCTATGTTTTGGATGCAGAAATTGAAGATATAAAGAAATTTTAATGGCAATTTTAGTGAATAGCACTGACCATATGTTGCCATTGTGTTAGATAAAGGGTTAAATCTGATTCTGAGATACAAAAGAGAGAGAGAGCATTTCAAAGAAATTTATATTGTGGATAAAATCAATCTTGGTACTGGAGCAGTTGAATAAAGTTGCGGAGTATACACAGACTTTATAAGCCGCACTTGACTTAAGAATATATTATTTGTAACTGCAGATTAATTCTGGAAGCCATTAAGACTCCAAGTGGATTATTCTAAAAGAAAGGTATCGGTTATTTAATTAGTGATCAGAAATTGGAATATTCTCCAAAACCACAGAAATAGAGCACAGACAAGTGTAAGTACAGATTTTATTCTTCAAATTTTATGTATGTACATGGAGAGTGGATCATGACTAAAACACCTATGGAGTGGAGTCGCTATCCAAACAGAACTCTTCCATCTCTTGCAAAGACATAGGAAGCATGAGCTAAGTTTTAGTCCATGGACCTAAACATTCATCTCTGAGGTTCAATGGCAGAAACTCTGCATGTGTTTAACTGGTAGAGTGCTAAAATATTTTTCAAAGATGATTTGCAACATCAGTATTTTTTTTCAAAAGATGCAATGCTTCCAAAAAGGGTAGCCTTAGTTTGGCAAGATTTTGTTCATCAATAATTGTTTTGTACCTATATATTGGAGAGTACCTGTTGACTCTCCAATAAATAGTACCAAAACAATTTTATATCAACATTTCTTTACTAATGCACAACAAACAAGCTAATGCATACAGTGTAAAGCCACTAAAGTGACTTTAGGCACTTTTCAGTAGAGCCATGATAGTGGCTTCTAGCACCAGACATGCTTACCTCCAGAATAATTTTTCAGGGAAGCTCAGGGTGATTTTCAAGGAAATGGGATGGATTTCAGGGAAAAGTTTGTGCGGGGACAAAACAATAGGAAAAACATTCAGATCCTGGACCACCATTAACACCAGGTTATATCCAATCTAGTTGTCAATTATGCTGATGTATTTATGCTATGTCAAAAAATAATAAAATAACTGTTGATTTGAACCCCCCCCCCCCCCCCACCATCCTCTTCTTTATACCACCCACACACAGAGCACCACCTCCCGTGGTTTGTTTTTATCAAAGTCTACTAAGCTAATAATTTCCCAAGTCTGGAAATGTTAACAGGAAAAGATGTCCTAATGTTCAGTTACTTCAAGAAGATTAATACTTGGAAAGTATCTTTATCAAAATCCTTCATGCATGTATGGACGTTTGTGCCCTGCACAAAACATTTCTTTTCATCAATGAAGCATTTTTTTTTTTAATTCCATTCAAAATTTTCTGGGAACAGACGGCCAACCATTAACAACAGTTCTGTAGTCAGCACAACGGAATAAATGTAGTGTGTCAGGACACCTGAGGCCCCGTAAGGCCTGGCCTGACGTGGGGTTATTTAGTCCCGCTGATGAAATTGCGGGAAAATTAGACAGACGTGGAGAGTCGAAATCCTGGTGCCGCGAACTCGGCACTGGGAGCTGAGTTTGACAGGCGCTGTGATTTCTCCTCTGCCAAATTGGCCTAAGATAGGTTCGATTTCCGTTAGGTGTGATTCCTAATCACTTCAGGCTGCGTAATGGAAAGAATGATTTAAGGTAACAACGATTCTTTTATTTACACATAAAAATAAAGCCGTTTCAATATTTCAATAATCAACAATTCGATTCTTTTCACAGAAAATGGGTTGCTAGGTTTAAATAACTCTCAACAACTATATAGTCATTCTATAGCCCTGTACTGGCACTATAGTCTACACACTGGAAATGTTACTACCGTGAGCTCGCCATAAGAGCTTCACAAATCTGAAATGTTTTTACCGTGAGTTCGCCATAAGAGCTTCACCCGCTTAGGCTCAAATGTCAACGTCTGCGCGTAACTGTACCTCTGGCTGTCGGAGGGTTCCGACCAGCAATGTTTGTCATCTATAAAGCCACCGTACTTCTGATTTGGGTCAGATATTGTCTACTCATACCTTATGTGCCTTTTGAAAGTCCTCCGTGAAAGTCCTATTGAAATATTCACTGTTCCTGGTTGAATTCACGATTCACAAATGCCCCTTTTTGTGCTAGGGCGAAATTGTCACTCACACCGATCTTCAGTCGGTATTACGATGCTTCGACAGCAAAACAAACTACTCCCAACGCAATCAGTCTGACGCTTCAAAGGGTTAATACGCACAATACAATTAACCTACACTTCTGACTATTGCAGGCTGATACCTGCTACTCGACAATCTAAACTTTAACGTTCCACCTGGGTTTTCCTTCTCAATGAATTTGGCACTGTAGCCGCCTATCAACCTTAAGCTAAATCAACCTTAATCTAGCATACCGTTTCTCCCCTGGGTCCCTGCGCTGAAGCTGGATATACACCACATGTGTTTTTTCCATGTCCAGCTTCACAGAGAAGTGCAATTCACGTAGGTTTTTCGCCTTGATGCGGAATATCTTTTGAACTTACAATATCTTTATATATGAGGCCCCTTGCCCCTATATTTAGGCTGGCTTTGCCCTGACATAGTGTTAGAAAACAAGAGGCCCCAGGAGGCCTGAGGGCGCTCACCTGACATGGTAGTCTAAATATCAAACCAAGGACTTGACTTGAATAAGCTGCATACGCCCCTCCTAAGAAAAGCATATACCAACTAGATGAAGCGATTGTGCCCAAACAATACACAGGATTTTCCTTCTATTTTCAGTTCCTGCACTTTTACGTCCCAAAATTGAGAAATAAATGCATAAAAAACAGATTTTTTTTTATGTTTGTTCGGAAATTTTCGAAGTCCCAAACAAAATATTTTCAGACCAAAATTTTGTTTTCTTCTTAAAATTGACCAAAATGCATAAAAAACCAAAAAACTAATTTCGAGATATTGGTCCAAAATTTCTAAGTCCCAACCGGACCCCAAATTTTTGGTGTAAAAAAAAAAAAAAAAAAATCTGTCTTAAAATTGATCAAAACGCATAAAAAACCAAAAAAAAATTTCTGGATTTTGGTCCAAAATTTCTAAGTCCCAACCGGACCCCAAATTTTTGGTGTAAAAAAAAAAAAATTTCTTTGTCTTAAAATTGATAGAAACGCATAAAAAAACAAAAAAACTCATTTCCGGATTTTGGTCCAAAATTTCTGAGTCCGGACTGGGACTCCAAATTTTCAGCCTAAATATGAACCCAGGGACTTGGCTTGAACAAACTTGAATACCCCCCTCCCCCCCCCCCCAGCATGCTGCATACCAAATATCAAAAGATTCTTATTGGTAGATCTGAAGAAGAAGATATTAAAAGAATATTCCTCATACTGCACTAATTTAAACATTTGGGCTTCCATAGGGAACCCGAATATGGCCCAAGGGATTTGATTTCAACAAATATGTGAATCAATGTTCCAAAAATGTTATATGTAAAATATGAAAGCTTTTGGAGAAGTGGTTTGGAAGCAAACGATTCTTTAATTTTTTCCCATTGCCTACAGTGTTAAAAAATGCTGACTCAGCATTTTTTCAAAGTCCCGAAAAAGTACCTTATGACAAAACCGATGGCAATTTATTTTTACCATTCCTTTCTGTTGGTCCGAAAGTGGCCTCACACCAAATACAAATTCTCAGTGCCTGGCATTTTTGGAGACATGGACGTTTTTTTCGTTTTTTTCTATTTTTGGCTCCTGAGGTTCCCACGGGGCTGCAGGAAAAACATTTTTTGCATAAATCAAGTACTTATAATCCAATAATACCTCATATTAAATTTGGTTCAAATTGGCCTCTCGGTTCAGAAAATAGAAATTCTGGGCAGGGCAAAAATTCTTTCCCCTCTCAGAACAAAGGCAAATATTGCCCGTCAAACTTCTCTTGAACAAACTGGAGTCTACACCTCAAATGGAAGCTGCATACCAAATATCAAGTCTCTGCTACTGGTAGTTCATCAGAAGAAGATTTTCAAAAAATTTGGCCATTTTTTCCCCACCCCTGTGCTCAATATGAGCCGAAACCTAATTTGCATAAAAATCAAAATGCCCCTATACAACCACTACTTACATGAAATTTAATTAAAATGTGGCCAGTGGTTTAGGAGAAAGAGGCTAAAACACCACCTTCACACAGGATGACGGATGGACGGACGACGGATGAAGAGTGATCACAAAAGATCACCCTGACTTTCAGTCAGGTGAGCTAATAAGGGCATTGTGTATAAATATGCAGTCATAATTTTTCGGCATCCTCAGCGACTTTAACCTATTTTTAAACTGTATTAAATAGTTGAGGTCAAAGTGTTGTTTACATTTTGATTTGGGAAAGGGATGAGAATTAAAGCTATTCTATGAATAAAGAAATATATATTAGCTAATTCCTTATATTTTTTTATATTTCATTTTCCCCAAAACTGCATTTAAATGAAGGTGGAGTTATAATAAATTTTTTGAAAGTAAGTCACCTATTTTCACTTCAACACTCGCACACTGATCACGAATCTCTGATTACAAAGAAAAAAAACAGAAATAAACATGAACACATTTTAAATATATATCATAAAATACCCTTTTCTTAAATAAATTTAACTTAAATCCATATTTTACTGCTTCGTGAGTTTTTACCGAGTTTGAAATGAATGTGATTTGACTCCGAACGTTTTACATAGTTACAACGGGAAAGAAATATTCGAATGTTGTTTTCCGGGATTTTTGGTCCAAAACTGATTCCCATCTGGGAGGCCGGCAACTACACTGAAATTTCGGGATTTTCCCGGGCATTCCAGGAGAGTTAACATGTTTGCCGAGCATTCAACCAGTTAATAGAGTGGAGCATACTTAATTGTATATCTCTTAAGTGAACAATTCCGTTAGCTGAATATATCCTCTAAACAAAACCCAATTTACCATAAATGTAGTTTAAATTTGACCTATTAATTGCATATAGGATATAGAGTAAACTCTACCATGGAAACCCTGGGAAGTAGAGCAGTGCTTGTTTACTGTGGTAAACAGGTTCTGCTTTACTGGTAAAAATACCCGGTGGGACTCGGAATCAATGCCGGGGGTGGGAGTCCTGTAAAGTGGGCAGAATAGGTATAAATGATTGGCTAAATTTGACTTCATACCATTGTTGTGGTCATGAGATAGCCAAAGATGCTGAAAACACCAATAAATAAATAGAGTAAACTCCTGTTAATGGAAAAAAAATCTTGCAAAATATCAAAGAATTATTTTGACAATCACTAAAGTTCCACATTTATAGACCTAATAGCAGGGTTACCCGGCATTGCTCGGGCTGAGGAGAATATTATAGCTGTTGGTGTCCCTCTACACCCCCACCTCCACCACACCCGGCACTTTTTTAAACCTCACCATTAGATTCCTGGTAAAAAATTACCCCTAGTAGACCCCTTTGAAGACCTATATCGGTGAGAAAAATTTTGGTCATAACTTTTGGTGCCCCTCTGCACCCCCACCCCGATACTTTTTTAAACCTCACCATTAGATTTGTGATAAAAACGTACCCCTAGTAGCCCCCTTTGAAGACATATATCAGTAAAAAAAAATTTGGTCATAACTTTTGGTGACGATGACCTCCGCCATAAAAGAGAGAAAGAAAGAGCTTTGGTATATCCATATTGGCATTTATTTTATTACATCTTGTTTGACAGAGCTCCATGGGCTCTGTAAAACAAGATAAAAGAGAATGTTCAGTTAACCCTTTACCTAACATAAGGGCCAAAAAACGGCCAGAAAATTTAAATTTTATAGTAAATTTCCTTTCTTATTATACCTACCACAAAAATTGTTTACTGCAGGCTTGCACAACAGTGGAAGTCCCAAACTCGGAAAATATACTCTCTATTTTGATCTTTCCCAAGTGATTTGGGAAAAAAATGTGGTGCAAAAGCGCCAAGAAAAAATAAGCAAAAACTGGGTCGAATGCTACCAGCGCACACCCAGTAGGGGACGCTCTTCTCCTAGTACGGATCCATGGCTTCCGGTGCCAGTGCGCAGTCATGTAACTATTGAATCATTCTTTTGAATCCGTCAACATTGGAGTTATGTGATTAGCGGGGAGGAAGGATTCTTACCCGAATAAGATGGGAGTGGTTTCATGTAAACAATTGTGGTAGGTATAATAAGAAAGGAAATTTACCATAAACTTTAAATTTCTTATCAACCTACCTTACAACTGTTTACTACAGGCTGAATAGACAATACGAGGAAGGAATCACATAACCAACCCCCACATAACCAGACTGCACTGAAACTGTGGACAGAAGAAGAGTATCCTAGGCCTATTAAACCATAGCATCACAAACATTAGTAAAAGACAATGAGAGAGGAGGTGTATGGCACTGCATGACGCACAGACAGAAAGGACAGTAAAACAGCACAGGGCTGGAACTGACCTTGAAGAAGCCTAATGGCTAGGGTAGACAACAGCCTGAGCAGAAGAAAGAGGGCTCAAAGAAAAAAGGTCCTCAGACTGCTCCTGCAACCGACGCAGATAGAAGGTGGTGAAAGTAGAAGCATTTCTCCAGTAGGCTGCCTGCATAACATCCAACAACTTGACTGAGTTAGCATAAGCCCAGGAGGTAGACAAGACACGCACCTCGTGGGCAGAAATACGATTGGTAATACAATCATCAGTCGCTAGACGAGCATAAGCCGCGCAAATAGCAAGACAAATCCATCGAGAAATGGATTGAGGAGAGATCTTCTGTCGACCAGGAATAAGAGACGTCTGGTTGAGATAAATGCGAAGTGCACAAACCGTACAGAGCAAAGGGCGATTACCCACAGCAGAAGGAAGAACCCTGATACAGATAGGACGTGGAGTTGTTTATGGTATCTGATTCTTGGCCAGAAAGAAGCAATCAAAGGTAAAAGTAACACTGTTGGCGGAGCTCCTGAAAAAGGCCGGATCAACTGAGAGGGCATGAAGCTCACTAACCCATCATGCTGAGGCAAAAGCCATCTTGTATGTTAGAAAATGCATATCCACCTGGGATAAAGGTTTGAACGACACCTCCAAGCAAAGCAGCACCCAAGAAAGATTCCATCTTGGGGTAAGCTGCAAAACCCTAGGCCTTTTCAAAGAAAAGTGCCAAATAAGCTTGGAGAGGTATGAATTAGTGCCGATACGATGCTTTCCCACATACGAAAAGGTCTCCGAAAGCACAGAGCTGTACCCTTTGATGGTAACAGTCTGGAGACCCCGAGAATCAGACAGGTATACCAGAAACTCCGCAATAATCAACAGAGTGATCAGCACACCATCGACAGAAGACCTTCCAGTTAGCCGCATAGGCTAAACCAGTGGAGTGCCTCCTTGAAGAAGAAATGCACTCCACTGCTCGTCTCGAAAAACCTCTATGGAAGAGACAGGACCTGACAAAAGATATGCGTGAAGGCACAATGAAGTCGGGTCGACGTGAAACCTCCACAGGTGACCTTGGCAAAGAAGGTCGCGACGTAGAGGGAGACGTGCCGCAACGGCCGCCAACAGAGAGCAGAGTTGATTGATCCACACCCATTGAGGCGACTGAGGGGAGCGATCAGAATGATTCGACAACTGCAGGTTCTGATCTTGGCCGGAACCTGAGGCAGAATCGGAACAAGGCGTAACCCACTAAAACGTTCCAATCGAGTGACAGAGCGTCCACTGCGAAAGTCAGAAGATCTGGACACAGGGACACGAAAGTGTCCACCTGATGGTTCCAACGAGTCACAAAGAGATCGATGTGGGGACGATCCCAGAAATCGCAAAGCAACTGGAACACTGCCCTGTAAAGCATCCACTCGGTGGAAATGACCCTGCACCGTCGGGACAGGGAGTCGGCAAGGACGTACAGACGACTGGGAATGTGATGAACAACCACTCCGGTGTTGACATCATGAGCTAGCAGTAGAAGATCCCGAGTTAATTCGTACATGGGAACTGAGTGTGTGCCGCCCTGGTTCCGAATGTAAGCGATCACTGTCGAATTGCCGGACAACAGAAGGACTTGACGATTCGAATCCACTGCCAGCCAGAAACTCAGAAGAGCAAGAAGCTCCTGGTTGAAGTGAAGAGCTGCTTGATCCTGGTCCCATACACCATAAAGGGAAAGACCTAGAGGACCCAACATCGCACCCCATCCCAGATCGCTGGCACCGTCAGAACACGATCGGACGTGGGCAAGTCCAATGGAATGGCCTGCATAATCCACTGAAGGTGACGATGAAGAGTCTGGTAACTGAAGCACCAGATCCAGAGGATCGACATTCGGCCTTCAATGACTGAGCAGAAAGTGTTGGAGAGGTCTGACATGCAGCCGACTGAGAGGAATGAGATCCGTCACCGAACCGCAGAGACCGAGCATTCAGAGACCTAGAGGATCCAACGTCGCACCCCATCCGAGATCGCTGGCACCTACCGTCAGAACATGATCGGACGTGGGCAAGTCCAATGGAACTCCCTGCATAATCCACTGAAGGTGACGATGAAGAGTCTGGTAACTGAACCACCAGATCCAGAGGATCGACATTCGGCCTTCAACGACAGAGCAGAAAGTGTTGGAGAGGTCCGATATGCAACCGACCGAGAGGAATGAGATCCGTCACCGAACCACAGAGACGGAGCATTCGGAGAATACTCCGAGCTGTCGTGGACATGGACTGGGACAGAGTCAGGGCGAAAGCTGAGAGAATCACAGCCCTTGCCCGGGGATCCGCCACTGTATTCAGCTGAGTACGGAAATCCATCCCAAGATGACAAAACGACTGAGAAGGGACCAGGTCTGACTTCTCCTAGTTGACTCTGAACCCTAATGATGTGAGCAAGATCAACAGTGTATTGACATCGGACTCCAGAAGAGCAGCATTGGAGTGCCTCTGGAGGATATCGTCCAGACATGCCAAAGTAGTCACCCTGGACTGTGTGCAATGGAAGGCTATCACATGCAACATCAGTCGGGTGAGGGCCCAAGGAGCCTGGTTGAGGCTGAAAGGCATGGCCTTGAACTGGTAAACTTGCCCCAGAAAAGCGAACCTGAGAAACTTTCGAGATGTTCGATGAATCGGAACGTGAAAGTAAGCATCTCGCAGGTCAATGCTGGAAGCGAAATCTTCCTGGTGAATGGAGCGGCAAACCGATCTGAAAGTCTCCATGCTGAACTTGGGAGCAATGGTAGACTGGTTAGCCGTGTTACAGGCATGCATGCGAGTAAGATGCATGAGCACCTTGGAAATCACATGCAAAGGAGCCTATATGTTGTCAAACCTATCTGGAAGCAGATTAGCAGCCAAAGCAGACGACGTGATCTAAGAGAGAAAGCATGCCCAGCATCTCTTTCGATAAGCCCAACAGGGACTCCAGAGTTGCCATAGGAATAACGGCCGACTTGGGCTTGGAAAGCCCGAGGGAGGTGGAGTCCTGATCCAAGACTGTCAAAGTTTGGCAGACAGATTGGCGGAATCGTAGGAACGATAACGCACTGGAGGTAAAAAGGTGTCAGCCCTGGTGAAGAATGAAGTCCTCATTGCCTTGGAACTCAGCTTAGAGTCCAAAGCTGCAAACGCTTCAACCACCTGTACCGACTGACACGGTTGAAGGTTCCCAGAAGCGGGTTGCTCCACAGGCTGGAGGTGCACAACCGATGATCGCGACCTGGCTGACATCGTCGGCTGGTCTGACAGTTTGAGATCCAGAAGGAACTCCAACACAAAGTCAAGAGCAGCCCCCAAGTCAGAAGACTGTTGGCCCTCAATGTCAGGTATGTCTGACCCATCCTCTGAGTCGGAAGACACATAGCCCATCACGGGCAAACCAGCCGGTGCCTCTCATGGTGTAGGCACACCAGGGGGATCAGAAAGTGGCTGCTTCCAATCCAGGAGGCAGCGCCGTGGGAGGGGGGGGGGGGGGCACCTGGAAACCACTAGTAGCCTCACTGGAGGCAATGGGAAGGCCCTTGGAAAGAACCTGAGTGAGCAAGGAGAGGGCCTCCCTAAGCTCACGGCCCGTGGCAGCCAGTGGCTTCACTCCTGACCCTCTGAACCAGCGAAGGGTCACGATCCTCCAGAACACCCGACGTGTGGGGCGATAGGTGGCAGCCGAAAGATCTGCAGGCAGATGCTGATAGGGTGTACCAGGCCCCAAGGATCAACAGTGCAGGAACTCAGGAGAGTCACCGCGAACCTCTGAGAGACAGAAGGTCCAGGCTGCCCAAAAAGTGGCTGTCCCGCAAAACTGGCTGTCGCACCAGAGTGCATGGACGGAAATGCAACAGAGTCCATGGTGACCCCACCAGGAGCATCCAAATCCAAAGAGAAGGCTGTTGGGCTCGACGGCTGAGAGACCACAGCAGAGGGTTCGGCCGGCAGCCCCTTCCGACTTCATCGAGTTGAAGTCAGGGAAGGCTGAGGCCGATATCCCACGTCTACACTACCAGACATCTCTGCAGACCCCTGCAGGGATAAGCCGGGGCCAGCTGAAACGGTGACCGATGACATTACAGATGGAACAACAGTAGCAGCAGATATGATGGGAGCTGTTGAAACCGGTGAAAAAGTGGAGAGAGCAACCGAGCTCGGCTCCAAAGGAGGAGTCACAACCCTAGTGACAGCCTCAGATATCGACTGAAGAAGGACCACAGTTCCGGAACCAGGCATCTCTTCACCAGATAACTCAACAGCTCCCGCAGTATCCACCACAGGAAAAGACTGCATATCCCCCATGGAGGGGGTATAACTCTCACCAGACGTGGTCGTGTCGGGAGGCCCCGAACGACAGATTCCTCTTTCCCACAGGTACGGGAGGAACAGCCATGAGAACGCACCACACAGTTAACAGAAGCTCAAAAAGTGGATGACCAAGACCCACAGGGTCGATCTGAAGAACACCCATTACAAGTGGCACAAGAAGCATGGGAATCGTCCACATGCATGGGCAAAATGCATTGCCCTCAAGGAACAGACCTGGGCACAACAGAGGTGAGAGCAGTAGAAAAAAAGGTGAACTCAACAGATGTAGAAAGTAGAAGAACACCCCACAAAAGTGGCAGAAAAAATGGAGCACAACTGAACCCAGATGGGCCGACAGGGACCCAAAAAACAGAAATTCTGCCCTCACCGGAGAGGAGAAATCCTGTCCATACAGCCCCCCCACTGACACCTAACTCCAATAATAATAATAATATCCAAAAGGATAGCATAAATTTAGCAACCAAAAAAATGTTCGAACCGCACGGGACACAAAGTCGCACGCGAACACGGAGAATATACAAAACACAATGAAAATGTGGTTGAAATTAATAATGAGAATATATAAAACACAGTCCTGTTATTATATGATACTCAGATCCATAATTCTAGTCACAGGAAACCATTATCAATGAGTTGAATTATTTATTTATTTATTGTTGTTTAAGGTCACATACTTCTGCACAATGGCTAATCATGACCACAACATGGAGATAAAGTCCTGATCAGTCAATCGTGTATACCCCATGTTGCCTATTTTAGAGGACTCACACCCCAAGCATTAGTGACTCGGTCCTATTTTACCAGTGAAACAGAGCTTGTTTACCACAGTAAACAAGCACTGCTTCACTTCCCGGGGTTTCCACGGGGGATGAGTTGAATTATCACTGTTTTGTAATGCAAATGGCTGCACATCTTTCCAGGATGGCGGAAGAAAAAAGAATGATTCATTAGTTACATGACTGCGAACTGGTACCAGAAGACGTGGATCTGTACTAGGAGAAGAGCGTCCACTACTGGGTGTGCGCCGGTAGCACTCAACCCAGTTTTGGCTTATTTTTTTGGTGCTTTTGCACCACTTTTCTTGCCTACTACAGCCAAACATATCCCCGTAGTCTCTCAATAAAACCATACGAATCTGGATATCATTAGAACCAGCTCAAGGAGCTGGTTCAAATGATATCAATATTTATATAGTTTTATTGATAAATTGTGAAATTTGTTTTCAAAAAATGTGAAATTTAATTTATTTTCTTTACAAAACTGTGTTAGGTAAAAGGTTAATTGAATTTTTTGCACTGGCAAAAAGACTATTCAGTTAACAGGATTCTACTGTGCAAGATGTGTGCCATTTTTCCTAATATTTACTCAGTGTTGCTTCTATGTCACGTTGTTATGCCTGAAATGTCTATTTGCATAGGTTCATAAAATTTGGTTAAATTGTCTGCCATTGATTTATAGACATCACAACATTTTGATCTACTGGGACATACAAGTACTTCCTTAATTTCTAATTGGCAGAGAATACATTTTGACTATTTAGCCTTCTGGCTTGAAATCATGACATGGTAGCCTAAATATCAACCCAGGGAATTGATTTGAACAAGTTGCATCTGCTCCTCCTAAGAAAAGCTTATAAAAAAGATTTTTAAAGAAAATTCCTCATATTGAACTAAGTTGTAATTCAGGCTCCTACAGGGAGCCCAAATATGAACCCAGGGACTTGGCTTTAACAAACTTATATCTCTCCTCCCTAAGGATACTATATACCAAATATGAAAAGATTCTGACTGGTGGATGTGAAGAAGAAGGTTTTTGAAGAATAATCCTCATATTAAACTAAGTTATAATTCGGGCTCAAATATAAACCCAGGGACTTGTCTTGAACAAACTTGAATCCCCCCCCCCCCCCCCCCCCCCAAGGATGCTGCATACCAAATATCAAAAGATTCTGATTGGTGGATCTAAAGATGAAGATTTTTAAAGAATATTCCTCATATTGCACTAATTTGAACATCTGGGCTTCCACAGAGAGCCCAAATATGGACCCAGGGAACTGATTTCAACAAATATGTGAATCAATCTTCCAAAGATGTTATATGTGAAATATGAAAGTTTTTGGAGCAGTGGTATGGGAAAAGAATTTTATTTAATGTTTTTCCCCATCACCTTCAGTGTTAAAAAATGATGACTCAGCACTTTTTCAAAGTCCCGGAAAAGTACCCCATGATGAAACCGATGGAAATTTTTTTGGACCATTCATTTCTGCTGGTCCTAAGGAAGCTTCACACAAAATAAAAATTCTCAGTGCCCTGTAGTTTTGGAGATTTGGGCATTTTAATTTTTTTCTTTTTTAGCTCCTGCAGTTCCCATGGGGCGACAGGAAAATTTTTTTGGCATAAATTAGGTACTTATGACCCAATAAGCCCTCATATCAAATTTGGTTCAAATCAGCCTCTTGGTTTGGAAAATAGAAATTTTGAGCGGGGCCATCCCATAATGACGGCAAATATAGCCCTTCGAACTTCTCTTGAACAAATCTGTGTCTACACCTCAAAAGGAAGCTGCACACTAAATATCAAGTCTCTGCTACTGCTGGTTCATGAGAGGAAGGTTTTTAAGATTTAGGCACACTATTTGGGTGTGGCCCTACCCAGGGGTGGTGCAACTTGATTTGAACAAAATCAGTTGTGATGTCATAACGTACAACCATCTCAAATTTCAATTAAATCGGTTCAGCGGTTTTGGAGGAGAAGTTGCAAACACCATGTTCACGGACAGAGTGATCACTAAAGCTCACCCTGACTTTCAGTCAGGTGAGCTAACAAATAGAACTTTGTACTGTTTACAAAAACAAAATTATAAATATTGTATGGCTTGGAGTTGAAGATGCCAAAATTGTAGTCCTCCAGGAAGAACAGTCCACAAGCCATAGGTGCATTGACTATCCTACCTCCTGGATCAATATTTTGGCAGTCAATATCATATTGAACAAACTGAGGAAGAATCTTGCTTCCAATGGGCTTATAATCCGAAGTTCACTGCCTATAGTCAAGGCCCTAAACCAAACAGGCTTGTTGGATGTATTGCAGTGAAGATGGATTTTTTATGAACCAGCATAAATGAGGTTTTCTCATTGGAACAGGAATTTCAATAAGCACAGATTAATCAATCAGAGAAAGTTATGCTGCTTGAACTTTTAACATCTGACAGTCACCCTTCATTATTTGATTCAAGCTGCCCTATAACTTTCCAGCATTTACTAACACACTGAGAAAAATTGAATCACATGAATCATCAGCAATATTAAACTTAATGGATAATGTCTTAGTTGGACTGAGCATCACTATTCACTATGTCCATTCTTTCTATAAGAAACAACATGATTGTGGATATGAATCACAATTTCTGCCACTGCAGTTGCAGTTAGGATTCATATTTAGTAGTCTAAATGCAATTTCATTACTGCTGGTGTTTGTTTTAAACTTTCACGTTTAACTGGTAGAGTATTTTTTCAAACGGGATTTGTAAGATTACAATTTTTTCTCATAGATGCAATGGAATACTTAGTTTGGCAAGATTTTGTTCATCAATAATTGTTTGTTCCTATTCATTGGTGAGTGCCTAATGGTACTCTCCAATAAATAGCAACAAAACAATTTTATATGAACATTTCTTTACTACTGCACAAATAACAAGCTAATGCACACAGTGTAAAGCCACTAAAGTGGCTTTCAGCACTTTTCAGTCGAGCTATGATAGTGGCTACTAGCACTCAAGCTGGGATGTCACTAAAGCCAAATCTGGGATGTCACCAAAAGCCAATCATCATCGATAGTAATGCCAGAAGCAGATTGTGGCACTCGCAATGAAGATGTTGAGCAGCTGCAATTCAGTTGTTGTTCCTCATTTCCGGAACACTTTGGTGTAACAGATACTGAGACAGAGGCTTTACTCCCCTTTGACACATGCTTCGCAAAAGTATTGGACATCTTTTCTTTTGTTCATCAAAAGTATCAACACAGTAGCTTACTATTTATCAGTACAGTAGCTTGCAATTTATAAGCACAGTTTCTTGAAATTGCCTCTACTGATTAAGGCTTTGATACATTTCGAATGTGTCAATCCTTAAACCTGCTGTGGTTCAAAACAGTTGGACATGCCATGCTGATGCAATGATTAAAAAAATCCCATGAGTTGGTCACAGATCCTCAAGGTGAGTTGAGAAAATAATTTTTTAACAAGTTACATTTGTGTTACGAAGTGTAATAATAATGATTCTGCAACAGAAAGAAATCTGAGCTTCAACAAAATAACTCCAAACTGACTAACCTGAATTTAATATAAACAAGAGGCCCCAAGGGGCCTGAGGGCGCTCACCTGACATGGTAGCCTAAATATCAACCCAGAGAATTGATTTCAACAAGTTGCATCTGCTCCTCCTAAGAAAAGCTTATACCAAATATCCAAAGATTCTGACCAGTGGATCACAAAGAAAAAGAAGGTTTTTAAAGAATATTCCTCATATTGAACTAAGTTATAATTTGAGCCCATATATGAACCCAGGGACTTGGCTTTAACAAACTTGAATCTCCCCCCCCCCCCCCCCCCCCCCCCCCCCCCTAAGGATGCTGCACACCAAATATCAAAACATTCCGACTGCTGGATCTGAAGAAGATTTTTAAAGACAATTCCTCATTTTTAACTAAGTTACAATTCAAGCTCCCACAGTGAGTCCAAATATGGACCTAGGGACATGGCTTGAACAAACTTGAATCTCACCCCCCTAAGGATGCTGCATATCAAATTTCAAAACATTCCAACTGCTGGATCTGAAGAATATTTTTAAAGAAAGTTCCTCATTTTGAGCTAAGTTATAATTCTGGCTACCACAGTGAGCCCAAATATGAATGCAGGGACTTGGCTTGAACAAACTTGAATCTCACCCCCCTAAGCATGGTGCATACCCAATATCAAAAGATTCTGCCTGCTGGATCTTGAGAAGAAGATTTTCAAAGAAATTTGCCTGAAATGAGCTCAAATATGAATCTAGGGAGCTGATTTGAACAAACTTGAATCAGATCCACCCCACACTATTGCATACCAAATATCAAAAGATTCTGCCTGCTGGATCTTGAGAAGATTTTCAAAGAAATTTGTCTGAAATGCACTAAGTTCGATTTCAGGCTTCTATAGTGAGCCCAAATTTGAATCCAGGGGGCCGATTTGAACAAACTTGAATCAGATCCACCCCACAATGTTGCATACCAAATATCAAAAGATTCTGCCTGCTGGATCTGGAGAAGAAGATTTTTTTAAGAATAAATTTGCCTGAAATGCACGAAGTTCGAATTCGAGCTTCTATAGTGAGCCCAAATATGAATCCAGGGGGCCGATTTGAACAAACTTGAATCAGATCCACCCCTCAATGTTGCATACCAAATATCAAAAGATTCTGCCTGCTGGATCTGGAGAAGAAGATTCTTTAAGAAATTTAACTGAAATGCACTGAGTTCGAATTCGACCTTCTATACTGAGCCCAAATATAAACCCAGGGGGCCAATTTGAACAAACTTGAATCAGATCCACCCCACAATGTTGCATCTCAAATATCAAAAGATTCTGCCTGCTGGATCTGGAGAAGAAGATTTTTTAAGAAATTTGCCTGAAATGCACTAAGTTCGAATTCGGGTTTCTGTACTGAGCCCAAATATGAATCCAGGGGGCCGATTTGAACAAACTTGAATCATATCCACCCCACAATGTTGCATACCAAATATCAAAAAATTCTGCCTGCTGGATCTGGAGAAGTTTTTTGAAGAAATTTGCCTGAAATGCACTAAGTTCGAATTCGAGCTTCTATACTGAGCCCAAATATAAACCCAGGGGGCCGATTTGAACAAATTTGAATCAGACCCACCCCACAATGTTGCATACCAAATATCAAAAGATTGTGCCTGCTGGATCTGGAGAAGAAGATTTTTTAAGAAATTTGCCTGAAATGCATTAAGTACGAATTCAGGCTTCTATAGTGAGCCCAAATATGAATCCAGGGGGCCAATTTGAACAAACTTGAATCAGATCCACCCCACAATGTTGCATGCCAAATATTTAAAGATTCTGCCTGCTGGATCTGGAGAAGAAGATTTTTTAAGAAATTTGCCTGAAATGCACTAAGTTCGAATTCGGGTTTCTATAGTGAGCCCAAATACGAATCTAGGAAGCCGACTTGAACAAACTTGAATCAGATCCACCCCACAATGTTGCATACCAAATATGAAAATATTCTGCCTGCTGGATCTGGAGAAGAAGATTTTTGAAGAAATTTGCCTGAAATGCACCAAGTTCGAATTCGAGTTTCTATAGTGAACCCAAATATGAATTTAGGGAGCCGATTTGAACAAACTTGAATCAGATCCACCCCACAATGTTGCATACCAAATATCAAAAGATTCTGCCTGCTGGATCTGGAGAAGAAGATTTTTTAAGAAATTTGCCTGAAATGCATTAAGTTCGAATTTGGGCTTCTATAGTGAGCCCAAATATAAATCCAGGGGGCCGATTTGAACAAACTTGAATCAGATACACCCCACAATGTTGCATACCAAATATCAAAAGATCCTGCCTGCTGGATCTGGAGAAGAAGATTTTTGAAGAAATTTGCCTGAAATGCACTAAGTTCAAATTCGGGCTTCTATAGTGAGCCCAAATATGAATCTAGGGAGCTGACTTGAACAAACTTGAATCAGATCCACCCCACAATGTTGCATACCAAATATGAAAATATTCTGCCTGCTGGATCTGGAGAAGAAGATTTTTGAAGAAATTTGCCTGAAATGCACTAAGTTCAAAATCGGGTTCCTATAGCCCAAATATGAACCCAGGGGGCCGATTTGAACAAACTTGAATCAGATCCACCCTACAATGTTGCATACCAAATATCAAAAGATGCTGCCTGCTGGATCTGGAGAAGAAGATTTTTTAATCTTTTTCCCATTGCCTACAGTGTTAAAAAGTGCTGACTCTGCACTTTTTCAAAGTCCTGAAAAAAGTACCTTTTGATCAAGCCGATAGGGATTTTTTTTTCAACCATTCTATTCTACTGGATAAAAGTAAGCTTTATACAAAATAAGAATTCTCTGTGCCGTGTAGTTTTGGAGATATGGCAGTTTTAAGGTTTTTCCTATTTTTAGCTCCCGAGGTTCTCACGGGGCAATGAGAAACATTTTTTTTGCATCAATCAACTACTTATGACCCATTATCATCTCATATCAAATTTGGTTCAAATCGACCTCACGGTTCAGAAAATAGAAATCTTATAAGCATGGCCAAAATTTTTGCCCCTCCCATAACGAAGGCAAATAATGCCCGACAAACTTCTCTTGAACAAACTTGATTCTACACCTCAAAAGGAAGCTGTATTCCAAATATCAAGTCTCTGCTACTGCTGGTTCATGAGAAGAAGATTTTCAAAGATTTTGGTGCCCCTTGGGGGCGTGGTCCCACCCAGGAGGAGGGGCAACTTCATTTGAACAAATCTGAATTGACATTAGGTAATAAACATTTACCCAACATTTGAAAAATATTGGGCCAGTGGTTTCTTCTGAGAAGTTGGTTTTGTAAAGTTTATGCCAGACGACGGACATCAGATGACGGACGAACGACGGACGAATGACGGATGGAAAGCAATTAGTAAAGCTCACCTTGAGCTTCGCTCAGGTGAGCTAAAAATGAAAGTGTCAATGACACTAGCTCAACTTGTCAAGACATGTACATGTATAGTATGTGACACAGCAATGACAAACATCTAGATAATGACCTGATAACAAAGGTACATATAAAGTGTTGTAACGGTCTGTACATAAATACTGGCCGTAGCCTGTAACAAATGTATAGGTAAAGTATTGTAAAGGTGGGTGACAGTCAGATGCTAAACTAGAAAAGAAATTTTTGAGTCCCAGAGTGGGTCTGACTGAAACCCAAAATATTTGTTCTCATAGCACATTGATAACAAAGTCACCCCAAAACACACTCATTCCTGTCCCAAGGTGAAAACAAAGGTACCCAAGAAGTTTCGTGAAGATCAGTTCATAAATACGAGCTGTATAGAAGTTGTAACAAAAAACTGATTGGACCTAATTTCGGTACAAAATGGTCACCGGCAGCCATTTTGAATTTTGGACCGCACTCAGAAACACTCGTTCTCGTCCCAAGGTGATAACAAAGGTACCCAAGAAGTTTCGTGAAGATCGGTTGATAAATACAGCCTCTAGCCCGAGTCGTATTGACATGTGCACTTACAGTGTATAAGTAGCACTAAATAAATCAAAATTCATCTAATTTGCATAATTTCTGCACAACAAAAAAACCCATACTATGTGTGATGTATTCCATGTTACTAAACATTCATACAAAAATTTATTCAAATCAGAACTTTCATACAGAAGTTCTGTACAAAAGACTGATTGCACTAATTTTGGTAGAAAATGGCTGCTGGTGGCCATCTTGAATTTTGTACCACACCCAAAAACACTCATTCTCATCCCACGGTGATAACAAAGAAATTTCATAAAGATCGGTTCATAAATACGGCCTCTAGCCTGAGCCGTATAGAAGTTGTGTACAAAAAACTGATTAGACCTAATTTCGGTACAAAATGGCCATTGGCAGCCATCCTGAATTTTGGACCGCACTCAGAAACACTCATTCTCGCCCCAAAGTGATAACAGAGGTACCCAAGAAGTTTCGTGAAGATCGATTGCAGCCTCTAGCCCGAGGCGTATTGACATGTGTACTTACTGTGTGTAAGTAGCACTGAAAAAATCAAAGTTCATCTAATTTGCATAATTTCTGCACGAGAAAAAAACCCGTATTATATGTGATGTATCCCATGGTACTAAACATTCACACAAAAAATTATTCAAATCAGCGCTTTGATATGGAAGTTCTATGCAAAAATCTGATTACACCTAATTTTGTACAAAATGGCTGCCATCGGCCATCTTGAATTTCGGACCGCACCCAAAAACACTCGTTCATGTCCCACAGTGATACCTACCCAGGAAGTTTTGTAAAGATCGGTTTACAAATACGGCCTCTAGCCCGAGCCGTATTGGCATTTGCACTTACAGTGCTGAAAGTAACACTAATTACATCAAAGTTAGTCTAATTTGCATAATTTACGTACGAGAAAAAACCCCGTATTATATGTGATGTATCCCATGGTACTAAACATTCATACAAAAAATTATTCAAATCAGCACTTTCATATGGAAGTTCTGCACAAAAATCTGATTGCACCTAAGTTTGTACAAAATGGCCGCCAGTGGCCAACTTGAATTTCGGATCGGACCCCAAAACACTCGTTCTCGTCCCACAGACATAACAAAGGTACCCAAGAAGTTTCGTAAAGATCGGTTCATAAATACGGCCTCTAGCCCAAGCCGTATTGAATTGTTGATGGACAGACGGACGACTGGTCATGGCATCAGCTCAAATTTGGCTTCGCCAAAGTTGGGCTAAAAATAATAATATGAAAAGAAGATGGTACATTATCTTTTTCAATGTATGGCTATACAGAAAAATAAAACAGAAATACTTAACAGTTGTCCAAATAAAGTGTAACAGAATCCAGTAACAGATATGATGAAGACTCTTTCGAGCTGGCATTGTCCAAAAATGTCCAAAAATCTTCAGCAGAAAGAGTATCCAATAAATTGTACTGAAATGTTCACTCTGAAGTCCAGCAGTATCCAATAAATTCTAATAAAGCACTAAGCAAATTCAAATGGAAATAACATCCAACAAGTACTGGCTCACAGGTAGTTTTAAAATAATTCCGCTGAATCCTGGTCTTTCACAACAGTACATCCAGATTCAAAAAAGGATTAATTAAATTCTCTTCAAATTTTGAAAACACCTTTCCAATATAAAACAGAAACACCACCAGGCATGGCTAAATATGCCTGTTAGCCATAACTCATATAAAAATATAAATTTTATAGTAAATTTCCTTCCTTATTATACCTACCGAAATTGTTTACTACAGGCTTGCACTACAGTGGAAGAACCTAACTCGGATAAAATACTCTCCATTTTAATCTTTCCCAAGATTTGGGAAAGAAAAGTGGTGTAAAAACACCACGAAAAATAAGCCAAAACTGGGTCGAGCGCCATCGGCGCACACCCAGTATGGGATGCTCTTCCATAGTACAAATCCACGACTACCATAAAACAGTGCGCAGTGCGTCAATTCGTCATTCTTTTGATTCCAAACAACACAGGAGTTATGTCATCATTGGGGAGGAAGGATTCTTACCCGAATAAGAAGACAGAAGGGCCTCCATGTAAACAATTTCTGTAGGTATAATAAGAAAGGAAATTTACTATAAAATTTATATTTCTTATCAACCTACCTCAATTGTTTACTACAGGCTGAATAGACAAAAGGATGGAGGGAATCACATAACCAACCCACACATAACTCAATAGCACTGGAACCGTGGACAGAGGAAGAGATCCCTAGGCCTATCAAACCATAGCATCACAAACATTAGAAAAGACAATGAAAGATGAGGCGTATGTTGAAGTGCGATGCACAGACAGAAAGGGCAGTAACAGCACAGAGCTGGAAATGACCCTGAAAAAAGCTGAAAGGCTGAGATAGACAACAGCCTGAGCCGAAGGAAGAGGGCCCCAAGGACCAAGGTCCTCTATCGGCTCCTGCAACTGTTGCAGATAAAAGGAGAACGTAGCATTTCTCCAGTAGGCTGCCAGTATAACATCCATCATCCGACAACATGACTGAGTTATTAAAACAGGAAGACAATGCACGCACCTCGTGGCAGAAAAAACAATTGGTAATACAATCACCAGTAGCTAGACGAGCGGAAGCTGCACGAATAGCAAGACAAATCCATCGAGAAATGGATGCAAGAGACATCTGGCATGTGAGAAAACGCATAGTCATCCAGGATAAAGGCGCGAACGCCCCCCACCCCCAAGCAGATCAGCGCCCAAGAAAGCGACCATCTTGGAGGAAACTGCAAAGTCCTAGGCCTTTTCAAGGAAAGGAGCTAAACAAGCTTGGAGAGGCAAGGATGAGTGTCGAAACAATGCGGTACCACATATGAAAAAGGTCTCCGTAGCATGGACTTGTACCCATTGCTGGAGACCCCCAGAAACAAACATAAACCAGAAACTCCGCAAGCGGTGTGATCGAAGGAGTGACAGAAGCAACAGAGTGATCGCACACCATCAACAGAAGAACCTTCCACTTAGCCACAGAGGCTAAACCAGTGGAGTGAGTGCCTCCTTGAAGAAGAAAAACAACTCCACTGCGTGTCTCGAAAAACCACTACGGAGGAAACAGAACCCGATAAAAGACAAGGCACAATGAAGTCATGGGCAACTTGAAACCACCTCAGGCAACTTTGGCAAAGAAAGTCGCAATGTAGAGAGAGACATGCCGGAACCGCTGCTAACAGAGAATGGAGCAGATTGACCCACACCCACCGAGGAGACGGGTGTGATCGAATGGATTCGATGACTGCAGGTTCGTTCATATCTGGGAGAGAACCTGAGGCGGAATCGAAACCGGCAGGAAGGCGTAGCCGACAAGACCGTCCCAAAGGAGGGCCAGAGCATCCACGGCGAAAGCCAGAGCATCTGGACACGGGGACACGAAAGTGTCCACCTGATGGTTCCAACGAGCCGCAAAGAGGTCGATGGAACCCGCCATGTGGAGCACCACTCGGTGGAAAAGAACCTGCCCCGTCGGGACAGGGAGTCAGCTAGGACGTACAGACGACCGGAAATGTGACGAACAACCACACCGGCGTTGACATCCTAAGCGAGCAGTAGAAGATCCCGAGCCAATTTGTACACTGGAACCCAGTGCGTGCCACCCTGGTCTTGAATGTAAGCAACCACTGTCGAATAGTCGAACAACATAAGGACCTGACGATTCAACAGGTGAGGGATCCACTGCCTGAAACTCAGAAGAGCAAGAAGCTCTGCTGGCTGATGTGTAGAGATGCCCAATCCTGGTCCCACATCCAGTGAAGGGAAAGACCTAGAGGATCCAACGTCGCACCCCATCCGAGATCGCTGACATCTGCCGTCAGAACGTGATCGGACGTGGGTAAGTCCAACAGGACACCCTGCATGATCCACTGAACATTCATCCAGTGGAGAAGGTGAGGATAAGAGAATCTGGTAACTGAAGCACCAGATCCAGAGAATCGACATTCGGCCTCCAACGACTGAGCAGAAAGTGTTGGAGAGGTCAGATGACACGCAGCCGACCTAGAGGAATGAGATCCGTCACCGAACCGCAGAGACTGATCAGCCGGAGAATACTCCATGCTGTCGCGGATGTGGACTGGGACAGAGTCAGAGCAAAAGCTGAGAGAACCACAGCCTTGGCCTGGGGAACCGCCACCAAATTGAATTGGGTGCGGAAAGCCATCCCCAGATGACAAAACAACTGAGAAGGGACCAGTTCCGACCTCTCCTCGTTGACTCTGAATCCAAGAGACGTGAGCAAGCTCAACAGAGTGGTGACATCCGACTCCAGTAAGGCAGCATTGGAATGCCTCTGGAGGATAGCGACCAGATATGCCCAAGTAGTCACCCTGGACTGTGTGTGATGGAAAGCTATCACATGCGACATCAGTCAGGTAAAGGCCCAAGGAGCCAGGCTGAGGCCGAAAGGCATGGCCTTGAACTGGTAAACTCGCCCCAGAAAAGCGAACCTGAGATACTTCTGTGATGCTCAATGAATCAGAATGTGAAAGTAAGCGTCTCGCAGGTCGAAGCTGGAAGCGAAATCTCCCTGGTGAATTGAACGGCGGACCGACCTGAAAGTCTCCATGCTGAACTTGGGAGCAATGATAGACTGGTTCAGGATACTCAGATCGATAACCAGTCGGAGTCAGCCGTCCTTCTTCGGCACCAAGAACAGGCGAGAATAGAACCCCCACTGACTGAATGTTCTTGATGACCTCGATCACCCCCTTTGTCATGAGATTGTCTATCTCTGTGGACAAAAGTTCCCGACGTAAAACGTCTGAAGGAACTGTGGTTGGAAGAGGCACCCTGGTCAGAGTGCAGTGCCGTCGGAAGAATATTCGCAGCCTGGACCGAACAACATCTAACACCCAAGGATCGGATGTGATGGTGGCTCAACGGTCTGCGAACTCTGCTATCCTTCCTCCAACCTAGGACGAGTCGAGGTGAGGACCTACATTTCGAGCCCCGACGAGGCCCGCGAGAGGAGAAACCACCTCCTCAACTGAATGAAGAATCATGATACTTCCCTCTAGTCTGCCGACGCTTACCCTTACCCCTGGAGTAAGAAGTAGAAGCGGTGGCAGAAGGATCAGCCTTTTGCTTTGCAGAGGAAGCAGAAGGGTACTTGTTAGGCTTGGAACAGTCCCTGCCTCCCCTAGAAGGCTGATCAAGCTGAAGAAACAGCAGATGATCTTTGGAATGACGTAGGACGTCATCCCGGACCGTCAACACGGAACCATGGAAAAGTTGCGGACCAGCCAAAGAAGCAGATCGAAGAGTAGCGCGTCCCTCCGAACTAATTCCAGATTAGCCATGTTACAGGCATGTGTGCGAGTAAGATGCATGAGGGCCTTGGACAGCACACACAAAGGAGCATGTACCTCGTCAAACTTATCTGGAGGCAGATAAGCAGCTAAAGCTGAGACGACGTGACCTGAGAGAGAAAGCATACCAAGCATCTCTCTCGATAAGCCCAACATGGACTCCAGAGTCGTCATCGGAATGACGGCAGACTTGGGCTTGGAAAGCCTGAGGGAATTGGAGTCGTGATCTAAAACCGTCAAAGTCTGGCAGACTGACGGATTGGCGAAATCGTAGAAACGATAATGCACCAGAGGCAAAAAGGTGTCAACCCTGGTGAAGAACAGAGCCTTCATAGCCTTGGAACTCAGCTTAGAGTCCAAGGCTGAAAATGCTTCAACCAACTGTACCGACTGGCACGGTCGAAGACGCCCAGAAGCAGGTTGCTCCATAGGTTGTTGGCGCGCGACCGATGATCGAAGCCTGGCTGACACTGTCGGCTGGTTTGATGGTTTGAGATCCGGAAGGAACCCAAACACAAAATCAAGAGCTGCCCCCAAGTCCGAAGACTGCTGGCTCTCGACATAAAGCATGTCTGACTCTTCCCCTGAATCGGAAGACACATAGCCCATCGTGGGCAAACCAGCCGACGCCTACCATGGTGTCAGAACACCTGGCGGATCAGAAAGCAGCCTGTTTCCAATCCCGGGAGGCAGCGCCATGGGGGGGGGGGGGCGCCTGGAAACCACTCGCTGCCTCGCTGGAAGCAACGGGAAGGCTCTTTGACAGAACCTGAGTGGTTAAGGAGAGGGCCTCCCTAAGCTCACTGCCCGTACTGGCCGGTTCGATAGGGGAACGACCCGGCAAAGTGGCTTCACCTCTGACCCTCTTAACTAGCGAAGGGTCACGATCCTCCAAAACACCCGACGCGGGACGCCGAGCGGCAGCCGAAACGTCTGAAGGCAGACGTGTATAGGGGTATGACACACCCCGAGGATCAACATACCGGGAACTCATGAGAGTCACCGCGGACCTCTGCATGGCAGAAGGTCCGGGCAGCACAAAAGACGTTCATCCCCCAAAACTGGTTGTGTGGCCAGAATGAGTGGACGGAAATGCCACGGAGTTCATAGTGTCCCCACTAAGAACATCCGAATCCAATAACACAACTGTGGTGCTCGACGGTACTGAGTCCACAGTAGAGGGTCCACCCGGCAGCCACTTTCAACTTCGCCGAGTTGAAGTCATACCTCCATGTCTACACTCCCAGACACCGCAGCAGACCACTGCAGGTATAAAACTACTGTGCTCAACGGCTGAGAGGACACAGTAGGGGGTCCAGTCGGCAGCCCCTTCCGACTTCGCCGAGTTGAAGCCGGGAAAGGCTGAGGCCGATACCCCACAACCACACTACAGACATCCCTGCAGACCCTTGCAGGGATAAGCCGAGGCCGGCTAAAAACGGTGCCCAATGACGTTGTAGACGGAACAGCAGTAGCAGCAGATACGACAGGAGCTGTTGGAACTGGCGGAAAAGCAGAGAGAGCCACCAAGCTCGGCCTCCAAAGGAGGAGTCACAAATAGTCCCAGAACCAGGCATCTCTTCACCAGAAATCCAACAGCCCCCGCAGTATCTACCACGGTAAAAAACTGCACATTCCCCACAGAAGGGGAATAACTCTCAGTAGACATGGTCGAGTCGGGAAGCCCCGAAACGACAGCGTTCCCCACTCCCCGCTGGTGTGGGAGGAGCTGCACATCCCCCACGGAGGGGGGTGCAATTCTCACCAGACGTGGTCGAGTCGGGCGACTCCAAAATGACAGAGTTGTCCACCCCTCGCGGGAGCGGGAGGAGCTGCACATCCCCCACAGAGGGGATCAAACTCACACAAGACGTGGTCGAGTCAGGGAGCCCCAAAATGACAGTGTTCCCCCCTCCCCCGCAGGGGTGGGAGGAGCTGCACATCCCCCACAGAGGGGGTAAACTCACACCAGACGTGGTCGAGTTGGGAGGCTCCTGAAACGACAGCGTTCCACACCACCCGCGGGTGCAGAAGAAACGGCCACAAGAACGCACCAAGGCAAGGGCAAAAGGAATTGCCCTAAAGGAACCAAACTGGGAATAACAGAGGTGAGAGCAGTAGAAGAAAAAAGGTGAACTCAACAGAAACAGAAAGTAGAAGAACACCATCAACTACGAGAGAAGGGGGCAGAAAAAAACCGGTGGGTACATGACAGAACCCAGACAGTCGACAGGGACCGAAAAAACAGAAATTCAGCCCTCAACAGAGTGAAGAAATCCTGTCCAGACAGTCCCTGATTGACACCTAACTCCAATAACAATTAATTCATCAACCGAAAAATTCATTGTCGAATCGCGTGATGTCGAAAACAAAACATTCGCGAAAACGGAATATAAATAATATACAATGAGAATGTGGTTGAAAGTATAAACGAGAATATATAAAACACAGTCCTGTTATTATATGATTTTCAGATCCATAATTCCCGTCACAAGAAAACCATTATCGACAAGTTAAAATATCACTGTTACTGAGCAAGATGGCACACATCCACCACGTGTGCGGATAATCAAAAGAATGACGAATTGACGCACTGCACACTGTTTTACGGTAGTCGTGGATTTGTACTATGGAAGGTACAAATTTTATACAGGTGTATAATGACTCAGTAGCCGATATCACAACTTCTTTAAAATAATTTCTGTGCTTTATAATACACTGTCTCCAATAATAATAAAATCTGCAATGATCAATGAATGCTGAATGTATAAACAATTGTCACTTCTCAATGTGTGTGAGATGAAACCATGAGCTGAATGACTGAAGTTTGTTGACACAGAGATTTATCTAGTCATCAGGGGGGCGTAGTGGTTCAGTAGGTAGAGGTGCAGGCTGCAGGCCGAGAGGTCCTCGGTTCGAATCCCACGTGTGGCAACTATGTTGTGTCCTTTCGCAAGACACTTCACCTCCATTGCCCATGTGGGGACACAGTGACACTGTGTACTAAGGCATACTGTACGTCGATGGTGCACCTGTCTTCAAGCAATGTTAACCCTGCCTGTGTGGAGTCAGTATGTTGGGGAGCTGACAGTTGATCGGTGGTTCTCTCCAGGTACTCCAGCTTCCTCCACCTGTAAAACTGTCATGGTCATTATTAGCCATTGTGCAAAAATATGTAACCTTAAAACACCAACAAATATAGTCATCAAATGGAAAGTTCCAGAAAGAGAAATTTCTCCAATGTTCTTTTGTTCCACTAATTGACAATTGGCTGAATTAAATCACCTCATTAAGTTTCTATTCTGTCTAATTTCAAGTAAACAAGTGAGACCCAAATAAACAATCAGTGAGCTAAAAATTGATCCTGTGTAAAAATATATGCAAAAATGTTAATAAGGTACATTCAAGGGCCACTCAGTGCAAACAAGTGATCACTCCCATCCGAAGCCTGCTTATTCTAATTAAAAATAAATTTTTAAAATATGAATTGTTTATAATTATTAACCAAGGCCATTTAAATTCTGTTAGTATAATATGGGCCAATAACAATCTGTAGTAACAGTACTCTCGCCTGCCTAATAAGTGTTGACACCATTATTAATTTTGGAGAAAAAATACCATCAAGTAATTATAATTTGGCAGTGTGGAATAGAGAGAAAATGCCATCACTAGCATTATTCCCAATCAAATATCCTGCCCTTCACTGTTATTCAGCCATCACTATTAAAGCATGTAAGAGTACCATGCCAGAAGACAAAAAAGTGTTATTTTTTAGTAACAGTGACCTTGACCTCTGACTGAAGATTCTAACAAGAGGCCCCACGTGGCCTTAATCGCTCACCTGACAAAGTGACTCTAAGAAGTATTTTAGGTCACCTTCACCATGTCATGCCTCATCAACATTAACTGGTTGAGTGATAGATTTTGTTTGAAGTTCAACATTTGTTACCTAAAATTAGTTTTATTTAAAATCATTGGTGTGTGGCCAATCTCCAATGATTTTTAATAAAGCAAATTTATCTCTGCAGACAAACTGGTTTAGCATGAAGCACAAACAAGGAATGTGAAGAGATAGCCTTGGACATCTCTCCCCAACTGTGGATATCTTCCATGTGCTACATGTATATATTTGCATGCAAGAAAACAAAAATTTTCACAAATTTTATTTTTTTTTATCATCATTGGAACAAGCTCAAACAGCTTATTCCAATAGGGGTATGGGAAGATCAGGTATATTTTTGAGACAGAAATGTGAATATATAAATAATGGTGTTTTTTTGTGAATGATGCTGGAGAATTTTGCGTAAAGATATGGTAAATGGTTTGTTCTAGATACAGAATGATGCAAAAGTATTTAAATTTGATTAGGCAAGTTGTTCCTAAAATGCATTTAAAAATTGAAGTAACTGTTTTTTTGCTGACGAACTTTTAGATGTGTGTGTCTGTGTTTGTGTGTGTGTGTGTGTGTGTGTGTTTGTGTGTGTGTGTTTGTGGGGGGGGGGGGGTAAGAGTGTTCTTGCAAACAAAATTCCTGAATAAATGGAAAATTTTATTTTTTGTGTGAAAGACATAGTGCGTGAATGTTGATTGGAACAAGCTTAGAGAGCTCATTTTAATGTGAAGTCATAAAGCTGTGTTTTACGTACGAAATTCTGGAATAACTAAAAAAATTGCTTTTTTGACTCAAAAAGCATGGTGTGCGACCTCTCATTGGAATGAGCTCAAAAAGCTCATTCCAATGGGGTATTTACAAGCGATAAGTACATGTATGTTTAAGAGACAAAAATTAAAATTTGAATAGCGATTTTTGCGAAGAATGCTGACAAGTTTTGGCAGTTATGCTGGTAAAAAGGTAAGATATGCAAAGTGGTTGTTTTTTAGAGGCGACATTTAATTAAGGGGAATTAACCCTTGATTACTGAGGTAACTTCTAAAAGTACTGAAATTTCATGAAGCAATGTGAATAACAGACAACAGTTGCCTAAAAATTTCATGAATAACTAAAATTTTTATTCCTTTGTCTCGAAAACATGGCATATGACCTTTGTTGGAATGAGCTGAATGCGTGTGTTCCAATGAGGGGTCATAAAATTTGAACGAAGATTTGTGTGAATAATGCATTAGTACTGCTAGATTTGGGTAAACGGTTCACCCTGGATACCACCCCTTCTATAGTAGATCTTTTCTGCAAATTTTGTCTAAGATTCTATCAACTTTACAAATAAATACGTTCATGAATCACAATCAGATCCACCCTACAATGTTGCATACCAAATATCAAAAGATTCTGCCTGCTGGATCTGGAGAAGAAGATTTTTTAAGAAATATGCCTGAAACGCACTAAGTTAAAATTTGGGCTCCTATACGGAGCCCAAATATAAACCCAGGGGGCCGATTTGAACAAACTTGAATCAGATCCACCCCACAATGTTGCTTACCAAATATGAAAAGATTCTGAAGCTGGATCTGGAGAAGAAGATTTTTTAAGAAATTTGCCTGAAATGCACTAAGTTCGAATTCGAGCTTCTATAGTGAGCCCAAATATGAAACTAGGAAGCCGATTTGAACAAACTTGAATCAGATCCACCCCACAATGTTGCATACCAAATATCAAAAGATTCTGCCTGCTGGATCTGGAGAAGAAGATTTTTTAATAAATTTGCCCGAAATGCACTAAGTGCGAATTCGGGCTTCTATATTAAGCCCAAATATGAATCCAGGGGGCCGATTTGAACAAACTTGAATCAGATCCACCCCGCAATGTTGCATACCAAATATCAAAAGATTCTGCCTGCTGGATCTGGAGAAGAAGATTTTTGAAGAAATTTGCCTGAAATGCACTAAGTGCGAATTCGGGCTTCTATATTAAGCCCAAATATGAATCCAGGGGGCCGATTTGAACAAACTTGAATCAGATCCACCCCGCAATGTTGCATACCAAATATCAAAAGATTCTGCCTGCTGGATCTGGAGAAGAAGATTTTTGAAGAAATTTGCCCGAAATGCACTAAGTTTGAATTCGAGCTTCTATAGTGAGCCCAAATATGAATCCAGGGGGCTGATTTGAACAAACTTGAATCAGATCCACCCCGCAATGTTGCATACCAAATATCAAAAGATTCTGCTTGCTGGATCTGGAGAAGATGATTTTTTAACAAATTTGCTTGAAATGCACTAAGTTCGAATTCGAGCTTCTATAGTGAGCCCAAATATGAATCTAGGAAGCCGATTTGAACAAACTTGAATCAGATCCACCCCACAATGTTGCATACCAAATATCAAAAGATTCTGCCTGCTGGATCTGGAGAAGAAGATTTTTTAATAAATTTGCTTGAAATGCACTAAGTTCAAATTTGGGCTCCTATACTGAGCCCAAATATAAACCCAGGGGGCCGATTTGAACAAACTTGAATCAGATCCACCCCACAATGTTGCTTACCAAATATGAAAAGATTCTGCCTGCTGGATCTGGAGAAGAAGATTTTTTAAGAAATTTGCATGAAATGCATTAAGTTCAAATTCAAGCTTCTATAGTGAGCCCAAATATGAATCTAGGAAGCCGATTTGAACAAACTTGAATCAGATCCACCCCACAATGTTGCATACCAAATATCAAAAGATTCTGCCTTCTGGATCTGGAGAAGAAGATTTTTTAAGAAATTTGCCTAAATGCACTAAGTTCGAAATCGGGCTCCTATACTGAGCCCAAATATGAACCCAGGGGGCCGATTTGAACAAACTTGAATCAGATCCACCCTACAATGTTGCATACCAAATATCAAAAGATTCTGCCTGCTGGATCTGGAGAAGAAGATTTTTTAAGAAATTTGCCTGAAATGCACTAAGTTCGAAATCGGGCTCCTATACTGAGCCCAAATATTAACCCAGGGGACGATTTGAACAATCTTGAATCAGATCCACCCCACAATGTTGCTTACCAAATATGAAAAGATTCTGCCTGCTGGATCTGGAGAAGAAGATTTTTTAAGAAATTTGCCTGAAATGCACTAAGTTCGAATTCGGGCTTCTATAGTAAGCCCAAATATGTATCCAGGGGGCCGATTTGAACAAACTTGAATCAGATCTACCCCGCAACATTGCATACCAAATATCAAAAGATTCTGCCTGCTGGATCTGGAGAAGAAGATTTTTGAAGAAATTTGCCTGAAATGCACTAAATTCGAATTCGAACTCCTATAGTGAGCCCAAATATGAATCTAGGGAGCCGATTTGAACAAACTTGAATCAGATCTACCCTACAATGTTGCATACCAAATATCAAAAGATTCTGCCTGCTGGATCTGGAGAAGAAGATTTTCAAAGAAATTTGCCTGAAATGCAGTAAGTTCAAATTTGGGCTCCTATACTGAACCCAAATATAAACCCAGGGGGCCGATTTGAACAAACTTGAATCAGATCCACCCCACAATGTTGCATACCAAATATCAAAAGATTCTGCCTGCTGGATCTGGAGAAGACGATTTTTTAAGAAATTTGCCTGAAATGCACTAAGTTCGAAATCGGGCTCCTATACTGAGCCCAAATATGAACCCAGGGGGCCGATTTGAACAAACTTGAATCAGATCCACCCTACAATGTTGCATACCAAATATCAAAAGATTCTGCCTGCTGGATCTGGAGAAGAAGATTTTTTAATGTTTTTCCCATTGCCTACAGTGTTAAAAAGTGCTGACTCAGCACTTTTTCAAAGTCCCGAAACTGTACCCTATGATAAAACCGATGGCAATTTTTTTTTACCAATCCTTTCTGTTGGTCCTAAGGAAGCTGCACACCAAATAAAAATTCTCAGTGCCGTGCAGTTTTGGAGTTATGGGCGTTTTAAATTTTTTCTATTTTTAGCTCCTGCGGTTCCCACGGGGCTGCGGGAAAATTTTTTTTTGCATAAATCAAGTACTCATGACCCAATAAGCCCTCACATAAAATTTGGTTCAAATCAGCCTCTCGGTTTGGAAAATAGAAATTTTGGGCGGGGCAAAAAATTTTGCCCCTCTCATAACAACGTCAAGTATAGCCCCACAAACTTCTCTTGAACAAATCTGAGTCTACACCTCAAAAGGAAGCTGCACACCAAATATCAAGTCTCTGCTACTGCTGGTTCATGAGAAGAAGATTTACAAAGATTTTGGTGCCCCTTGGGGGTGTGGCACCACCCAGGAGGAGGGGCAACTTCATTTGAACAAATCTGAATTGGCATTAGGTAATAAACATTTAGCCAACATTTGAATAAAATTGGGCTAGTGGTTTAGGAGGAGAAGTCGATAATGTAAAGTTAACGCCGGACGGACGACGACGGACGACGGACAGAAAGTGATTAGTTAAGCTCCCCTTGAGCTTCGCTCAGGTGAGCTAAAAATCAATATAGTTCTTCCCTTTCCATGAGGGTACCAACCCTGTAAATTTGGTATTTGGCATAATGTAGAACAAAAGTTATTGCTCAGAAGCCATTTTTTACAAGTGTCCATTTATAGAAAGTCCTGTGACCATTGAATTTTTGCCTGCAGACAAAATCAGTAAGATTCTTTCTCTCCCACAGGGGTGCCTAATCTGTAAATCGGGTGAACATGTGACATATAAAACAAGTTATACCTCAAAATCCAATTTTTGACAAAGTTCCATTTATAGTAACAGTTGCATATCCTTTCACCTTGTGTCAACAGCATCCAAAATCAATAGGGTTTTTTCACTGTCCATATATGATTACTTCCTGCATGTATGGTTGAGGTGTGATAAACAGAACTAAATTAATACTAGGAAACCCAAAATTGTTTTCTAGTAATAGTGACCTTCACCTCTGTTGACTGAAAAATGATATAGAATTCTTTCCTTTCCATTAGTTATTGGTGATTAAGGTCACATACTTATGCACAATGGCTAATCGTGACCGTGACAGTTTTACGGGTGGAGGAAGCCGGAGTACCCGGAGAGAACCACTAAGCAACGACGAGCAGCTGTCAGCTCTCCAACATCGTAACTCTGAACTCTGCACCACAGCACAGGCAGGGTTAGATTGGTTGAAGACATGCGCACCATCGACGTGCAGTATGCCTCAGTACACAGCGTCATCGTACCCCCATGTAGGCAATCGGGGTGAAGTGTCTTGCCCAAGGACACAACGCGGTTGCCGCAGGTGGGATTCGAACCGAGGACCTCTCGGCTTGCAGCCTGCACCTCTACCAACTGAGCCACCGCGCCCCCGATTCTTTCCTTTCCATATGGATATCTAATCTGAAAACTGGGTGAGTGTGTGACACATAAAAAAGTTATAGTCCATAAACAAATTTTCACCAATGTTCTATTTACAGTAAATCACATGACATCTGACCTTGTGGCTTCCATTTCAGACATGAATAGGGTTCTTCACTTTCCATATACAAATATAGAACCTTAGTGAGCACGCTCACATACCCCACTTGCCCCGATATTTCAAGCTCTAATCATTTTTTAAAAATAAACATAGATTCTAGGAATACTGCAGAAAACAGTGTTCTGTAGTTTCAACAGTATTGAAAGAATTCAAGCAGAGAAAAAGCCCGGAAAACTGTAATTTTGATGAACTTTTCAAAGTCTATGGGGCCGTACTTTTGGTAAAAATCAGTGGAGCGGAACAAAACCCAAACTTGTTCTGTAGGCCACCACGTTAGACTAAAATATCAAAAATCAGCTCAATATCTGGAAGCGTGTAGGAAAAAAGTATGGAAAACTGTAATTTTGATGAACTTTTCAAAGTTCAAGGGCCGTAATTTCGGTAAAAATCAGTAGAGCAGAACAAAATGCAAACTTGAACTGTAGGCCACCATGTCAGACTAACATACCAAACATCAGCTCAATATCTGGAAGCGTGTAGAAAAAAAGTCCGGAAAACTGTAATTTTAATGCATTTTTCAGAGTCCAAGGGTTGTAATTTCGGTAAAAATCAGTGGAGCGGAACAAAACGCAAACTTGTTCTGTAGGCCACCATGTTAGACTAACATACCAAAAATCATCTCAATATCTGGAAGCGTGTAGGAAAAAAGTCTGCAAAACTGTAATTTTGATGAACTTTTCAAAGTTCAAGGGCCGTAATTTTGGTAAAAATCAGTGGAGCGGAACAAAATACAAACTTGATCTGTAGGCCACCATGTTAGAGTAACATACCCAAAAACAGCTCAATATCTGGAAGCGTGTAGAAAAAAAGTCCGGAAAACTGTAATTTTGATGAACTTTACAAAGTTCAAGGGCCGTAATTTCGGTAAAAATCAGTGGAGCGGAACAAAATGCAAACTTGATCTGTAGGCCACCATGTTAGACTAACATACCAAAAGTTAGCTCAATATCTGGAAGCGTGTAGAAAAAAAGTCCGGAAAACTGTAATTTTGATGAATTTTACAGAGTCCAAGGGCCGTAATTTCGGTAAAAATCAGTGGAGCAGAACAAAACGCAAACTTGTTCTGTAGGCCACCATGTTAGACTAACATACCAAAAATCATCTCAATATCTGGAAGCGTGTAGGAAAAAAGTCTGCAAAACTGTAATTTTGATGAACTTTTCAAAGTTCAAGGGCCGTAATTTCGGTAAAAATCAGTGCAGCGGAACAAAATGCAAACTTGATCTGTAGGCCACCATGTTAGACTAACATACCCAAAAACAGCTCAATATCTGGAAGCGTGTAGAAAAAAAGTCCGGAAAACTGTAATTTTGATGAACTTTACAAAGTTCAAGGGCCGTAATTTCGGTAAAAATCAGTGGAGCAAAACAAAATGCAAACTTGATCTGTAGGCCACCATGTTAGACTCACATACCAAAAATTAGCTCAATATCTGGAAGCGTGTAGAAAAAAAGTCCGGAAAACTGTAATTTTGATGAATTTTTCAGAGTCCAAGGGCCGTAATTTCGGTAAAAATAAGTGGAGCGGAAAAAAATGCAAACTTGATCTGTAGACCACCATGTTAGACTCACATACCAAAAATCAGCTCAATATCTGGAAGCGTGTAGAAAAAAAGTCCGGAAAACTGTAATTTTGATGAATTTTTCAGAGTCCAAGGGCCGTAATTTCGGTAAAAATCAGTGGAGTAGAAAAAAATGCAAACTTGATCTGTAGGCCACCATGTTAGACTCACATACCAAAAATCAGCTCAATATCTGGAAGCGTGTAGAAAAAAAGTCCGGAAAACAAGTAGGACTGACTGACGGACGGACCAGTCAAAAACATTATACCCCAGCAACTTCGTTGCGTGGGGTATAATTACTTTCTGCAACATTGGTTGAGTTGTGATAGATAGAACTAAAGTTATCCCATGAAAACAAAAAAATTGATATTTTTATTAACAATGTCCTTGACCTTTGGTAACTGCAAATTCGATATAGGATTCTTTCTCTCCCATTGATGTACCTACCCAGCTTTCCTGATATTCCAGAAACCTTGAATAATGTAGAATATTCTAGAATATTCCTCTTCTATTCAAGCTTAGTATTCCTGATGTAGAATAATTCCAGGTTCCCACCAGGAATAAATAAGAATAAACACAAATTCAGACATATATTGAATTTTTAATATTAAAAACCATTAAAAATGATGAAAATGATTTTCTTTTATAGTTTATCCTCTACAATTCCAAGTTTTAGAATTAGTTCCCCACAATTGTATGACCTGGAATAAACATGAATAAACATGAATTTTTGGACTTAGAAAATTTCATGATCAACATTTGAAGAAGAAACTAGAATAAACATGAATTCAAACATAAAATTGAATTTGGAAGTCTACAATCCATTAGAAACGATTAGAGTCATTTTCTTTTGCATGTTGCACTCAACATTTCCAAGTAATTAGAATTATTTCACCGAAATGTCATTGTCTAGAATTAACATGAATAAACATGAATTTTCTGACTCAGAAATTTTAAGTTATTTACTTTGGTAGGAAGAAACTAGAATAAACATGAACACAGGGAGTGCCCTATTCCAATTCAGCAAACGTCCATCTGCCAGTCTCTTCAAATCTCAAACACTGCTGAAGCTATGGTCTGGGAATTTCTTGTGTGTACATGTACACTGGAACCCTGTTAACTGAATATCCTCTTTGCAACACAAAATATTCAAATAAGAATAATATACATCTAACAGGAATTTGGTCATTTTCCTATCTTCTGGTGATAAATTGAGTATTTGTTCTGTAATATCTTGTTTGAAAAAGCCCATTGAGCTCAGCCAAACAAGATAATGTAGATTAAACACCTCAATTGGGTGTACACATGCCAAAAGTGTCTATCAATATGGCAAATTTGATTGTCGTCCAAGTAATTTGCCAACAGATTTCAAGAATTTTTTTTCAATCTGGAGGAGTTTACTCTATAACCAATATGCAATCAACAAGTTAAACTTGTATGAAAGATATGGTAAATGGCTTGGTGTTTGGAAATTTTATTCTATTAACCCTTTACCCAATGCCGACAACATTAAAAAAATATTATTTTAATTTAAATTTTTCAAAAAATGTTAACAAAACCACATCATGTGACCCCTCATTGGAACGGGCTCAACGAGCCCGTTCCAATGAGGGGTCACATGATATGGTTTTGTTGAAATCTTTTGGAAAATTTTGAATTTTTCAACAGCTACATTTGTGAATTATGTGGGCGGATGTGGCCGATTCGCTAGGTAAAGGGTTAACCCTTTACCCAACACAGACTTTATCAAAATTTATTATTTTTATTTAAATTTTTCAAAACTTTCCAAAAAGTGTCAACAAAACCACATCATGTGACCCCTCATTGGAACTAGCTCAATGAGCTTGTTCCATTGAGGGGTCACATGATGTGGTTTTGTTGACATTTTTCGGAGTCTTCAAAATTTTTCAAGATCAATTTGTGAATTATGTTGGCGGATGTGGCCGAATTGTTAGGTAAAGGGTTAACAGATTTATTCAGTTAAGAGATATATTACAGAAGTGGGAACCTCTGTAATATTAAAAAGAATCATTTTTTTTTGTTTTATATTTTTATAATTTAAAATAAAAAATGTCTAGTAAAACTCCTAGGGGTCTCACACACAGTTTCATGTCGATACCCAAAAGAAAATTTCACTACTGAAATTTCAGTGAATTTTGGTGAAAAGGTGAAATTTTGGCGGTATTTCACAGTTTTGATGAAATTCAGTGAAATTTCACAGAAAATTCATGAAATGTGTTAAAAATTTCACTGAAATCTTTTTTTAAAATTTTAGTAAAATTTTGCCCTACAAATTTCAGTAAAATTTCTTTAAAAAAAAGAGTGACTCAAATTGAACAAACTTGAAAAAGAAAGAATTCTAACAGGTGGATCTGAAGAGGAAAGTTTTTAAAGAAATGTCCTCACATTGCAGTTAAGTTAAACTCTGGGCTCCAATAGAGAGCCAAAATATGAACCCACACCCTGATTTGAACAAACATGAATCTGACCAACCTAGAGATGTTGCATACCAAATATGAAAGGATTCTGACTGGAGGATCTGAAGAAGATTTAAAAAAACAAGAGGCCCCAGGGGGCCTGAGGGCGCTCACCTGACACGGTAGTCTAAATATCAAACCAGGGACTTGACTTCAATAAGCTGTATACGCCCCCTCCCAAGAAAAGCAGGGTGAAAAAAAAAAAAAAAATTTTGTCTTAAAATTGACCAAAACGCAGAGAGAAAAAAAAAAAAAAATTTCGGATTTTGGGCCAAAATTTTCTAAGTCCCACCCGGACCCCAAATTTTCAGGGGAAAATTTTTTTTTTTTTTTTTTTTTTTTTGTCTTAAAATTGAGAGAAATGCATAAAAAACAAACAAAAAAAAAATTTCCGGATTTTGGTCCAAAATTTTCTAAGTCCCACCTGGACCCAAAATTTTCAGGGGGAAAAAAAAAAAATTTTTTTTTGTCTTAAAATTGACCAAAACGCAGAAAAAACAAAAAAAATTTTTTTTCGGATTTTGGTCCAAAATTTTCTAAGTCCCACCTGGACCCAAAATTTTCAGGGGAAAAATTTTTTTTTTTTTTTTGTCTTAAAATTGACAGAAATGCATAAAAAACAAAAAAAAATTTTTTCGGATTTTGGTCCAAAATTTTCTAAGTCCCACCCGCACCCCAAATTTTCAGGGGAAAAAAAACAAAATTTTTTTTTGTCTTAAAATTGACAGAAATGCATAAAAAACCAAAAAAAATTTTCGGATTTTGGTCCAAAATTTTCTAAGTCCCACCCGCACCCCAAATTTTCAGGGAAAAAAAAAAAAAAAATTTTTGTCTTAAAATTGACAGAAATGCATAAAAAACAAAAAAAAAATTTTTCGGATTTTGGTCCAAAATTTTCTGAGTCCCACCCGCACCCCAAATTTTCAGGGGAAAAAAAAAAAAAATTTTTTTTTGTCTTAAAATTGACAGAAATGCATAAAAAACCAAAAAAAATTTTTTTTCGGATTTTGGTCCAAAATTTTCTAAGTCCCACCCGCACCCCAAATTTTCAGGGGGAAAAAAAAAATTTTTTTTTGTCTTAAAATTGACCGAAACGCATAAAAAACAAAAAAAATTTTTTTCGGATTTTGGTCCAAAATTTCGAAGTCCACAACGGGACCCCAAATTTTCAGCCTAAATATGAACCCAGGGATTTGGCTTCAACAAACTTGAATCTCACCCCCCTAAGGATGCTGCATACCAAATATCAAAACATTCTTATTGCTAGATCTGAAGAAGAAGATTTTTCAAAAATACTCCTCATACTGCACTAATTTAAACATTTGGGCTCCCATAGAGAGCCCAAATATCCACCCAGGCAATTCATTTCAATAAACATGTGAAACAATCTTCCAAAGATGTTATATGTGAAATTTTAAAGCTTTTGGAGCAGTGCTTTCGGAGAAAAGTAGTCTTATGTTTTTCCCATTACCCACAGTGTTAAAAAATGCTGACTCAGAACTTTTTCAAACTCCCCAAAAAGTACCCCATGATAAAACCGATGGCAATTTTTTTGGATCACTCCATTCTGTTGGTCCTAAGGAAGCTTCACAACAAATAAGAATTCTCAGTGCCGTTAGTTTTGGAGATATGAGCGTTTTCATTTTTTTTCTATTTTTAGGTCCTGTGGTTCCCACGGGGCTATGGGGAAAAAAATTTCGGCATAAATTAGGTACTTATGACCCAATAAGCACTCATGTAAAATTTGGTTCAAATCGGCCTCGCGGTTTGGAAAATAGAAATTTGGGGCGGGGCCAAAATTTTTGCCCCTCCTTTAACATCGTCAAATATAGCTCCTCCAACTTCTCTTGAACAAACTTGAGTCTACACCTCAAAAGGAAGCTGCATACCAAATATCAAGTCTCTGCTATTGCTGGTTCTTGAGAAGAAGATTTTTTAAGAATTGGAGCATTTTTGCCCGATCCCTCTGCTCAATGTGAGCCGAAACCTAATTTGACAAAAAATCGGTGTCCGCAGACACAACCCCTTCTCACATGAAATTTCATTAATATGCGGCCAGTGGTTTGGGAGAAAAAGCCCAAACACCACCTTCACGACAGACGCCGGACGACGGACGAAAAGTGATCAGAATAGCTCACCCTTTCAGTCAGGTGAGCTAAAAATCTCTCACACTGGACTAAGATAAAATTCAGGTCCCCATAGGTAGCCCATATTAATAATCCAAGGGCCCGATTTGAACAACTTTGAATCCGACTCCCCTATAGATGTTGTATACCAAATATGAAAGGATTCTGACTGGTGGATCTGAAGAAGATTTTTAAAGAAATTTCTTCATATTTCACTAAGTTAAAATTTGGGCTCCTACAGGGAGCCCCAATATTAACCCAGGGACTGGATTTGAACAAACTTGAACCTTATCCATCCTAGAGATGTTATATACTAGAATATCGGAAAATTTTCCTCATATAGCACTAAGTAGGGAGCTCAAATATCAACCCGGGGTCCCGATTTGAACAAGCTTGAATCTCACTCCTCCAGAGGTGTTGTATATCAAATATCAGAAGATTCTAATTGATGATTCTGGAGAAGAAGATTTTTAAAGAAATTCCTTCACATTGCACTGAGTTAAAATTCAGGCTCCAATAGAGAGCCCAAATATCAACCCAGGGACCAGGTTTGAACTAACTTGAATTTGCCCTGCCTAGAGATGTTGTGCACCAAATATGAATGCATTTTTTAAAAAACAAATTCCTCATATTGCACCCATAGGGAGCCCAAATATTAGCAGGTAACCGATTAGAACAAATCTGAAACTGACCCACCTCGAGATGTTGAAAACCAAATATGAAAGGGTTCTGACTGGTGAATGCGAAGATTTTCAAAGAAATTCCCTCATATTACACTAAGTTAATATTCAGGCTCCCTTTGGGAGGCCAAATATTAACTCAGGGACTTGATTTGAACAAACTTGAATCTGACCCATCCCCCCCCCCCTCCCTATAGATGTAGTATACCAAACATGAAAGGATTCTTACTGGTGGATCTGAAGAAGATGATATTTAAAGAAATTTCCTTAAATTGCACCAAGTTAAACTTTGGGCTCCAATAGAGAGCCCAAATACTAACTTAGGGGGACCCAATTTGAACAAAGTTGAATCTGACCCCCTAGAGATGTTGTACACCAACTATGAAAGGATTCTGACTGGTGGATCTGAAGGAGAAGATTTTTAAAGAAATTTCCTCATATTTCACTAAGTTAAAATCTTACAGGGAGCCCAAATATTAACCCAGGGACAGGATTTTAACTTAAACAAACTTGAATCTTACCCCTCCTAGAGATGTTATATACCAAATATCAGAAGATTCTAACTGATGATTCTGGAGAGGTTGATTTTTTTAATTTTTGAAAAAATTTTTGAGTGCTGTCAGAGTAATGCCCCTTGTGGTGCCCCCTGTGGACGTGGCATCTTTGTTAGAACAATCTTGAATTGACATATGATAAGGTACATGTGTACCAAATTTTGTTCAATTTGGTCCCGGGTTTATGAGAAGTCGATAATGTAAAATTCACGCCCGACGGACAGATGGGCAGAAAGTGATCACTTGAGCTCCCCCTAACTTTCAGTCAGGTGAGTTAATAAACTTGTATCTCACCCTCCCCCCCCCCCCCTCCAGTCGACGCCTATGCCACTCTTTGTAAAATGTGAATATAACAAACAAATTCAGTGAATTCATGTCTCCCACTGGGCAGCAGTTTCAAGGGGAATTAATGCATCCAGTGGAATATAGTTGAGCTGAAGTTATTTGGAAGAGACAGAACTGACAGTGCTTCGGACAGTGGTTATCAGATTTATTTTCACGGAGGTCACTGTCAAAGCAAGTAAAGTGATGTGGAGTTTTACTGCGAGAATCACTAAAAATTAAGACTGTATAAGACATATTACATTAAACTGATGTGAAAAGTAATCCATATATGAAATTTCATTGAAATCAGTTGACTCTAAGGAAAGTTATAGTCTGGAAACCATCAGCCAATCAAATTTAAGCAACCTAATTAAATATGCGCAGAAAATGCCCATGTTCGAACTTGGACCCACAATTGATGAAAGTGATCTACTACCCAAATTTCATCGAAATCGACTGACTGTAAGGAAAGTTAGAGTCTGGAAACGAAAAACACGAAAGGTGTGGACTTATTGTGTATTGGTAGTAGCACTGAATAAATCAAAGTTTCCCTAATTGGCATAATTTTTGCACGAGAACAAAACCCGTATTATATGTGATGTATTGCATGTTACTAAACATTCATACAAAAATTTATTCAAATCCGAACTTTCATATAGAAGTTCTGTACAAAAAACTGATTACACCTAATTTCGGAACAAAATGGCCGCTGGCGGCCATCTTGAATTTTGGATAAAACCCCAAAACACATATTCTGGTCTCACAATGATAACAAAGATACCCAAGAGGTTTTGTGTAGATCGGTTCATAAATACGGCTTTTAGTCCGAGGTGCGTTGACGGGGCAGACGGACAGGCAGACGGACAGATTTTCGGCACAAAATTTCACAAATTCGAACTTGACCTAGGTATTGATAAAAGTAATCCATATATGAAATTTCATGGAAATCGGTTAATTTTGAGGAAAGTTAGAGTCTGGAAACCGTCAGCCAATCAAATTTCAGCAACCTAATTAAATATGCACGGAAAATGCCCATATTCAAACTTGGACCCACAATTGATGAAAGTGATCTACTACCCAAATTTCATCGAAATCCGGTCACTGTAAGGAAAGTCAGAGTCTGGAAACGAAAAACAGGGAAGGACGGAAGGATGGGAGGACGGAAGGATGGAAGGACAGAAGGACACCCCGAATTTAATTTTTTCAAAAAGCGGGAGACAACAAAAGACTTGCCAGCCAAAGAACAGTGCCCATAGGGAATCGTCTTTTTTAGCCACATTTCCTACCAACTAAGGGGTGAATGCATGCCAGGGTGTAATGGGGGTGTGGTGGGGTGGAGTTGGCCAGGGATCTGGGCCCTACAACATTTTCGCACTCCCCCCCCTCCCCCTCCCCCAACTCCAAGAAATGGGCAAACGCAAGCATCGCATAACAGAGAGTCAGTAAATGAAAAACCACAATAATTCAGCTTTTTGCACACTGGTGCCTCGCAACAGAATTTTTTTGTTACTCTTGAAAAAAGCGTTATGTGGCAGCACCGCCAACACGTGAAAGTTTCGAAGCAGCCTGGTGGTTTTTCAAAGACTGATCCCTACGGACCACATTTCAACATATGATTTCCAAGAACTCTTGATAATTTCGTTTGACGACACAGTGATTTATTTGAACCACTATGACTGACAAATAATGAGAAATACTAAAGAAAAATAGGCCACTGGGAAGTTACGACATTACGTCACCTGCAGGCTGCACACACCCGAATTCGAACACAGAAAGCCGACATTTTGATTCTGAAAGTATATCATTGTTTTTGCTCAAAACAAACAAAAAATAAACGTACTGTTATTCCTTCTGCATGGTATGGGCATATTACTGATTATTTACAAACACACGGGTGCAAAAAATCCCAATCAACTTATTGTTAATTGCACCTCCCAAACGAACTTTGACTGGCGAGCGATTTTCGAAGTAAGTTCTTTTTCCTAATGTGGTTAACGCAATAACGGTCGAATCGTCCCATAGGCAGTTCGTACTGAAATCGAAACCGGACATTTTGTGCGAGATATGCTTGTTTTAATTCCAAGTTGAAATTTATCATTTGGAATGGTTTTATTTTTTTAATTATTGATACTGGACTTACTGGTATGTTTGTTACTATTTATATTAGCAAAATTATGTTAAATGAGATCAGATGGGGACTCGTAGTCATTCAGGCAGTAACGGGTCACAGGCAGTAACAGGTCAGGCGATGTTGAGCCTTAAAAAAATCGAATTTGAAGAGCATTTCAAACTAAAATTTTATTCCAGTTTTGTGAAGTAATTTGTTGCCCGTCGTCTTTGAAAATTTTGCGAGTTTGTTGTTGTTTTTTGTTGACGAAAGTGATTTTTTTTAAAAAGACTGAATGTGCGCCGGAAGAAAATTTCGACATGCGAAATCGCAAAAAAAAGTTTGCCTCTCAGTTACGGGAAGAGAAATATAAAGAGTGTGAATGTAATTATTATTATTTGAACAGGTTTGTTTACGCTTCAAATTCACGATAAAATAATTGGGATAAATATCTGGCATCATGATATATTTATTCCATTTCAACAGCGAGTCGAGTTGTCAATACCGGGTCACTCTCAGACATGCGCATTAAAACCCATTGAAATGCTGCTCCAGTTGAACTATTTTTAGAAAATTAACACTGAACTACTGCATTTGATCCACTTCGTTTTCACTTCTTTCCACTGTAGAAGTTGTGAAAAAGTGTGGTGAAATTAATTCAGAGAAGACAAAAAAGAATTTTTGTGTCCAATAAATACATATAAAGTGCAAAAATAGATCGCCAGTGGGTGCCAAAGAGGTTGATTCTTTATAGACACAAGCGACCCGTTACTGACCAAATTGCGACAGGCAAACGATCTAATTTTATAAAATAAACAGAAGCTTTATCTGCAGATTTCCGCTGCAATAATGAGTGTCAGATACCTGTCTGTCAACAACGAAAAACAAACTTTGGATAACTTATTTTATTTGAGAGAATAAACAAAAATATGAAAGGTGACCCGTTATACCCTGACTGACTGTACTCAACTTAAGAGTTAAGTCAAAGAAAGAGAAATTCATTTGTGACAATGTGTCCCTTCACATTTTTCAAGAGATCCTCTTTTGAGGAATCGTAGTCAAAACATCTCCAAACCAACACGTCCCCTAATGTTTTGGTCAAAACGTCCCCAGTACTGGCAGTAGTTGGTCAAAACGTCCCCTTCAAGGCTTGGTTGTTTCTTGGCAGGGGCCATTGAAATAACTGAATAGCACCCAAACCATTCCCAAGCCGAACCGCCCCCACCTAAGCAACCCAAACCGTCCCCACCTATTTTACCCAAACCGTCCTCAATCCCCGAAACCCAAACCGTCCCGTCATTTTTTTAATTATTATTATTATTATTTTTATACAGATTTATTTTATGCAAAACCACTTACCCAAAAGAGAATTATCAAATCCAACAAATTATAATAATGAATAAAATTATATCCGATTGTGAATTACATTACATTAAATACAGTAACTTCGCCATGTATTCAACGGGTACGGGTCCAGTCGCCACCAGGCCAACTCGCCAACAGTGGCGAGTTGGCCTGATATCTAATGGCGGCTTGGCCCACTTTGACGACCACTATTATAGGTTTAGTACTCACGTTTTTTTTTTAATAAATAATCCGAAAAAAACATTTAAAGAATGAAGAATCTGTTAAAAATCCTCAAATACGATTTCGAATAGCTTTACACAAAAACTCTAGATACGTCTCATCACTACCTGATCACAGACAAAAATGATATTATTCTATTTGTTGTTTCTAGAATTTTAGAGTGAATGTCTTTGAAATCTTTGAAGTGTGTTTGTTTTTACTGGTTGTTTGTACTGTATATTGTCTCCTGTATAAACAATAAGAACACAAATCAACTCCGTTGTTTTTGTAACACTGTGCACAATACATCAAACAAGGTAGTGTTTTTACTGACTGATGTCTTTTCAATGTCTTTTCAATGAGAACGTGTTGGATGTTTAATTTTATACTTTGCTTGGCTTCATTCTTTGTTATACGGTATTCTCTTTATTTTTTACCCCAATTTGCCATCGTGTCCCATCACCGAGTTATATCTCACCCACACGCTTTTTACTCCAATTTGCCATCGCACGAATGGAATGGTTTAACGCGCCAAAGGCGCGCAGGACAGTATGGGGAACAAGCCCCTTTCGACCCTCAGTGACTGTAAATGACTAATTTCCACATGTCTACTGCCATCGCACCGCGTCCCATCACCGACTTATATCTCGCCCACACGCTTACATTTCAATTCAGACGAAACAAATAAACTCACACCAAATAAGAGAGTATAAATATTCTCCGTTTTGGTGCGGCTTTCTTTGTCAATACTATATCCTTTCCATTTCAATTCAGTCAAAACAAAGAAACTCACACCAAATCAGAGAGCAGAAATATTCTCAGTTTTGGTGCGGCTTTCTTTGTCAATAATATATCCCGTCCCTGATCCCGGCTAAATCAATTAGTGAAGTAATTATCACCTTGATCACTGCAAGTCATACTATTAACTTCTGGTGGCGACTTGGCCCGGTGGCGAGTTTGCCCGGTGGCGACTTGGCCCAGGTGCTTGGTGGCGAGTTGGCCCGGTGGCGACTGGACCCGTTCCCTATTCAACTGGGAACGGTTTGGGTAAAATAGTGGGGACAGTTTGGGTAAAATAGTGGGGACGGTTCGGTCATGGGGACGGTTTGGGTTACGTCGGCCAACTGGAGTAACTGACCCAGGGGACGGTTTAGGTAAAATAGTTGGGGACGGTTTGGGTAAAATAGTGTGGGGACGGTTCGGCTTGGGGACGGTTTGGGTGCATCCCAAATAACTTGCGATGTTATTTTAAATTTTTTTTTTTATTGTTTTACAACACATTAATTAGAGATAACCCTGCTTCTGTCAGGCCAATGTTTATGCATGCCACCCCTAACTTAGTGTGTGCCTTATGAATAGAAAACACTTATCAGTGCCTGGGAACGGAAATTCGAACCCCAGAGTTAATTCTGTGAATGCCTCCTTTCAAAAGTGTTGGGATACTGATGCTGATGCCAAAGGCAGGCACACGCGCTGATGGGGTGGGACGCAAGTCATGGTCAATGATAGGGGTGGGGGTGCCTCCCCCCACACTTTTTTTTAAAATCAATTATAAATGGGGACTTCTGGTGGCTTTTGATATTAAAAAAATTGTCTTTTTTTTGCCGTTATTTTTAGCAGCATGTTTCAAATTCTCAATAATAAAGTGATTACTTTATCATGCAGTCAAAAATTACAATCGTTGGGAGCTCCATTCACGAAACAGCCCCCTCCTTAACCATCAGCACGGTTGTCAGAAACTAGTTTTTTCTCCAATAAAAAAGACAGTTCGCTGGAACATAAAAATCTGGGCACTTTAACGGATACAACAGCACAATTTCTACTCCCTACCGAGAAACGTGAATTTTTTTTTTCTGTGCAATGGGCGCCGCCATTTTTAAACGGCTGAAGCTGATAGCAGACCTCTAGTTGAAAGCTAGTCGGATGCGCAGGGGACTACCTCCTGTGCAGCCTCTGGTTACCTAGAAATCAATAGGAGCGGAAAAATTTCCTGATATGTTCAGAGAAAATACCCCCTCCTCCACCATTTGTCAATGCATTGCAGGCACGTACCACAAAGGGAGGGGGGGATCCCAATATTTGGCAAAAATATATATGAGGTAAGGTAAAATTATATGTATCGTTAGATGAGGTTAAGTGACTCAGTCTCATTCAGACGATCCACCTCCTGTGTAGTCCATAATGTAATTTGAACTAATTTCCCGAAAAATCACTAAGAATTAACTATGGACACTTCGCCGAAAAAAAACAGACTATTCGCCAGAAAATATCAGACAGTTCAACGGAAAATTTATTTCGGCCAACTGTCTCATATTTTCCGGCGAATAGTCTTTTTTTCGGCGAAGTGTCAAAAGTTTGGCGAAAAGTCCAGCTTTTTTCTGGCGAAATGTCCAGATGTTCGGCGAACTGTCCAATTTTTCCTTTCGGCGAAAAGTCCAGTCCCCCTCTAATTATGGGTCCTACTAAATTAAATATCAACCAAAACAGTCCAAAACCGTCCATTACCGACCAAAACACCGACCAAAAGTCAATAAGTACCCAACAAAAAAAAGAAATGAGTGCCGACCAAAAATATAAGATTTTTAGAATCTCGTCGGCTCTAATCAGTGATTTGTGGGTGATTAAAAATAGAGGTAGCAGCCGAGAGAATTTTCAGGGAAGAGGCCATCGTGGGGGATAAGGTGAGTCGGTGTTGTCTCTGTAAAACAGGGTTATTGTGGTATTATCAATGGAAAATAATCTGGAGGTGGGGGTGGGGGTGGGGGTTGAAACTCACTTTGAGTGAGTGAAAATCAGGGTGGTTTTAAATTCACTTTGAGAAGGCGCTCGTGTATTCATTTGTGGGTAAAATGAATGCATGGATGGTGTATAGGTTTCGAATCTCTAGGGGGGGGGGGGGGGGGAGGGGACCAAATCAACACAAAGCGCCAAACATACCACCCAAGCAAAATAAGCCACCATTGTAGGCTATATATAATGAACAAATACACAACCTCAGTTCTGCAAAAAGGCAGACAATTCCTACCCTGAATTCCAGACACACTGAGTTTCTAAACCCCTACACAAAACTGTACATTCATTTTACCCAAAAAATATAAGCATGAATGCCCGCTCTCCCAGTGAATTTCATACCCCCCCAAAAACCCACCCCATTTTTTACTCGAAGCGAGTTTCAACGTCATCCCACCCCGGTTATTACCTGGGGATATGACACCACAGTGACCTCATTTTACGGAGACAACCCTGACTTATGAATAATGCCTCACCTTATCCCCTATGGTCCTCCCTTCCCTGAAAATTATCTGCAGCTGGAGGTTGGCCGCAACCTCTATTTTCAACCACCCACAAATCTCTGATTAAAACCTTCGAGATTCTAAATACCCCTCCCCCCCCCCCCCCCCCCCCCCGCCAACAAAGTTCGTCTGTCCATCCCTAATAAGTGCAACTCCTCCTAAACCGTTTGAAGAATTTTCATGAAACTTTACACAATGGAAGAACTCCATATGAAGATGCGCATGAAGCAATATAATTCCATTACGGCATTTCCAAGGGGAGATAATCTAACTTATACATTTCAATTGCTACATCATGTGGTTGTGTCCTCGTAAGCGCAACTCCTCCTGAACCGTTCGATGAATTTTCATGAAACTTTACACAATGGAAGAACTCCATATGAAGATGCGCATGAAACAATATAATTCCGTTTCGATATTTCCTTGGGGAGATAATCTAACTTATACATATCAATTGCTACATCATATGGTTGTGTCCTCGTAAGTGCAACTTCTCCTGAGCCGTTCAATGAATTTTCATGAAACTTTACACAATGGAAGAACTCCATATGAAGATGCGCATGACGCAATATAATTCCTTTCCGACATTTGCAAGGGAAGATAATCTAACTTATACATTTCAATTGCTACATCATATGGTTGTGTCCTCGTAAGCGCAACTCCTCCTGAACCTTTCAATGAATTTTCATGAAACTTTACACAATGGAAGAACTCCATATGAAGATGCGCATGAAGCAATATAATTCTGTTACATTATTCACCACACCATTTATGGGAGGAGGGCAAACACTTCTGTAGATTTGATGCCAGTCACGCTTGAATTCCTACTCAAAAAGTTATGATCATTTTCCGATTTAGAAAATATCCAGATATGGTTTCTGTATGATAACTTTACTTTGACTTACGAAATGGAACAAAAATTTTATTCATATGTTTGTAACCACATTAATACAAGTTGGGATTGATAGTGGGCGTGGTCCAATTATCATCATGACACCATACAGCTTAACCCCCTGCACTCTGATGTCAACATACCAAAATTTGAAACATTAAATTTTCCCATAATGCAACTAGGAATTTAATGAATTCAGTCTTGTTTGACAGAGCTCAATGAGCTCTGTCGAACAAGAATGAATTTGTTAAATTCCTAGTTGCATTATGGCAAAAATTTTCAGGTCGGAAATTTGATATTTTGATCTCAGTGTGTTTTTTTTTAATTTAGAGGTGTTTAAGGTCACATATTTACGTACAATGGCTAATCGTGATGGCAACATGAACATAAAGTAAAGTTTATTCAATCGTTTATGCATATGTTGCCCATTTTAGAAGACTTCCACCCCAAGCATTTGTGACTGGGTCCTATTTTACCAGTGAAACAGAACCTGCTTACTGCAGTAAACAAGCACTGCTTCCCTTCCTTCCCGGGGTTCCCATGGGGGGGGGGGGGGGGGACCTCAGCGTGTAGAGATTTAAGTTTGATTCTCGCCACAGTTATTTCCCCTCAGTTATTGCAATTTTTTTTTAAATTTGGGATTAGTCTGCAACAAAGTTGATATTTACAAAGGTCTATCATAAGGGGGTGGGGTGGTGGGGTGCGGTGCATTAGTGTACCATGGGGGGGGGGGGGGGGGGGTTGCGGTGCATTAATGTTCCATGAACAGTCGAGGTGGGCTGCAGTATTGATGATATTTAACCCTTTAAGTCCTGGACAACACACCTGACTATCGCCTGTTTGTGTCTAGTGGCTTAGTAGTGATTTCTGGTCAATTCTTGGCTGCCTGTTAAGAAAACCAGGACTTGACTAGAAAGCCCTACCTAGGTAATTTGCTTCTTGTCAGCAGGATGTGCTCGTCAAGGGCACCTGTTCTGATGTCATAATACTAAATAGCTGGAATTAGGCCTTTAAGGGTTAATGGTGATAAGGTATTTATTGTTTCATTTTCTCATGCTCAATTACGCCATATTTATATACCAATCTTTACAAAACTTCTCAAGTACCTTCATTATACGACAAGAACAAGTTGTCTTGGATAATAAATTTTGGGCGTTGGCATAAGCAATGATTAAATTTAGGATATGGAAATTCTTGGCATGGGGGAGGGGGAGGGGGCATAGCCATCCTTGACATTGCACTTGTTTTCTTATGTGTGTTGTTTTTGGAGGGGGGGGGGGGGGGGGGTCACAGTTTTTACCAAGTTTCTTATTAAATGTTTCGGAATTTTGTTTGCTTTTAGCTAATTACAAGCACTGCAGTCTCATCCCTGATAAAGTAAAGTGTCACAATTCTAGCAGTTCGGTATGTGTAAGCTATATGCTATACATCAATGTTTAGTGTTTACAAACTATTCCAACAGTTTTATATTTTATAACAGGATTGAACTAAAATGTGTTTATTTGTATTTCACAATGAATTTTATAAAAGGATTGAACTTAAAATGTGTTTATTTTTATTTCACAATAGATCCCTATAACAATAATGTTTCACATGGCCTTTTAAACGCAAATTGTTTGTAGTTATTCTTGCAGCCATAAGCCAAATTAAAGCATTTATTATTGCAATTCTTTCCCAGAATATTCTTGATTATTCTAAAGATTTCCTTTAATGCCAGTTCAAGACACAGGAATAACCTAGAATATTTTGGGTGGAATATTCTAGTTTATTCCTATTCATGCATTATCCCACATTCTAGTATATTCCAGAATACTCTAGAATAATAATAATGGAATATTCTAGAATATTCCTGCTGTGAAATATTCCAGTTTATTCTTATTTTATTCTTCTTCATGCATTATTCTAGATTATTCAAGGTGCGATTTAACATTCTTGTTTATTCTAGAATATTCTAGAATAAAATACTGGAATATTCTAGAATATTCAAGAACAATATTCCAGAATATTCCAGAATTCTGGAATATTCTAGAATAATTCCTGGTCAAGAAAGCGGGGTAATCTATAAATTTGGTTAATGTGTAACACACAAAATAAAAGTTAGAGCCCAAATTCAAGTTTTGACTACATTATATTTATAGTAACATGTGCATGACCTTGCGGCTACCATATCCAAAATATCAATAGCGTTCTTCACTGTCCACATAGGATTAATTTCTGCAAGTTTGGTTGTGCTGTAATAAATAGAACTAAAATTATCGCTAGGAAACCAAAAAGTGCTATTTTTAGTTAGTGACTTAGACCTTTGTTCGAAAGCTCTGAAATTCGATTTATTTATTTATTTATTTATTGGTATTTAAGGTCACATACTTCTGCACAATGGCTAATCATGACCACAACATGGAGATAAAGTCAAGGTCTGTCAATCATTTATACCCCATGTTACCTATTTTATAGTGACTGGGTCCTATTTTACCAGTGAAACAGAGCTTGTTTACCACAGTAAACAAGCACTGCTTCACTTCCAGGGGTTCCCACAGGGACTGAAATTCGATAGGATTCTTCCCATCCTATGGGGGTACCAACCCAGTAGATTTGGGGTACCTTTGCTGAATATAACTAATATTATGACATGGAAACCCAATTGTTTTTGACAATCAACCCACCAACCTGTCTTCATCAAACTATTAGTCGGGTTTGACATCGGCACAACTCGTCTAATAATGTCTGGAAAGTCCAGCCTGTTTTGAGAACCAACTCATCATTTCTCCCAAATAGTTCATACCCATTGGTTCATTTTTGTACCAAATGTCATCACTGTCTAGGAATGAATCTTCTGGATGTGTAAGAGTACACAACATCATGGATTCCATTGTGCAAGATATTTCTCCAAGGTATTCATGGACAAGCTGAAGGACTTGTTTCATACATTTGGCTACTAGTCCATTCTGATGTTGTGCATGAATCTCCAAGGTAGTTTTTTGTTTGATCTGATGTGACTTTGATGACACAGAACTTGTTATTATCATAAGTTTTTATTTCAAAGTCCTTCAAGCATAAAGTAGTTCTCCCTAACATGACTGCATACTAAGGGGACTATTTCCAAAAAGGTCTTTCGGACTAATCTTGTTTGAGTTGAGGAATGAAGGATGTCATTTGAATACGAGCATTCAATGTCACCTGCATGACAGCAGTAACATAGAAGCTGACTATGAACTCACATGAACAAAGATTCAATCAATTTGAATTTTTTAAAAACAATACAGTCTGAGTGAGTGTGCACAAATGGTTACAATAAAGCATGCCCAGTGAGGGAAATCAATCAAAAACATAACTGAAAGCATAAAATTTTGTTTATTGCCTCAGCTGTTTCATTAACAAAATGAAGATTTGCAATGAACCACTCAGTGAAGATGGACAAGAGACACAGAATCAAACAAAACAGTTATGGTTGTGTTTTTTTAATTAAATTATGTAGATTAATTTTTTGCAACTGTCTCCATATCTAAAAATGAAAGTGTCAATGACACTGAAGCTCAACTTGACAAACTTGAACTTGGTAAGTTATAAGTGAAATGGCAAAATTGAAGATCATTGGTACCATATTTATTTGGTGAAATTTCAACATAACAGCATTGTGTGTGCACAACGTCAGAGTAATCCATACATTTTTAAATGTAAACTGTAAGACTGGATAAAGGAAGAATGCTGATACACAAATGCAGTATGTTCAGAGGTTATTGTAAATGGCAACTTTTTGCACAGAAATGAATGCTTATCAATAGCTCTTATCTAAAGGTCTCGCCTAATCAGCACACCAAGATCAAAAACAATCCTATGATAAATGTGGCCTGTAGGCCATGTCAAAGAAGAATGTTGATGCACAAATGCAATAAATTCAAAGATTGTTGCTAACAGCAACAGTTTTTATGGAAATGAAAAGAAAATCAATAGCTCCTATCTTTGTCACCCTGCATAAGCATACAAAGTTTCAAAACAACCTGATAATGAATGCACCCTCTGGGGCATGCCAAAGGAAGATGTTAATGCACAAATGCACTAAGTTTGAAGGTCATACCTTTTTATGGAAATTCATAAATATACCTGCAGAGAGTGCAAAAGGGATAAGTTGCTGCACAAATGCAGTAAGTTCAAAGGCTGGTGACAACGACAATAATTTTTTATTGAAATGAAAAAAAATCAATAGCTCACATCTAAAGGTCACCCCAAACACACATACCAAGGCAAAGTGATCCCATCATAAATGTGCCCTGAACGGTGTGCCAAAGGAAAATATTGAAGCCTGACTAAACTAATTTCAAAGGTCGTTGCAGCGGCAACATTTTTTGACAGAAATGGAAGAAAATCAATAACTCCAATATAGATATCACTCCACACAAGCACACCCAGTTTCCAAGCGATCTAATCATAAATGTGCCCTACAAGTTGTGTCAAAGGGAAATATTGATGCATTACTGCACTAATTTTTTACTAAGTTCATCAGAGATCATTGCCATTGGCAACTATTTTTAACAGAAATGGAAGAAAATCGATAGCTCCCATCTAGAGGTCACCCCAAACAAGGACACCAAGTTTCAAAGTGATACGGTCAAAAATGTGCACTGCATGATGTGCCAAAGGGAAATATCGATGCATAACTGCACGAAGTTCGCCGAAGGTCGTTGCCAGCAGCAACATTTTTTGACAGAAATTGAAGAAAATCGATAGCTCCCATCTAGAGGTAACCCCAAACAAACATACAAAGTTTCCAACCATTCTGATCATAAATGTGCCCTTAGGGTGAGCCAAAGGAATATATTGATGCCTGACTAAACTAAGTTCAAAGGTTGTTGCCAGCAGCAACATTTTTTGACGGAAATGGAAGAAAATCAATAGCTCCCAACTAGAGGTCACCCCAAACAAGCATGCCAGGTTTCAAAACAATTCTATCATAAATTTACCCTGTTGGGTGTGCCAAAGGAAAATATTGAGGTCTGCCTTAACTAAGTTCTAAGAATGTTGCCAGCAGCAACATTTTTTGATGGAAATGGAAGAAAATCGATAGCTTCCATCTAGAGTTCACCCCAAACAAGAATACCAAGTTTCAAAGTGATCTGGCCAAAAATGTGCACTGCATGCTGTGCCAAAGGGAAATATTGATGTATAACTGCACTAAGTTCGGCAACATTTTTTGACGGAAATCGAAGAAAATCGACAGCTCCCTTCTAGAGGTAACACCAAACAAGCATACAAAGTTTCAAACTGATCTTATCATAAATGTGCCCTGCAGGGCATGCCAAAGGAATATATTGATGCCTGACTAAGTTCAAAGGTCGTTGCCGCAACATTTATCTAGAGATCACTCCAAACAAGCATGCCAGATTTCAAAGCAATCCGATCATAAATGTGCCCTGTAGGGTGTGCCAAAGGGAAATATTGAAGTTTGACTAAACTAAGTTCTAAGAACGTTGCCAGTGGCAACATTTTTTGACGGAAATGGAAGAAAATTGATAGCTCTCATCTAGATGTCACCCCAAACAAGCATACCAAGTTTCAAAACGATCTGATAATAAATATGCCCCGCAGGGTGTGCCAAAGAGAAATTTTGATGCATAACTGCACGAAGTTCATCAAAGGTCATTGCCAGCGGCAATATTTCTTGGCGGATATCGAAGAGAGAAAATCGATAGCTCCCATCTAGAGGTAACCCAAACAAGCATACCAAGTTTCAAATCTATCTGATCAAAAATGTGCCCTGCACGGTGTGCCAAAGGAATATATTGATGCCTGACTAAACTAAGTTCAAAGGTCGTTGCCAGCAGCAACATTTTTTGACAGAAATGGAATAAAATCAATAGCTCCCATCTAGAGGTAACCCCAAACAAGCATGCCAAGTTTCAAAGCAATCCGATCATAAAAGTGACCTGTAGGGTGTGCCAAAGGGAAATATTGAGGTCTGACTAAACTAAGTTCTAAGAACGTTGCCAGCGGCAGCATTTTTTGAAGGAAATTGAAGAAAATCGATAGCTCCCATCTTGAGTTCACCCCAAACAAGCATACCAAGTTTTAAAGTGATTTGATCATAAATGCAACCTGTGAGGTGTGCCAAAGAAAATTGTGGACGTACATACATACGCCAACGGATGAGAAGTGATGGCAATAGCTCAGCTTGACTTTGTCAAGTTGAGCTAATGATTATTATTGCCTTCAAAATATATCTGCCAAACGTCATGCTTTCATCAAAATCTGAACAATTTTCACCTTCAACACAGACTAGACCTGAAAGCTTTAGGAGTTGATTATACAACTGGATACCCTCTTTACAGAAATGCAAACTTTTTCGAAATTATTGAAGGGCAGTAACTCCAACAAGATCAATAAAATCTGTCATCGAACCATAACATGCAGCACATCAACAAACCATAGCAATTAAGGTTCTTTATTTCTAATGATCAAAAAATCCAATTTCTATCAAGTCAATCAAAGCCAGTTGCTCTAACAAACTGCAAGAATCCTGTCACTGTTGTACATGTTTCACATTGGTAAGCAGTCAATGGTGAAGGATTTCCATGCTCTAATATTAAAGTTGTAGGAGATTCTGATTACACCACATGGGAACTCCTTTTTACCAAAATGCATTTTTTTGAGAATATTAATCGCAATAAGTCTTCTCTAAACATGCCAAATTGGTCATAGACCATGTTCCAAGGCTTGAATCCTGTAAGACTCCATTGGGGGAAAATAAATATGTGATCTCTGTGGTAACATCACATAACATCCCAGGTGGAATGCATTCTCAATCACTGCAGAAAGTGATATAATTTCCAAGAGATATCCTTTTTGTGAGCAATGAGCATCATACAGCTATATTACCTATAAATACTGTGCACATGATTATCAGAGAACAGAAACAGACTCAACTGCCTCATTCCAAGCCTGCAAACAATAGGTTCAGGAATCTTCCACAGATTTTAGATTTTTTTGTTAGAAAATTTGAATTGTATAATATATTGGCAGAACTTACTTAAGCAGATTCATTTTTCTCAACAATGTCACAAATTTGGGCCTTAAAAGTTCATGTGGACAGAAAATTTGTAACAAAATTATGTAGCCAGTTAACCCTTTACCCAACGTAAGAGCCAAAACCGGCCAGCGCCCTTCTAAAAAATCGCCAATCAATTTTCATTATATTTTCATTTTCTCTCTCAAAAACATAGGTTATGACCCCTCTTTGGAATGAGCTCGTTCCAATGAGGGGTCATAACCTATGTTTTTGAGAAAAAAATTGGTTATTAAAGAATTTTTTTTGCAAGTGTCATCTGCTTTTCATATCAGATAAGGCATTTAACTTTCAAACCCCTAACCATTTACCATGCCATCAGTTTATGGTCTGCTAGCTTTACATAGATAATGCATCCTTCCACAATATCATTACTCTCGCCTGCAGATGGTACTAAATGCATCAGCCCGAATGCTATGCAAGGTATCACGATCTCAACACATCACTCCTGTTTTGAGGGATATGCACTGGCTGCCAGTCAAGTACAGAATAATTTTCAAAATTTTATTATTAGTTTTTAGGACACAAAACAACATGTCACCAGCCTACTTAGAAGAACTCCTTAATACCAAGAATGTGTGTCAATACAACCTGTGATCCGATGGTAAAATGCTACTACATGTTCCAAAATATAGGTGCAAGACATTTGGAGATAGGTCATTCTCATTTGCTGGCCCTCACTTGTGGAATAATTTACCAGAACACCTAAAATGACTGTCAAATGTCAACCTTTTCTAGAAAGATCTCAAAAACATACCTGTTTTCAAAAAGCCTATAAGTGATGTTGTGGACAGTAAGATACTGTATATATTCCATTTGTATATTTACACAAGCTCAGTAACAAGTACAGCGCTTTAGAATATGGTTCTACATCTTCTGAACTATAATTTTGGCGCTATATAAATATGTATATTATTATTATTATTATTTCCATTAACTGAGTGAAAAAAACATCTAGAGACAAATTAATTTAACCATCTAAAGTGATTTAACCTCTCAAAAGAGCCATGATAGTGGACTATAGCTTACAACCAGTTATTGGTGGAACCTGACGAGATGTACTTTCAGTTCTGTTCATCCAGTAATTGTTTTGTATGCCTGTAAGCATGCTCCACTAAATTGTAAGAAAATAAATTTAAATAGGTTTTTTTCTGCTCTGAGTAAACAACAGGCTAATTCATACAGTGAAAAGCCAGTAAAGTGGCCGAGTACCTTTCTGCCATTATAGTTGACTCTAGGTTCCAACTAGTGTTGGCCGTTTTTTTGGGTATACCGATTATAATTGGTATAATTTTCAGTACCATTACCGATACCAGCAAATTAAATGATAATCGGTATACCCAAAAGTCGGTTTTACCCTGGTATGAAAATTTCAACTTGCTTATCATGAAGTGATTGTATTCACTGATGTGGATTACTGTTGGTTTAAATTTGGGTTTCTTTATTATTTTTCTTTCCCAACTGTTCCAGTGGTTTGACTCAACAGCAACCATTATTATGCAAGCAACTGAATATTGTTTACCTCAAATTGATGTGTGAAGACACATGGACTGTATTCCAGAAGCATGCGTAGTTAGTCACATTGTACATCCACTGACTGAGATATGAAGGTCTAAAGTTGTTATGGACGGACAAATGGATGGATGGACGGATGGATGGATGGATGGATGGATGGATGGATGGATGGATGGATGGATGGAACCCATTTCTATATCCCACGCAAAATTTTGTTTTGGTGGGGGATAATAATCGATATGTACTCAATCGTTTATACCCATATTACCCATATTAGAGGACTTCCACCCCAAGCATTGGTGACTATGTCTTAATTTACCAGTAAAACAAAGCTTGTTTACCACAGTAAGCACGCACTGCTTCTCTTCCCAGGGTTCCAATGGGGACCTATCAAACATAACTAACTTTCAGTTCTGTTCATTTAACATATACTGTTGCTATCAAAGTGTGCTATGGGTGCTTTGGATGCAAACTAGCATTGCAGTTCACTATTTTTTATACATTTTAACCTGGAACACAGTCCATTCCACAACAAATATGAAAATTTTGAGGACATGTGAGAGATCAACTCTCAAATCATGAAAACTTAACCACGTAAATCCTCAGGTGTTCCGTTTTACTCTAAAATAAACCCTGCGTCAGCACCCATTTTTCAGCTGTTACTGTAAATTGTGACATTCCTGCCAAGTGATTGTAATAGAGTGAATATGTGTCTATTACATATCAATTACAAGTCTCACTCAAGTACCTTCAAATAGAATTGTGAAAGACCACTTCAAAAAGTCAAAAAGCAGGTGGCAGTCAGTTATACAAAATATAATGGCTTTATATGTAAGGCACAAAATACTGGAGGCAATCTTTAGCATCTCATTTTTTTATCTTATGAACTGAATATTAGTTTCAACAAACCTGAATAGATTTTAAATATGAATGTTGGGTAAATTTAAACCACGTTAAATTGACTGTAAAATGTCTATTTGTGAATACTGTGCTCAGACACCATTTAAAACTTTTAACCCTTTCACCAACAATGCTGTATGTGAAAAACACCAAATAAACTGAACTTTTCAGTCTTTTAAAAAATACTATTAGTATTAACCTCAGGATTTTCAAGATGAAGGTTATGAAGCACTAAATATAGGTGCACCTTCCAATGAGAGGATGAAGTTACATATTTTAAAAAAATAGATAGTAACATGGCTCGCGGAGTTAAAAAAAACTTAAAATGCTTTACATGTATGTTACACAATATTTTTTGTTCACACTGAAAACTGATTTAAATCCTTAAATCGAAAATAACATTTCATCTGAAGAACCCAAATCACCCAACAATACACTTGATAAAAAAACAAAACAATTTTTTTATTGCTTTTAATCTTTCTAATTATTTTTCTACCAAAACATATTTCAAGGCATGCCTTAAACTTGTCTCGATTAATGAGAATATTTAGTTTTCACTCTCGCAAATTCATGCTGCAAGAATCAATTTTCAGTTCTTAACTAATGAAAAGAATTTGAGAGTACTGTTATACCCTTGTGAGTGCAACCAAAACATATTCCATAGTAAAAAACAAATCTCATACGAGTATATTTATATGAGTTTAACTTAAGACCAAGTTCTAATAATTTGTTGCTTCTTGTCTTGCAGGTACATATAGAACACATGTTCCAATCTACAGGCTTTTAGTGGTCTTGCTGATAGTTGTTACAAGTACCTTGGCAGTAGTTTTTATTGAAGTCTTGGCCGCTGTATAGGTAGCCAAGACTTCACAAAACACCCCTGCTATCTCCAAGTGTTACCTTATTACGAGTGGGTCAAAATAAGTAGAATTTTCCAAGCCTTTAATTAAGGACATTTCAGAATCTATGACAAGGATCATATGAACATTTTGCAAGAATCGACATATTCTCATTGTTTTCCTCATGATAATCATTTTGAGAATCCATTCTGCAAGAAGCCACTATCATAACTTCACTAACAAGAGGCCCCAGGGGGCCTGAGGGCGCTCACCTGACATGGTAGCCTAAATAGCAACCCAGAGAATTGATTTCCACAAGTTGCATCTGCTCCTCCTAAGAAAAGCTGAAACCAAATATCCAAATATTCTGACCAGTGGATCTAAAAAAAGATTTTTAAAGAATATTCCTCATACTGAACTAAGTCATAATTCGGGCTCCCACAGGAAGCCCATATATGAACCCAGGGACTTGGCTTTAACAAACCTGAATCTCACACCCCTAAAGATTCTGCACACCAAATATCAAAACATTCCGACTGCTGGATCTGAAGAAGAAGATTTTTAAAGAAAATTCCTCATTTTGAACCAAGTTACAATTCGAGCTCCCACAATCAGCCCAAATATGGACCTAGGGACATGGCTTGAACAAACTTGAATCTTACCCCCCTAAGGATGCTGCATAAAAAATATCAAAAGCATTCATCTGCTGGATCTGAAGATTTTTAAATAAAATTCCTCATTTTGAACTAAGTTGTCATTCAGGCTCCCATAGTGAGCCTAAATATGAACCAAGGGACTTGGCTTGAACAAACTTGAATCTCAGCCCCCTAAGGTTGCTCCATGCCAAATATCAAAACATTCCAACTGCTGAATCTGAAGAAGAAGATTTTTAAAGAAAAATTCCTCATATTGACTAAGTTATAATTTGGGCTCCCACAGGGACCCATGGACTTGGCTTTAACACACTTGAATCCCCCCTCCCCCCCCCCCCCCCCCCCCCCCCCCCAAGGATGCTACTCACCACATATCAAACCATTCCGACTGCTGGATCTGAAGAAGAAGATTTTTTAAGAAAATTCCTCATTTTGAACAAAGTTACAATTCAAGCTCCCACATTGAGCCCAAATATGGACCTAGGGACATGGCTTCAACAAACTTGAATCTCACCCCCCTAAGGATGCTGCATACCAAATATCACAAGATTCTGCCTGCTGGAACTTGAGAAGAAGATTTTCAAAGAAATTTGCCTGAAATGCACTAAGTTCGAATTTGGGCTTCTAAAGTGAGCCCAAATATGAATCCAGGTGGCCGATTTGAACAAACTGGAATCAGATCCACCCCACAATGTTGCATACCAAATATCAAAAGATTCTGCCTGCAGGATCTGGAGAAGAAGATTTTTGAAGAAATTTGCCTGAAATGCACTAAGTTCAAATTCGAGCTTCTATAGTGAGCCCAAATATGAATCTAGGGAGCCGATTTGAACAAAATAGAATCAGATCCACCCCACAATGTTGCATACCAAATATCAAAAGATTCTGTCTGCTGGATCTGGAGAAGAAGATTTTTTAAGAAATTTGCCTGAAATGCACTAAGTTCAAATTTTGGCTCCTATACTGAGCCCAAATATAAACCCAAGGGGCCAATTTGAACAAACTTGAATCAGATCCACCCCACAATGTTGCATACCCAATATCAAAAGATTCTGCCTGCTGGATCTTGAGAAGAAGATTTTCAAAGCAATTTGCCTGAAATGCACTAAGTTCAAATTTGGGCTCCTATACAGAGCCCAAATATAAACCCAAGGGGCCGATTTGAACAAACTTGAATCAGATCCACCCCACAATGTTGCATACCAAATATCAAAAGATTCTGCCTGCTGGATCTGGAAAAGAAGATTTTCAAAGAAATTTGCCTGAAATGCAGTAAGTTCAAATTTGGGCTCCTATACTGAGCCCAAATATAAACCCAGGGGGCCGATTTGAACAAACTTGAATCAGATCCACCCCACAATGTTGCATACCAAATATCAAAAGATTCTGCCTGCTGGATCTGGAGAAGAAGATTTTTTAAGAAATTTGCCTGAAATGCACTAAGTTCGAAATCGGGCTCCTATACTGAGCCCAAATATGAACCCAGGGGGCCGGTTTGAACAAACCTGAATCAGATCCACCCTCCAATGTTGCATACCAAATATCAAAAGATTCTGCCTGCTGGATCTGGAGAAGAAGATTTTTTAATGTTTTTCCCATTGCCTACAGTGTTAAAAAGTGCTGACTCAGCACTTTTTCAATGTCCCGAAACTGTACCCTATGATAAAACCGATAGCAATTTTTTTTTACCAATTCTTTCTGTTGGTCCTAAGGAAGCTTCACACCAAATAAAAATTCTCGGTGCCGTGCAGTTTTGGAGATATGGGCGTTTTAATTTTTTTCTATTTTTAGCTCCTGCGGTTCCCATGGGGCTACGGGGGAAAAAAAATCAGCATAAATTAGTTACTTATGACCCAATAAGCCCTCACATAAAATTTGGTTCAAATCAGCCTCTCGGTTTGGAAAATAGAAATTTTGGGTGGGGCCAAAAATTTTGCCCCTCCCATAACAACGCCAAGTATAGCCCCACAAACTTCTCTTGAACAAATCTGAGTCTACACCTCAAAAGGAAGCTGCACACCAAATATCAAGTCTCTGCTACTGCTGGTTCATGAGAAGAAGATTTTTTAAGATTTCAGCACACTTTTCGGGTGTGGCCCTACCCACGGGCGGGGCAACTTGATTTGAACAAAATCAAATTGCGATGTCATAACAAACTATTATCTCAAATATCAATTAAATTGGTTCAGCGGTTTGGGAGGAGAAGACGCAAACACCATGTTCACGGACGACGGACGACGGACGCAGGACGACGGACGACGGACGGTGAGTGATCACTATAGCTCTCCTGACTGAAAGTCAGGTGAGCTAACAAGAGCTATGTCTCGCATTGCATAATACTCCTGGTAAACAGTTTGAATTGTACTTATATTTGACGTAATATTATAAGGGGTGGGGGGGGGGAGGGGGGAGGGGGGGAGGGTGATATAAAAAAAATCCTCAATGGCATAATTTTTCCTCCTAAGCTGAAGCTACAGACCAGCAAAGGGCTGTAACTCTGGTGTGAATGGGCAGGTAAAGAAGAAATTCAATACCAATGTGTATGCTCATATGTTTATGCTACAAACCAAATTCAAAAACTCTAGGTCAAATCATACTAAATTTATTGCATGGAACCCAACTATAACCAGTTACAAACTAGAACTATCACTGAAGGTGATTAATACCCCCGCTTTGGGTTTTTAGAGGAATGCACTTCTGATCATGTAGGCGAAGGCCATAAGGAAATGTATACATAAAGATCATTTTTTGTTGTTGAAATTTGTATTTGCATGTGGCCTTCCACAGAACAGCACTGAATACTTAAAGAGCCCACACATATATGGTTTACATTTGGAAAAACACATTTACAATGTGCAACATGTATTCAAAATCAGTTCATTAATGTAGGAGGAGTTGCACACACAAGAATCCCATTTGAAAACCCATAATAAATCCAAGTTAAAGGGAGATAACCTGGTTAAAATTGTCGCAGAGCAAAAATTTGGGAATATGCGTATGTTCACTTAGTTGTGATAATGTTTGAAAGGTTTCGTCAAAATTGATTGATAAATGTAGGAGGAGTTGCACGCACAAGAATTTCATGTAGAAACCCATAATAAATCTAAGTTAAAGGGAGATAACCTAGTTAAAATTGCCACAGCTCAAAAATTTTGGAATATGCGCATGTTCACTTACTAGTGATGATGTCTGTAAACTTTCGTCCAAATTGATTGATAAATGTAGGAGGAGTTGCGCACACAAGAATTTCATGCAGAAACCCATATTAAATCAAAGTTCAAGAGAGATAACCTGGTTAAAATTGTCGCAGATCAAAAAGTTCGGAATATGCACATGTTCACTTAGTAGAGATGATGTTTGAAAGGTTTCATCAAAATCGGTTCATTAATGTAGGAGGAGTTGTGCACACAAGAATTTGTTCGAACGGAAAGACATAATAAATCTAAGTCAAAGGGAGATAACCTGGTTAAAATTGTCGCAGATCAAAAATCTTGGAATATGCGCATGTTCACTTAGTAGTGATGATGTCTGAAAAGTTTTATCCAAATTGATTGATAAATGTAGGAGGAGTTGCGCACACAAGAATTTCATGTAGAAACCCATATTTAAATCAAAGTTCAAGAGAGATAACCTGGTTAAAATTGTCGCAGATTAAAAAGTTTGGAATATGCACATGTTCACTTAGTAGAGATGATGTTTGAAAGGTTTCATCAAAATCGGTTCATTAATGTAGGAGGAGTTGCGCACACAAGAATTTGTTTGGATGGAAAGACACAATAAATCTAAGTCAAAGGGAGATAACCTGGTTAAAATTGTCACAGATCAAAATTCTTGGAATATGCGCATGTTCACTTAGTAGTGATGATGTCTGAAAAGTTTTGTCCAAATTGATTGATAAATGTAGGAGGAGTTGCGCACACAAGAATTTCATGCAGAAACCCATATTAAATCAAAGTTCAAGAGAGATAACCTGGTTAAAATTGTCGCAGATCAAAAAGCTCGGAATATGCACATGTTCACTTAGTAGAGATGATGTTTGAAAGGTTTCATCAAAATCGGTTCATTAATGTAGGAGGAGTTGCGCACACAAGAATTTGTTCGAACGGAAAGACATAATAAATCTAAGTCAAAGGGAGATAACCTGGTTAAAATTGTCGCAGATCAAAAATCTTGGAATATGCGCATGTTCACTTAGTAGTGATGATGTCTGAAAAGTTTTGTCCAAATTGATTGATAAATGTAGGAGGAGTTGCGCACACAAGAATTTCATGCAGAAACCCATATTAAATCAAAGTTCAAGAGAGATAACCTGGTTAAAATTGTCGCAGATCAAAAAGCTCGGAATATGCACATGTTCACTTAGTAGAGATGATGTTTGAAAGGTTTCATCAAAATCGGTTCATTAATGTAGGAGGAGTTGCGCACACAAGAATTTGTTCGAACGGAAAGACATAATAAATCTAAGTCAAAGGGAGATAACCTGGTTAAAATTGTCGCAGATCAAAAATCTTGGAATATGCGCATGTTCACTTAGTAGTGATGATGTCTGAAAAGTTTTATCCAAATTGATTGATAAATGTAGGAGGAGTTGCGCACACAAGAATTTCATGTAGAAACCCATATTTAAATCAAAGTTCAAGAGAGATAACCTGGTTAAAATTGTCGCAGATTAAAAAGTTTGGAATATGCACATGTTCACTTAGTAGAGATGATGTTTGAAAGGTTTCATCAAAATCGGTTCATTAATGTAGGAGGAGTTGCGCACACAAGAATTTGTTCGAACGGAAAGACATAATAAATCTAAGTCAAAGGGAGATAACCTGGTTAAAATTGTCGCAGATCAAAAATCTTGGAATATGCGCATGTTCACTTAGTAGTGATGATGTCTGAAAAGTTTTGTCCAAATTGATTGATAAATGTAGGAGGAGTTGCGCACACAAGAATTTCATGTCCGGAAAGACGTACGGATGGACGTACGGATGGACGGACGGACGTACGGACGTACAGGGCGATTCCTATATAGCCCCCACTTCTTCGAAGCGGGGGTATAAAAATTCAGTGTGTCCAGTTACAGAAAATAATATTATTTATTTTCTGTAGCTTGGCACACTCTTTTCTTTGCAGCTGTATAATTTTAAGATGTTCCTCATGTTCCGTCCACCTGCTTCCCTCCAGGCTATTTGTATAGGAAATATCCTTTAAAACAATTTGCAACATTAATTAGGTGATTGGAAATCCACCCTGCTGGGATTAGGGGTTTCATTTCCTGTAAAATTGTGTAATGAGACACCTTATATTTAACTGAAATCTTCAAGTAAAAGACAACAGCTTTTCTTTATCTAAGGTTTATCATTTGAATTGACCATAACAAATTCACAAGATGGCTGTTTTCCTGTCCAGGGTAAGTGCCACTAAGTGGGTGGAACTGACATTCTAGGTTAATAAAAAATAAGATATCAAGTCCAACAGTTCTAATTACTTTGTTATTAAGTTAGGAGAGTGCTTAACAAGTAGCCAGTTAATCAGTTAGCAGTCAGCCTTTTTAGTACCACCAGTTGCTAAAGTTACCATGTTTTATCAAAGTAATCATCGACTGATCCAAGAATGTATTTTACCATGTTTGTGTTAATGCAGCCTATTATAATGTAAATATTTGATGGACCATTAATAAAAGTTCATTAACTGAACAAAGATGTAATTTATTACCTCTCGCAGCCAAGCCTGGTGAACAACAGCCATGCCTCAATGACCAGTAACCCCAGCAAGGTCATACAACCAACAACCTAATTTTGTAGAAACAAAAGGCTGTAACTCTGGTGGAAATAGGGGGGGGGGGGGGGGGGGGGGGTGGGGGTTAAACAAATTTGAAAACTGTAGGTCAAATCATACTAAAGTTACTACACAAAAATCAACAAACGGCCAGATTTTGTACAAACAAAGGACTGTAATTCTGGTGAAAATGGGTGGCTGTCCTGAAATTAATTACCAATTTATATTTCCATATGTTAATGCTAGGAACCAAATTTGATAACTCTAAGTCAGATCATACTAAACTTATTACACAAAAACCAACAAATGGCCTAATTTTGTACAAAAGGCTATAACACTGGCAAAAAATGGGCAAGCGGAGCTGAAATCCAATACCAAACTGTATTCCTGTGTGTTAATGCTACAAACCAAATTTATGCAAACCAAATTTGAAATCTCTAGGTCAAATCATACTCAAGTTATAGCACGGCAACCAACAAATGGCCCAGTTTTGTACAAACAAAGTGCTGTAACTGTGGTGAAAATAGGCAGGAGGAGCTGAAATTCAATATCAACCTGTATTCCTAAATGTTAATGCTCCAAACCAAATTTGAGAACTCTAGGACAAATCATACTTAAGTTATTACATGGAAACAAAAATACTGATGGATGGATAGGCGGATGAATGGACAGATGGATATATTTATTGATGTTTAAGGTCATATACTTATGCACAATGGCTAATCATGACCGTGACAGTTTTACGGGTGGAGGAAGCCGAAGTACCCGGAGAGAACCACCGAGCAACGACGAGCAGCTGCCAATTCCCCAACATCGTAACTCCGCACGCACTGCAGCACAGGCAGGGTTAGATTGGTTGAAGAGACATGCGCACCATCGACATGCAGTACGCCTTAGTACACATCATCTTGCCCCCATGTGGACAATCGGGGTTAAGTGCCTTGCCCAAGGACACAGCACGGGAGTCCGAATTGATCGCTCAGACGGTCACCCATCCAAGGATTAACTGGGCTCGACGTTGCCTAACTTCGGTGATCTGGCGAGAACCGATTACCGCAATACCCCCATGCCACCCGCACAGATGGATGGACAGACCAATAACGTTATATATCCCATTTTCAAGTGTTAAAAAATGCTTTCAAGGCTTTACACCAAATGCATTAGCATCTCGGCTTAAGAGAGAAAAAAAATGTTTACATGAAATTGTTTTGTTTTAATTTGTCTCCAGATCACACTATTAATTGGGATTTACTACATTATCTTCTATATCTAAACCACAAACTGAAGGTATGGCAAATGGTTTGGTTTTGATTTATTAAGCAAGAGGTTTCATTCATTCATTTATTGGTGTTTAAGGTCACATATTTCTGCACAATGGCAAATCATGACCACGAGCAAGAGGTTTAATGAACAGCACAATTAAACACACTGACAATGAAAGTCACTTCATGTAGTTGATGTGTAAAATATGTTAAAGTATAAATAATTACATTAATTTCTGAACTTTGTAAATGATATTTCAGTGAACAAAATGCAAAATCACACAAAAACAAGCATTGTGTTGTAGGATTCTTTTCTAGCAGTGAAACTGTATGTGCTGTCGGTTGCAGTAAGCCAGACCATCAGATGTGTACAAATCAGTACTTAGGCAACCTGAAATGCATAGCCTTAACTTCTTACAGTGAACCCTTTGAACCCTGGTGGTATCTTCCAAGTCAGTTCATTGGCAACAATTGGAAGAGTCCACATTCATTATTTGGGGGTAGAGCCCCCTAATTGGTCTACCCCACACATTCACTCAGCAGCCATCCTACTTAATGAAATTATGATTATGCTTCTGGGCCGGAAAAGCGGCTGCTTGGGTTCAAAGGGTTAAGACTTTTCCGGATTTTTTAGCAACAGAATAGCAGTTATACAGGTATGCTTACCCACATTAGAGCAAAGTCTGAAATTGGAAACACAGAATATTGCAGCTTGTTTCACAAGTTTCCTCTTGATATGTTGTCATGTAAGTCAGTGGAGCCCACTTAACTGGATATCTGTTCATTGTATAACCCTATCATTTGCAAAACATTTTCAAACACCAAATCATTTACCATATGACCAATGCAAATTTGTCCTGTTAATTGCATGTGGGTTGTAGAGAAAACTCTTGTTAATTGAATACCCCGAAAGGGTTAACTTGCATTGTCCAATAGTAATATTACTCAAGGGACTTTCAATGCAAAATAAGACAGAGTTAACCGCTCTATGCACCAAAAGGTAATTTCTTATTTTAGGCCAACAGTTAGGATTTACGGTCCTATTCAGGAGAAGTTCCGACCTGGCCAGTTGATATGAGCAACAAGCCACCTGCTCTCTCAATTCTGGAGCTTTTGTACACAAAAGCCAGTCACTAGAGCCAATCAAAATAATATTATGTCTATTTCATACTTTTTTTATGATAACTACCATATATATGTGTGCGACACAGCTGCAGATGACTGCATGTACAGGCAGCCAACAATGATGTAAAAACAATGTCAATGTAAATAGTCTACTGGTCAAGACCTCAAGGAAAAATACACTTTGTGGAAACTACGTCAAAGCAATGTAAAAGTGGCAGTTGTTGGTTGTGTGGGACCTAAAGGTTAATTCTTTTGCGGTGAGCGACATGTGAACCGAAATGGTCATTTGCCACTTTTTTCTGACCTGTAATATGGGTGGTCATATTTCTTGAAAGTAAGATCTATGATCCTTCTCATGAGGTATTTTAGTATATGTTTTCTTAAAACATAAAGGAGTCTTCTTCATGACAGTAGCATCAGAAAGTCAACTTCAACCTTTTATTCATATACATAAATCTACATTTGAAGAACGTCTATTTCTGGAGTTTGACATAGCTCCTGGAGTTCTGTGAAAGTTGAAGATGTAATATATTAAATGCCTGTACTGGATGTACTGAGGCCAAATAAGTCCATCAGCAAGAGAAATTTGTTGCCTGTAATTTTTCAACAAATTACAAGATTTTTTATTCAAATAACCATTTACCTAACATGAAAAGCAGACAACACTTGCAAAAGAAATTCTTGAATAACTATTTTTTTTCATTTTTTGTCTCAAAAACATAGGTTATGACCCCTCGTTGGAACGAGCTCAGTGAGCTCGTTCCAACGAGGCGTCATAACCTATGTTTTTGAGACAAAAAATGAAAAAATAATGAAAATTAATTGGCGATTTTTGAGAATAGCGCTGGCCGGTTTTGGCCGTTACATTAGGTAAAGGGTTAAGAGGACTTTGCTCTGTAACCTATAAGCAATTAACAGGTCTAATGTACAGTGAAGGTATGGTAAATGGTTTTGTGATTGGAAGTTATATTCAATTATCAAGGTTATTCAATTAAGAGATATCCAGTTAAGTGGGTTCCTCACTTCCTGATCCATTTACCTCTCTATATGGGCCCAAGATACATGACTTATAGTTCAATAATAGAAATTTAGTGACAGATACTTCATTCACCAGGTGTGACACCAGAACCAAAATACAAAATGCCTGAAGCAAAAGGCAAATATGAAATGGCAAACATAAAAATTCCACATGCCACACAGAGGTGAAATAAGTCATCCATTTGTGTAACCACTTTGCACAAAAGGCAGAACAGAAGAGAGTAGGCTCATCAAATAATTGCTTCAATGGCACATCTTGTCTCAGACAAACAGATAGCATTTTCAAACCCTGGGGATATACTGTTCAAATACTTCCAATGATAAAAGCATTATCTGACTCTATACCTTCAAGAAGTTACAATGAATGTTAGAAATTTACCAGATAGCTTTAATAGCCTGGTCTTTAATGGGTACAAAATGTCAATATTTTGCTAAAGATATGGGTGTTTGTATTTACAAAGAATTAAGTTTGATACCTCATAGATGGCTTTCAGAGTGTATTTTGTGAGCATAGGATAAACACGTGGACCGATTGACTAAAAGTGTTTCCTAACTGAATTTGCGACAAGGAAGTATAGAAAACAAATACAATAAAATCTCATCCAAAAGCATTAATCTGTTATAAATTGCTGAAAGCTGTTTGACTAAATACCTACTTACCTAGAGAGTCAGTAATGTAATGTATGATACTTGTTACTTGGCCGACACATTGGATGACTTTATACATTTCTTCAGAGAATAAAATAACTGACATTCAACCCTTCATCTTCCAAATATTCAAATGAAAAAAAAATCTACATCAAATGTTTTGGTCCCATATTCTAAACCAGAATGGAAAACAACTTTGCATATCTTTGATTTTTTAATGAAATTCTGTTTAAGCCAGTGAGACACAAGGTGACATGTGGAAGCAATCTGTCATTAGAGATGTGCGGTATTGGAATTTTGAGGTAGGTATTGGTTTCGGTATTTTTAGGGGGATATATCTTAGTATCGGTTTGGTATTCGGTATCTAACTTAACTGAGATTTGTGGATAGTACCAAAGGAGAATTCACATCAGGAAAAAACAGAATAAGTTGTTCTTATATCATTCTACCACAATGCTATAAATGCCACTATCAAAGAGCTCAACAGTGGCCTTAATAGGCAGCCAAGACCTGATTAGAAAACGCTGCTATGCAACTGGACATGCACAGGTTGTTAGGCATTTCTTTCATGAAAGTGAACCTTTCAGCTGTTATCAAGCCTCAACAGGGCTTTATAAACAGTGAGTGTAGGAAAATTTGAAAATTGAGATGGTTTCGGTATTCAACAATTGGTGCAGTTCGGTTTTTCGTATTCCCATGATACAGGTATTGGTTCAGTTTTTCGATATATTGCCCATCTCTACCTGTCGTGACATCAAATCGGCAACTCATCTGTTTGGGCAAGTCAATCAAAAAAGTAGAATATTCCAGAATGGAATTAAATTAAGTTTTGGGAGCAGAACTTCCTCAAACTCTTCTTCTTTCAGTTCTCCTGGTCTGAATTATGTTAAAAGAATGATTATGCAAAAATGAAAACATACGTGTATCATAAATCTTATATGTAATCCAATACTGGATGAAGGTGAACTTTTGCGGAGCCCTAACTTGGTCTGAATTATGATAACCCTGAAGTCCCCATTCTGCCACAAACTGTAACTTTAAAATTTCTTTGAAAAAGTTGCCCCCAAGTGTATTGTTCATTAAGATCTCTGTTAAGTCACTTGCAGCTGTGTCCATGTATATACAATAGTAATTATTATAAAAATTCATCTTGAGTATTAAAGGGTTAAAAGAATTATCCAACACTGAAAACTTTTGTGTATTATAAATTTTATATGTAATCCAATACTGCCTTGAAATGTTGCCGAGGTGAACCTTCATAGGGTCCTAACTTGACCTCAATTATGATAACCCTTAAGTCCGGATTTTACAACACACTGCCACCTTTATATTTCTTTGAAAAAGGTTTCCCCAAGTGTATTGTTCATTGAGATCTCTATGGCAGGCTTCATTTATCTTGACAATGTCTTTACATTATTGTTGGCTTCCTGCACAGGCAACCAATGATGTAAAAACACTTTTAAGTCATCTGCTGCTGTCTCCATGTATATATGGTAGTAATTATCGAAAAAGGACGGAGGATGGAGCCTATTGGTATATTCACCGCAAAATATTTTTGGCAGGGGATAATTATGTTAAAAGAATGATTACCCACACTGAAACCTAATGTGTATTAAATCTTATATACAAGCTAGTCATTGAAAATATAGACAATAGTTCACCGCTCGGGGTTGAGTACAATTTTTATTCACAAGTGGGGCGTGCGGATGATTATTTCATGAGGCATTAAAATTGTACTCAATTCCGAGCAGTGAACTTTTTTGTATTTATTTTATTTTCTTCTTATTTTTCCCAAACAACCATTTATAATTTATTCAACTCAACCGATTTGTAAACAATAATAAAAAAAAGTCTGTTATCGCTGAGAGTGGAATATGATGCTGGGAGAATATCATTTTGGGCGAATTCACTAAAAAAAAAATCAATGAGGGGGCTTAAGCGGAGTTTGAATAGTGCTGGCTGATTTTAGCCACAACATTGAGTAAAGAGCTTAGATGAGATTTACACTGAATCTGTACAGTGTACAGGGTTAGTTACACAGTTAAAAATGTCACACTTTCTAGTAATGAAAAAATAGTAATTGCCATATCACACACTGCATGAAAATCTGTCTATACTATATTTTAGAATGTCTGTCTGTCTGTCTGTCTGTCTGTCTGTCTGCTATAGAAATTAATATGGGGCCACCCCAAGTGTCCAAAATGGGTCTACTAGGAGTACTTTTTTAGGGCAGAGGTCATCATCAGGTTTAAAAAAAGTGTGTCGGGTGGGGGTGGGGATGTAGGGGGGCACCAAAAGTTATGACCAAAATTTTTTTTACCGATAGATGTCTTCAAAGGGGTCTACTAGGGGTACGTTTTTATCAGGAATCTAATGGTGAGGTTTCAAAAAGTATCGGGGTGGGGGTGGGGGTGTAGAGGAGCACCAAAAGTTATGACCAATATTTTTCTAACCGATATAGGTCTTCAAAGGGGTCTACTAGGGGTAATGTTTTACCAGGAATCTAATGATGAGGTGACGTGGTGGGGTAGGGGTTGGGGTGTAGAGGGGCACCAACAGTTATGACCAGCAAAATATAGTATAGATTAAGGGAGAATACTCTCCTCAGCCCGAGCAATGCCAGGTAACCCTGCTAGTATACACTAAAGCTGTAAAAATGCACAGGATTATTTGGCGCAGGATTCAAGGAATTAATGGAAATACATATTCTGGATTGTAGAACAATTTTTCAAAGTGATTTCCAAAAATGAAAACATTCTATGTTCAATTAATAGCTTGTTATATGTAATCCATTACTGCGAGGAAATGTAGCGGAGTTTTGGAAAATATAAAAAAATATCACTCTCCCACAACTAAACCTTAGATGGCATCCACTCTAATTATAAGGACTACTTTGATCATTTTACAAACAACCACAAAATAAAAGTCTTTTGATAATGGAGCCCTGATGAATTTATCTAAACATGGAGGCCACCAAGATAAATGTCTAAAACAATGTTAATACCTAAAGAAAAGGAATCAACAACCATCACATTGGCACCAGTGTGGTGCATTTATAAAAAACGTTCGATCATAGTCAAACATTGTAAGCAAGTTTTGTTATGATGAGTAAGAGCACCTGCTAGTAGGAGAAAACATAAAATAAACAGACTTTCATGGGCAAATCTACAAATTCAGGACCCCTAAATGGCTAATCTATGTGGCAAACATGATCTGTTATCGACTGAAGTTTATAGGCAAACATATTGTGAACATGTTTCTTTGCTGGAGGTGAGGGCATTCAGTTATTATCATGAAGACAAAATTTCAATGATAAACTGAAACAATTTATCCCCCCATCCCTTTCACCCACCAATCACCTTCAACTCAGCAGGGACTAAAAAAATTAACTGTTACCTAACTGTAATACACTACCAGGTGTGAACTGAGCACATTTCTTACTGCTGATTAAATTTGGGGTCAAAAGAAACAAGACATCAGCAAAGCTGATGGATGCTTATTGATTATGAGCCCAGAAGATAACACATGATAAAGTAACATTGGGTTAGAGTACTAAAGCTGCAATGACCTTATAATGACGAGGTAATTAATACTCACCACTATAATTAGTGATGGCTTGTAATAGTTTCTCAATGCGCGTTCACTTCTGTCAAAGGTTTCCTTTCACAGGGTAATGAAGTCCTTCGCCTCTGGTGTTCGTCAGCAAAGTGCGATGGTTGTTGCAGCTTCTCGCCGAAGTCAACTCCGTTTTTCTCTGTCACACATGCATACAGCTCATTTCCAAAAGCCCTTTCCTAGGTACCATTTTTTTCTTGTTTCCCTATCAGGCTTCCTCAAGAGAAACTTGACCTGGTTTTATAACTGGAAATCCCCTTTAAATTCCTCAGGTGGCTGCTTCGCCTTCCCTCAATGGTATCTCCACTGAAATCCATACTTAAAATGTCTTTCCAGACTGTGTCCATCACCTCCAAGATCCGTCAGATGAAGACGCATCTTTTTCTCCACACAGTAGTTTTCAAGATAACCCATGGCATATACCAAATATGCATCTTTCATAAGATATACCAAGTAAGAGTTTTTCAAAAGAGATATACCAAGTGTGTTTACCAAATATGAGGGTTTGCACCTAAGTATACAAAATATATATCTGGTTTAAAAGCAGAATGACATTATCTTGAGGTGACTTGGAGGCTTTAAACTGGGTGACCTCCTCAGTTAACAAACTGTATTTTGAGGGGTGGCAACCTACTGCTACAATACCACTCAATGCCTGTGGATCCTTCGGGAATTCCTCGGGATCACACAAGACCTCAACAGCAGCTTCTAGTCGCTCAGGAACCTGGGGGTTCATCTGATCCCGAGTCCATACCAGCACCTGATTCAGTGTCAATCCTGGCAAGTGGAAGTTTTTCCGACCTCTGTTCAGATGAAAGTGAGAGTCTATGGCTACGGGGTCTCTCACTTTACCAGCGGCTGTCACCTTCAGAGTCACTGGGTCCATTTTCCTTTGAAACTCGAAGGGACCCAAGGAATCCACCACAGAAGAGCTTCCCGAATCGGTTGGCCGCTTCTGCTTCAATTGTGGAGCCCCGTTTCTCTGTGGTTATTTTTAAGGTCACCAGGTCCATTTTTATTTGTACTATGGGTCCTTGGGGTTCCATGACAGAAGAGCATCCCGAATCGGTCAGCCGCTTCTGTTTTGGCTGTGGACCCCCTTGTTTCTTAGCGCCCCTCTTCTCAGGTGACTTCAACTTGGGAATTTTAGGTTTAGACACTGTTGCAGCTGCACCTGGGGTTCCCCTTGATGCAACTTCTGTGATGAGATCCAAACAGGCTCTTTAGGAGCAGGAGGTGTTGCACTTCTGGTTGCCGTCAGTGCCACAGCCTCAGCTTCGACTGACAAGATTATCCAGGCAGCAGCAACCAGACCATCCTCTGTTTCATGAGGATAATCCAGCTGTGCCGCCCTAACCTGAGCAGTACAACCACTCTTCTGCCTCAAACTCACCCTTACGATCCTTACTCACCAGCATCTTCATCTTCCAAGTGGACACCTTTATCTTCATGAACGTGCTCTGAACCCTGAGACTGACCTGGTTCAGAACAAGGCATACCACCTTCCAATGGAACAAACAAGAAACTGTATTCAATTGTTCCATTTGGATACCTTCAGGAAGAAGGGCGACACCTAGGTCCTTAGAAATGGCCTTCATGGTTAGCTCATAACCACTGCTAGGGACCAGGTCTTTTTAAAAGCTCTGACTTGGAAGACGATTCTATGGCCCTTAAATTTTTCAATAATTTTGTCAAAATCACCAAGTCAGATGATTTCTCCTCTAGCCCTAACATGGTTCTAGCCAGCAGAACCATGTCATGCACCATTTTAACCCTAAGAGGTTTTGGAGTGGTGATTCCATATTCAAACCACCACATTGGTGGGAAGTGGGTCCCTGGAAAGTGCCTTTGTATATCAGTTTTGAATTCCATGGCACATGTTTCCAGAGGACAAACTTTCGCCACCTTAGGTTTGGGACCCTTTTGGGCTGCCCTCAAGGGTTCCGCACCTTTTTGTGCCTCTTTGGTCTTCTTGCCCTTTGCTAACTCTTGGGCTTTCCTTATTTTCATGGGACAATTTTTCTGGCTTCTGGCTTTTGGACCCTCTAGGCCAGTCCTCGAGGTGTCCTTCGACTTAATCCCTGAGTCAGCTGAGCAGACATCAGCCCGGTCGGTTCCCCTCCGGAATTCATCAGGGAGCCTTTGACCACAGACATCTGGTTGCCTAGATGGGTTTTCACTTTGGGTGCAAAAACACCCCTTTCTTCAAGAACCCTGTCTACTGACTCCACCCTAGCTTCTGCCTCAGTGGCACCAGCAATGGTACTGGACTTCTCCAAGAACCAAATGTCCTTGGTGAAGGGCGTGTTTTACTGAGCCGGGTGTGGGAATGGCTTCGTCTTGAATCTCCATTTTTTCCACACCACCGGATTCCAGCACAGTTCGGTCTCCCTCCTGCACCTTCTCTACTCTTAACCCAGTAAGTGGAGGCACACTCCGCAATTCGTCATGTGTCTCCATTTTTTCAGTCTCCCCTTTAGGAGATCTGCCTTGCCCTACCAACTCCATCAGGCATTCCTCAGGAGTAGGATCAGGTAAAGGTGTGGTCCTTACCATCTCAGGAATTTCCAACTGCTGCGTTCCTGTCAGGTTGTCCTCAGGTTCCACCGTTGGTAAAATCTCTGTCTGATTTGACCCTATCAGGAGTTCCTCAAGGGTATCCGTCACGGATATGGTACTTACTGACCCGCTCCGGTTGCCGTCACGTGCCAGCATCATTTCTGAATCCACATCCAGACCCTATATCTGAGTTATTATCAGACATTTTCTGAAATGAAACGAATTAACAATTAGGACATTTGTATTCTTCAGTTTCCTCTGCTTCCTCTTGGGTGATGTTAACACATTTTCCGTAGAATCATTCTAGACAGTGATCACACTGTATCATGAATTGTCCCCTATATGGTTTACGACAGATGCAAAAAACTGTAGATGCTCTAAGTACAGTAACTTCCCCAGTTTCTTCAAAATTCTTAAGGCATTTTGTTAACCATGGTGGCAGAACCCTATCATGGTTCGCCACACAAATAGAATTTTTGAAAATAACCTTAAATAAATATGGGGTATAAACTTCACAAATAATGGCTGGTCCTTTCCAAAAAGGAGCCACTTTTCTACATCTACCCTTTTTCGTAGCATCGTCTAACATGTAAACCATGTCACCCAATTTATAAGTTTTTTTATTCAGAGTGAGATCATAATTTTGTTTCATTTTCTTACATTCGGATTTTAACTGCTTACGTGCAACTTCATGAGCTCTTTTTATTTCAGAATTCAAATCACGAACACACTCTGGAATTTCCTTTGATGGAACGTCTTTTTTGAAAAATACCAAATCTGTTGGGTGATTTACTTCTCTGCCCAACATTAATTTATTTGGGGTAAATCCAGTTAACCGGTGCACTGATGACCGCAAAGCTCCGGCTAACTGCGGAATAAATTTATCCCATTTTTTCCGATTTTTATCTACAAAACATCGAACCGCGTTCATTAAGATGCGGTTTTGGCATTCCACTTGACAATTAGCCGAAGGTCGGTAAGGTGATGTTCGTGCTTTATGAATTTCTAACAATTCGCAAATAGCTGTAAACAATTTACTTTCAAAACAAGGACCTTGGTCCGTGAAAATTTGAAATGGACAGCTAAATCGTGAAAAGAACTCATTAACCGCTGCACATGCGGCAGTTTCCGCAGTCTGATCTGGTAAAGGGATACATTCAACCCACTTTGTAAATTGGTCGATTATCATTAGTATATATTTGTTCCCTTTTTCAGTAAGTGGTAATGGACCCAGGAAATCCAATTGAACTCTCTCCACTGGATAACCTGAATGGAATATTGTCATATCCCATTTTGACTTTTTAGTTGGCTTTTTGCCAACTGAACATTGTTGACAGTCTTCCACAAAAGTTCTGATATCCTCACTAGGGCTGCAACGGTATACTTACCTCACGGTTTGGTATGTATTGCAGTTTTTCGGTGGCGGTACAATACGTATTGCAGTACATTTTTTCTAACATTATTCGCCCAAAAACTGATGGTGAATCATGTTTGCAATACGCTAGAAGCCTAGCATGCTGATGGACTGCTGTGGCAGCTGAGCCATGCAAAAATGCACTGCAACAAAAAAAAAACTGAATAATTTTTAACCCCTTCCTCCGTGGATGTGTGGTTTTATTCATTCTGAGCCAAGCTGAGGAATTTACCATGATTCACTATCAATCTCATCTTTGTATGTGGGAAAGCCAAAGTGTTTCCAGACAGGGGATTTAAATTTTGCAGGTGGGCTGATGATACCTTCGTTGTTATTGGCAGTACATTTATTTCTGTCACTCATGTTGTTATAACTGGATGAACTTCAGATCTGACATGTGTGCACCAAGGCAAAACAGAAATACTCAAATAAACAATGCAAAACTTGATTGGCGAATTGTTGAATAATCAGCCAATAAATAATCATCTTACTTCTCCTGACACACAATGTGGAAATTACCCAAAGCTCAAGTGACATCGAGTCGGTTATTTATAGATGCACGACATGCTGTTCTGTTTATGTTTGCAAACTGTTTGCTAGTGTCGACACTTACAAATTTTCATACAGACCCAATCCCCAACATCCGTCCATTAAAACTAACAGCATGCTTCTATGCATCGCATATTTGGTAGATTAAAGCTGAAATGTTGCAGCCAGGCAGCCCATTAAGCTGATGTAGAAATATGCACTCTTGACTTGGCAAAACAGGACAGAAAAAACACATGGTTGACCACGTGCTAAATAGTAAATGTACGACGTCAATATGAAAATAAGTGTTGTTTGTCACGAACCAATAGAAACGTATCCCCCAAATCACATGATCAACATGGTTATGAATATTGAATATATTTATCGCTTGTCTGAACTGCACCAACTTCGTGGAAGACTCCACCACATCCAATTGTTTTATGGGCTTGAAATTTCACACTTTCTTTTATTGTTCAGTGATTTGAATAAGTTAAATTTTTAAAATAAATGTTTGAATAAAGTATAAAGTTTTTTCTATTTAAAAACTGACCACACCAACTATTACAAATATTATCCACCAAGATTATATGTCCAATTTCCCAATAAATGTTGATGATTTCAGGTCCGTACAATCGGGTGAGTTACTGAGTGTGTGTGCGTGTGTGGGATGGGGGGGGGGGGGGGGGGGGGGGGGACGGATATGGGCAAGCCCCTTTTATTTTTCAGAGAGAGGGAAAGGGAGAACAGTTTGATCCTGTGGAGAGTTTCCTTGAAATTCACATTCGACTTCATATGCCCTATTTTGGGGGTTTTGGAATTCTCCTGCTGCGACCGCTATACCGTAAGCCTACCGAAAATTAGGCTGAATGAACCGAGTATTGTACCGTGGAAAAATACCGCAGTGCACCGAGACCGCGGTGAACCGTTGCAGCCCTAATCCTCACTCATTCCATACCAATAAAAGTTTTTAGTTGACCTATATCTGGTACGGACTTCCCCTTGGTGCCCTGTAGCAGGAATATTATGGGCTAACAACAAAATTTTTGCCGAAAATTTACTGGGAACTACCACAACTTGTTCTAAACTATTTTTCCAAACCTTATATAAAAGCCCCTCTTTCAAGAGAAGTATAAATTTTATAGTAAATTTCCTTTCTTATTATACCTACCGAAATTGTTTACTACAGGCTTGCACTACAGTGGAAGAACCTAACTCGGATAAAATACTCTCTATTTTAATCTTTCCCAAGATTTGGGAAAGAAAAGTGGTGTAAAAACACCACGAAAAAAATAAGCCAAAACTGGGTCGAGCGCCATCGGCGCACACCCAGTATGGGACGTTCTTCCATAGTACAAATCCACGACTTCCGTAACAGTGCGCAATGCGTCAATTCGTCATTCTTTTGATTCCGAACAACATAGGAGTTATGTGATCAGCGGGGAGGAAGGATTCTTACCCGAATAAGAAGACGGGAGGCCTCCATGTAAACAATTTTGGTAGGTATAATAAGAAAGGAAATTCACTATAAAATTTATACTTCTTATCAACCTACCTCAATTGTTTACTACAGGCTGAACAGACAAAAGGCTGGAGGGAATCACATAACCAACCCACACATAACTCAATAGCACTGGGACCGTGGACAGAGGAAGAGATCCCTAGGCCTATCAAACCATAGCATCACAAACATTAGAAAAGACAATGAAAGATGAGGCGTATGGTGAAGTGCGACGCACAGACAGAAAGGACAGTAGCAGCACAAAGCTGGAACTGACCCTGAAAAAAGCTGAAAGACTGGGATAGACAACAGCCTGAGCCGAAGAAAGAGGGCCCCGAGAACAAAGGTCCTCTGTCGGCTCCTGCAACTGTCGCAGATAAAAGGAGAAAGTAGCATTTCTCCAGAAGGCTGCCAGTATAACATCAGTCATCCGACAACATGACAGAGTTATTAAAAGAGGAAGACAATGCATGCACCTCGTGGCAGAAAAAAACAATTGGTAATACAATCACCAGTAGCTAGACGAGCGGAAGCTGCACGAATAGCAAGACAAGTCCATCAAGAAATGGATGCAGGAGAGATCTGGCATGGGGGAAAACGCATATTCATCCAGGATAAAGGCATGAACGCCCCCCACCCCCAAGCAGAGCAGCGCCCAAGAAAGTGACCATCTTGGAGTAAACTGCAAAGTCCTAGGCCTTTTCAAGGAAAAGAGCTGAACAAGCTTGGAGAGGCAAGGATGAGTGTCGAAACAATGCGGTATCACATAGGATAAAATGTCTCCGAAGCATGGACATGTACCCATTGCTGGAGACCCCCAGAAACAAACATATACCAGAAACTCCGCAAGCGGCGTGATCGAAGGAGTGACAGAAGCAACAGAGTCATCGCACACCATCGACAGAAGAACCTTCCACTTAGCCACAGAGGCTAAACCAGTGGAGTGAGTGCCTCCTTGAAGAAGAAATGCAACTCCACTGCGTGTCTCGAAAAACCACTACGGAGGAGACAGGACCCGATAAAAGACATGTGCGAAGGCACAATGAAGTCGGGTCAACTTGAAAACCTCCTCGGGCGACTTTGGCAAAGAAAGTCGCGAGGTAGAGGGAGACATGCCGGAACTGCCGCTAACAGAGAGCAGAGCAGATTGATCCACACCCACCGAGGCAACGGGTGTGATCTAAAGGATTCAACGACTGCAGGTTCATATCTGGGTAAGACCCTGAGGCGGAATCGGAACCGGTAGGAAGGCGTAGCCGACAAGACCATCCCAAAGGAGGGCCAGAGCGTCCACGGCGAAAGCTAGAGCATCTGGACACGGGGACACGAAAATGTCCACCGGATGGTTCCAACGAGTCACAAGAGATCGATGGAACCCACCATGTGGAGCATCCACCTGGTGGAAATGACCCTGCCCCAATGGGACAGGGAGTCGGCTAGGACGTTCAGGCGACCGGGAATGTGACGAACAGCCACCGCGGCGTGGACATCCTGAGCGAGCAGTATAAGATCCGAAGCCAATTCGTACATTGGAACAGAGTGCGTGCCGCCCTGGTTCCGAAGGTAAGCAACCACCGTTGAATGGTCGGACAACAGAAGGACCTGGCGATTCGACAGGTGAGGGATCCACTGCCTGAAACGCAGAAGAAGAGCAAGAAGCTCCTTCTGGTTGATGTGTAGAGCTGCATGATCCTGGTCCCACATCCCGTGAATGGAAAGACCTAGAGGATCCAACATCGCACCCCATCCGAGATCGCTGGCATCTGCCGTCAGAACGCGATCGGACGTGGGTAAGTCCAACGGAACACCCTGCGAAAGCCACTGGACATCCGCCCAGAGGAGAAGGTGAGGATAAAGATATTCTGGATACTGAAGCACCAGATCCAGAAAATCTACATTCTTCCAACGACTGAGCAGAAAGTGTTGGAGAGGTCTGACACGCAGCCGACCTAGAGGAATGAGATCCGTCACCGAACAGCAGAGACCGATTAGCCGGAGAATACTCCGAGCCGTCGCAGATGTGGACTGGGACAGAGTCGGAGCAAAAGCTGAGAGAATCACAGCCTTGGCCTGGGGAACCGCCACCAAATTGAATTGTGTGCGGAAAGCCATCCCCAGATGATAAAAAGACTGAGAAGGGACGAGGTTCGACTTCTCCTCGTTGACTCTGAAACCTAGCGACGTGAGCAAGCTCAACAGAGTGGCGACATCCAACTCCAGTAAGGCAGCACTGGAATGCCCCTGGAGGATATCGTCCAGACATGCCGAAGTAGTCACCCTGGACTGTGTGCGATGGAAAGCTATCACATGCGACATCAGTCTGGTGAAGGCCCAAGGAACCAGGTTGGGGCCGAAAGGCATGGCCTTGAACTGGTAAACTCGCCCCAGAAAAACGAACCTGAGATACTTCCGTAACGCCCAATGAATCGGAACGTGAAAGTAAGCGTCTCGCAGGTCGAAGCTGGAAGCGAAAACTCCCTAGCGAATTGAATGGAGGACCGACCTGAAAGTCTCCATGCTGAACTTGGGAGCAATGATAGACTGGTTCAGGAAACTCAGATCGATAACCGATCGGAGTCGGCCGTCCTTCTTTGGCACCAAGAACAGGCGGGAATAGAAACCCACTGACCTAATGTTCTTGATGACCTCAATCGCCCCCTTTGTCAGGAGATTGTCTATCTCCGTGGACAAAAGTTCCCGACGTAAAATGTCTGAAGGAACTGTGGTTGGAAGAGGCACCCTGGACAGAGTGGGGTGCCGTCGCAAGGATATTCGCAGCCCGGACCAAACAACATCTAACATCCAAGGATCGGATGTGATGGTGGCCCAACGGTTTGCGAACTCTGCTATCCTTCCTCCAACCTGGGACGAGTCGAGGTGAGGACCTTCATTTCGAACCCCGACGAGGCTCGCGAGAGGAGAAAACACCTCCTCTACTGAATGAAGAATCCTGGGACTTCCCTCAAGACTGCCAACGCTTACCCTTACCCCTTGAGTAAGAAGTAGAAGCGGTGGCAGAAGGATCAGCCCCTTTGCTTTGCAGAGGAAGCAGAGGGTACTTGTTAGGCTTGGAACAGCCCGTGCCTACCCTAGAAGGCTGATCAAGCTGAAGGAACAGCAGCTGATCATTGGAATGCTGTAGGACGTCATCCCGGACCGTCAACACAGAACCATGGAAAAGTTGCGGACCTGCCAAAAAAGCAGATCGAACAGTAGCGTACCGCTCCTCAGGAAGGGATCGGCCTATGTCCAGCACAGAGTCCCTTCGAACTAATTCCAGATTAGCCGTGTTACAGGCATGCGTGTGAGTAAGATGCATGAGTGCCTTGGACAGCACACGCAAAGGAGCCTGTACCTCGTCAAACTTATCTGGAGGCAGATAAGCAGCTAAAGCTGAGATGACGTGATCGGAGAGAGAAAGCATACCAAGCATCTCTCTCGATAAGCCCAATGTGGACTCCAGAGTCGTCATCGGAATGACAGCAGACTTGGACTTGAAAAGCTCGAGGGAATTGGAGTCCTGATCCAAAACCGTCAAAGTCTGGTAGACCAACAGATTGGCGGAATCGTAGGAAATAACGCGCCGGAGGCAAAAATGTGTCAACCCTGGTGAAGAACGGAGCCTTCATAGCCTTGGAACTTAGCTTAGAGTCCAAGGCTGAAAATGCTTCAACCAACTGTACCAACGGGCACGGTCGAAGACGCCCAGAAGCGGGTTGCTCCATAGGCTGTTGGCGCGCGACCGATGATCGCGGCCTGGCTGACACTGTCGACTGGTTAGATGGTTTGAGATCCGGAAGGAACCCAAACACGAAATCAAGAGCTGCCCCCAAGTCTGAAGACTGCTGGCTCTCGACATCAAGCATGTCTGACTCTTCCCCTGAGTCGGAAGACACATAGCCCATCGTGGGCAAACCAGCCGACGCCTCCCATGGTGTCAGAACACCAGGAGGATCAGAAAGCGGCCTGCTTCCAATCCCAGGAGGCGGTGCCATAGGGGGCGTCTGGAAACCACTCGCTGCCTCGCTGGAAGCAACGGGAAGGCTCTTTGACAGAACCTGAGTGAATAAGGAGAGGGCCTCCCTAAGCTCACTGCCCGTACTGGCCGGTTCGACAGGGGAACGAACCGGCAAAGTGGCTTCACCTCTGACCCTCTTAACCAGCGAAGGGTCACGATCCTCCAAAACACCCGACGTGGGGCGACGGGTGGCAGCCGAAACGTCTGAAGGCAGACGTGTATAGGGGTGTGACACACCCCGAGGATCAACATAGCGGGAACTCATGAGAGTCACTGCGAACCTCTGCAGGGCAGAGGGTCCAGGCTGCACAAAAGACGTTGGTCCCCCAAAACTGGTCGTGTGGCCAGAATAAGTGGACGGAAACGCCACGGAGTTCATAGTGTCCCACTAAGAACAACCGAAACCAATGACAACTGTGGTGCTCGATGGCGCAGAGACCACAGGAGAGGGTCCGGCCGGTAGCCACTTCCAACTTCGCCGAGTTGAAGTCAGGGAAGGCTGAGGCCGATACCCCCATGTCTACACAACCAGACACCGCAGCAGACCACTGCAGCTATAAAACTACTGTGCTCAATGGCTGAGAGGACACAGTAGGGAGTTCAGTCGGCAACCCCATCTGACTCCGCCGAGTGGAAGTCAGGGAAGGCTGAGGCCGAAACCCCACAACCACACTACAGATATCCCTGCAGACCCTGGCAGGGAGAAGCCGAGGCCCGCTAAAAACGGTGCCCAATGACATTGTAGACGGAACAGCAGTAGCAGCAGATACGACGGGAGCTGTTGGAACTGGCGGAAAAGCGGAGAGAGCCACCAAGCTCGGCCTCCAAAGGAGGAGTCACAACCCTAGTGACAGCCTCAGATGTCGACTGGAGAGGGCGTATAGTCCCGGAACCAGGCATCTCTACACCAGAAATCCAACAGCTCCCGCAGTATCCACCACGGTAAAACACTGCACATTCCCCACGGAAGGGGAATAACTCTCACCAGACATGGTCGAATCGGGAAGCCCCAAAACGACAGCGGTCCCCACCCCCCACTGGTACGGGAGGAGCTGCACGGGGAGCAATTCTCACTAGACGTGGTCGAAGCGGGCCCCGAAACGACAGTGTTCCCCCCCCCCCACCCCGTGGGGGTGGGGGGAGCTGCACATCCCCCATGGAGGGGGTAAACTCACATCAGACGTGGGCGAGTCGGGAGGCTCCCGAAACGACAGCGTTCCACACCACCCGCAGGTGCGGACGAAACGGACACGAGAACGCACCAATGGCAAGGGCAAAAGAAATTGCCCTAAAGGAACCGAACTGGAAAGAACAGAGGTGAGAGCAGTAGAAGAAAAAGGTGAACTCAACAGAAACAGAAAGTAGAAGAACACCCTCAACTGCGAGAGAAGGTGGCAGAACCCAGACGGCCGACACCTAACTCCAATAACAATTAATTTTTTTATCAACCGAAAAAATGATTGTCGAATCACGATGACACGATGTCGCAAACAAAACATTCGCGAAAACGGAATAGTAAATAATAAATAATGAGAATGTGGTTGGAAATATAAACGAGAATATATAAAACACAGTCCTGTTATTATACGATCTTCAGATCCATAATTCCAGTCACAGGAAAACCATTATCGACGAGTTAAAATATCACTGTTACTTTAGCAAAGATGGCACACACACATCCACCACGTGTGCGGATAATCAAAAGAATGATGAATTGACGCATTGCGCACTGTTACGGAAGTTGTGGATTTGTACTATGGAAGAGCGTCCCATACTGGGTGTGCGCCGATGGCACTCGACCCAGTTTGGGCTTATTTTTTTCGTGGTGTTTTTACACCACTTTTCTTTCCCAAATCTTGGGAAAGATTAAAATAGAGAGTATTTTATCCGAGTTAGGTTCTTCCACTGTAGTGCAAGCCTGTAGTAAACAATTGAAGTAGGTTGATAAGAAACCTTTTTCTGTTAATCCACATATATTTTGTAGCATCGCTGCAAATTAAGAGTTTCCCCTCAGTGGGTTGCTCTCCCGTTTCCAGCCATGACACAATAGGTGAGATATCAGGGTCTTTTCTTTGCACGTCTTGCATTTCTGATGAAAAACAGACCGCAGCAAGAGTAACGACATCATTATTAGCCGTGACTGCCCTAATTTGAGGACCATTATATGTAGATTCAATTTCTAGGTAGGAATGGACCCAACCAGAATCTGGACAAATTGAACCAATATTGGGTGTTGTGTCTGTCCAACCGTCACAGAAGCTCTGCGGAATCCCAAAAGCCTCTGATTGGAATTCACAACTTAAATTTTCCATTCTGTCACCTGCCATTGCGTCATCTGGAGTAATTTCTGATATTGTAATTTTGGTTGTTACTGTATCATCAAAAGTACACGATCCCTGGGCTAGAGGCATAACATAATCAACCTCTTCTTCAAATTTGGCCCAATTTTTCTGTAAGCGAGCACAATAATTGCACCCGCTGCAAGGTAATTTTGAAAGCTTACAACCCGAAAAATACTCTGGACACCCCTGACCTGTGGGCATTCTAGAAAGGGCATCTGCGTTACTATGCAATTTCCCTGGCCTATGCTGGATTACCATATTATATTGGCTAAATTCCTCCATCTACCTAGCCACCTGGCCTTGTGGATTCTTGAAGTTCATTAGCCACCTAAGGCTACTGTGGTCAGTTCTAACAATAAATGGACATCCCAGCAAATAATGCCTAAACTGCCTAGTAAACCTTACCACTGCAAGCAACTCCTTCCTAGTTGTGCAGTAACATATTTGCTGGGGGGTTAAGACAAAACTTCCAACCGGAATTACTCTCTCCACCCCATTCTGAATCTGGGATAGCTCGGCCCCTAACGCCCACCCACTGGTGTCTGTGTCGAGAATGAAAGGGTCACTATTATTTGGAAGAGTGAGAACTGGTGGAGACACCAAACAAGTCTTAATAGCTTCGAAAGCATCTTGTTGGTCTTGTCCTCATTTAAATGGTTTTTTGCCAGTTTAGCTATAAAGAGTTTTAGCCATTTTGGCAAAATCTTTAATAAAGGTTCGGTGGTAATCCATCAAACCACAAAAGCTTTCAACCTCTTTTGTAGTTTTTGGAATTTGCCAATTTTCGATAGTTTCCTTGGATTCATCACTTGATTCAACATCGTCTTCACTGACGATTATTCCAAGAAACTCAATTTTGTGCTGGCAAAATTCACATTTTTTTGGTTTCAACTTTAAACTGTATTTGCGAAATCTTCCCAGTATCTGGTTAAGACTTTGCAAATGACTGTCAAATGAACGTCCACCGAACACCACATCATCCAGATAACTCAAAGCCATGGACCAGGTTAACCCTTGGAGAACCAAATTGATTACCCTTGACCACATATAGGGACTACCGGAAAGTCTGAAAGGCATTTTAACAAATTCCCAACTGCCACGTTTGGTACTGAATGCTGTTTTACACCAATCTTCTTTTCTAAGATTAACGTGATGATAGGCACTCATGCAATCTGCTTTCCCAAACCATAAATTACCTGAAAGCCAATCAAGACTTTCATCAATTCGGGGTAAAGGATAAACCTCATCCTTTGTGACTGCATTAATTTTCTGATAATCAATGCACCACCTCAGTGAATTGTCCCGTTTTCGAACTAAAACTGGCGGTGAGGCCCATTCACTTAAACTTGGTTGAATAACCCCAGTTTCTAACAATTTTTGTAAATGGGATTCCTTCTCATCTGCAAAAAACAAAGATGTTCGCCTCATTGGTTGGTGAATTGGTGGATGATCTGCAGTATCGATTGAATGTTCAATTTCTTTAAAGTTACCCATGTCAAATTCATTTCTGGCAAACATGTCTCCGAAATCCATCAACAAGTTTGCCAATTGACCAGCTTGTTCCATATTTAATTGTTTTGACGATCTTTGGAACAAATCTGTCAAATGATCAGGAACTTCATTTTCCTTATGTTCCAAAACATTAACTGCCCTTGCGCTCGCTCGGCCAGCCTCTGTTTCGATAAACATTGGGACTTCTTTTTCGTTTTCATTCTTAAGGATCATATCAACCCCATAAGCAAAGCCAATTAAGTGATTTTTATTCAATCGAATGTTGCGATTGTTAATATTCAACAGGCAAATCAGGGTTCCCTCATCGCCACGGTGAACTGAACACAACCCAATTAATGGCAATGACTCAGCCGGTTCAGCTACAAATTCTACCATTTGTTTATCTAGTTCACATTTTATTAACACAGCTGAGTTAGGTGGGACAATTGTGTCCGAATCCAAAGTTATTCTCACAATTGCGTGTGGATTCATTTGGGTTTTTTGATATGGTGGGAATTTCCACATTTCCAATATTAAAAGAGTCATTTTTGATATTCCAAAAATCAGTTCCCAATAAAATATCATCTTCGATTGGCGCAACGTAAACACGTTCATGAAATGTCAAATTACCAATTTGAATAGAGGCAGGACCTATAAAACTACCTGTCATCCGTCCGTCTCTGGCAGCAGTGTTAAAACAAACGGATTTTATTACTGGTGGTGTTGGAATTATGCACCTAAACAGTTTATCTGATAAAACAGTTACATCAGCAGCTTTGTCAACAACTGCTTCAGTTTTTTGATTGCCAATAGCTAATTCCACATGAATCGCCAATGGTGATTTATTTCGACAAACAGTTATGTCTTTCTCAGTAATTAGCATTTCTTTATTGAGGTCACATTTCCTGAAGTTGGTGGGGGCGAGATCAGACCTCGCGATTCGTCCCCCTCTCTTTTGGCTGATCCTTGAAAGTGACTTTCTTTTGTCCCTTAGCTTTATTTATTGGGCTTTTTGAAGGACATTGCGACTTGCAATGACCAAAGCCCTGACATCCAAAACATTGAACATTTTTAGTAGGAGAGCCTTTTGACTTTTTCTTATCCATCTTAGACTTTCCGGATTCCGTCAAGCCGTCAGAGGATTCTGAATCGAGCAGAGCTTTTAATTTATCAAACATCTGTTCAAATTTCCTTTCCAAAGTCTCTGCTTTACTCTCCAAAGCAAATGTTTTGGATTTCAAATACTCTATATCAGTTCCTGATTTATTTTTGTTTGGGGAATTGCCATTCTGTGGGGATGACTTTTGGGAGTTTCTTTGATTTCTATTTCTTGTATAATTATTTCTATTTTTGTATGAAACTTCCTGAATATTTCCACTACTGTCATCAATGCCATTATGACTTGCTTCACCCCCGAACATGGCCAATTGGTTATACTGATGCCATTTGACCATTTGAACGGCTTCTTTCATATCTTTTGGTTGATTGTTTATAACATGTTCAGCTGCCTTGGCATTGGTGCACTCATGGCAGAACTTGAACATGGCTTGTTGAGAAACAAAATGCTGTGGACAGTTCTGAAATGCATGAGTTGCCAAGGACAAGACATATTTAGCCCAATCTTCAATAGACTGATCTGGTTTCTGTCTTGCACTCTGAAACTCAAGCTGTGTCGTTTCGGGTGAACTGTGATCTCCGAAACACGCTTCTAATTGTTTTAGCTGTTCTTGAATCGTCATATCAGGGTTTTGTTCACACCACAATATTGTGAATAAACCAAACTAGGTTTACCACTTAAACTCAAACACAAAATACTTTTTTGTTCTTTGGGTGACCATTGTTCAATAGATGCATATTTTTTAAATTTAGTTTCAAAAGCTTTCCATGATTCGTTGCCATCAAACTTCAATCCTTTAGGCACATACAAATGTCTTCGGTTTTCAGTGTAGTGAGCATTTAGAAAACTAAATTGTGGTGCATCTTCTTGGAGTCGCACTTGTGGTGAATAAAACTTACCCTGATTACCCAATTGAGGACATTCCGAACATTGATAATTCATTTTGGGCTGAATGTCTGCAAGCTACTCGCCGTCCCGAATCGGTCGGGCTTCCCCTTGACAGAATACTTGGTTACCCAAAGTATAGCCAGGATGAGAATAAAACTCTAAATTTTGATTCTGGACATGCAGTGGACCAGAGCCCCTTGCATGCTGCAAATTTGTATCTTGGCATAAATGAGAGGGTGTTCGTCCTTCCTGAATTTGGCAATTCATGTCTCTGATTCCCTCAGGCTGCCTTCGGGAATCTACATAAGGTGATTCAACCAGAACTGCTTTTCTATTATCATGGAACTGAATTACTTCAGGTATTCTTCGGGAATTTATCAGTTCACGATCTAATTCCACAGTATTTTGACATACTTGAGTGGACGTCCTTCCTTCAGAGATCCCTCGAGAATTTGACCACTCGGTTTTGACATCAACCGAAGGATACGTGTTACCAATCAAACTGCTCCTGTCAGAGATCCCTCGAGTAGCATTTGATTGGTTATTCTGTAAATGTTGATAACTCACACCCTGAGTTGCCCTTTGAACATTTGTGGCATAACTCTCACGATAGTTGTCGTGTGTCTGTTCTGTATGAAAAGTGTGATGTGGTAAATGGTTTTGTGTTCGACTGTTGCATACAATTGGGTCAAATTGCAACAAGTCATCAATGTGTGTGTTTAAACCATTACCCTGTTGCTGTGACACACTAATGTGTACCGGGGATGTGGCTATTTTGATTTGTGACCCACAACTACACATAGGCTGGGTGATCCCCTGGCCCATGACTGTAGGCACAAACATTCGGGCTACTTGTCATCTGGTGCAAACTTCCGGTATTCATAATATTTACCCTAATAGCCGAAGAAGTGTACGTTACGGATGAACTATTACATGCCAAAGAACCATGCCCTGCCAGTGTATAACTGGGCAAGCATGCTATTGTCGGTATAACTTTTTGACTATCATTGGCAGAAAAACTTGCCAAATTCTGGGAATCTAAAATGTTTTCATTTGTCACTAAGTTTGCATCAAATGTTTTTCCCGGAGTTGTGTGTGAGTGGTTGTCATACCCCGAGTGTGTCGTAACCCCACCATGACCTTATCCTACCCTGGATTGTCCATTTTCTGCACAACTGTGCATGGTGTCATGTGTGCGAGCCACTTCTTGTCGCACATCGGGATTTGTTTCGAGAGTGGCCGCCTGGAGTTGCAACTGCCTCTCCACCTCCTTCATCTTTGAAAGCAATTCAACACTCATTCTTTCATATTCACTCATTTTTCTCTCCCAGTACTCCCTATTTGGAGAACCAGAAGCTTGGAGTGAAAATCTACTCATACTCGCTACCCCTCTTACATTACTTGATGAGTGAATGTGTGACATGTCTGCAGGTACAGACATGTCACACATTCACTCATCAAGTAATGTATTATTCCCCATATTCCACTAAGTTAAAATTCGGACCCCCATGGAGAGCCCAAATATTGACTCAGGTACTCAATTTGAACAAACTTGAATCTGAGTCAGCCTTCACTAGTTATTGGATGGAGACCAAATTCAATATAGCTGCCATGGCAGCCATATTGAAATGGCTAGCTGGACCAAAATTGAAAGGAAGCATTGTCTAGTCATCCACAAGTTACCCCTAAAATTATGATTTGATCAAATAAGCGGTTCTTTAGTTATTTGATGGAAATCACAAGTTAACAGACAGATGGACGGACATGGTGAAAACATAATGCTCCTGAGAGAATCTCTCAGGAGCACAAAAACCCCTAAACAAGGGGCCCCAAAAGGCCTCAAGCACTCACCTGACAAGAAAAGTTGAAAAGATGAAAATTAGGCCTGATTACATGTAGGAAGCACTTCAACAAACTTATTTCTCATATTGCACAAAGTTAAACTTTGGGGGCCCACAGGGTGCCCAAAAATGAATCCAGGGCCTCGATTTGAACAAACTTGAATCAGACCCCTATAAAGACGCTGTATTCTTAATATCAAAGGATTCCGATTCGTGGATCTGAAAAAGACAATTTTCAAACAAGAGGCCTGCATCACCAAGTGCTGCTAATCCCACCGCACCCCCTAATTTGGGAGGCGAGGCATAGGTGTTTTTTTTTCCTGCAGAAAGTCACTCTGAATCCAGCCAAACCCATCTTGGAGCAAAAACAAATTTTTGTGGCCAAACTGACCGGACAAGGGGAGGAGGTGATGGTGGTGGGGGTTGAGGGTGGGTCATAGGAGTCAATTTTTTTTTTGCATGTAATCACTCTAAATCCTTCAAAATGCATTTTGGAGAAAAAGCAAAACTGCCAAATTGACACAGGTGTGTGTGTTTTTTAAGGGGGGGGGGGGGGGGGGGGTGTGGGGGTGGGTGTTATAGGAGTCAGTTTTTTCCTGCATGTAATAACTCTAAATCCTTCAACATACATTCTGGAGCAAAGAAAAAAAATTGCCTGACCGAATGGGGAGTGGGGGTTGGGGGGCAGGGTCATAGGAGCCAAATTTTTTTCTTCATGTAATCACTCCAAATGCTTCTAAATGCATTTTGGAGTGAGAAAAAAATTGCCTACTTGACAGGGAGGTTGGGTTGGGTTGAGTTGGGTTGGGGGTGTGGTAGGAGTCAAACTTTTTTCTGCATGTAATCACTCTAACCCCTTCAAAATGCATTTTGGTGTGGGGGGGATTTGTAGATTGGGGGGAGGAGTTGCAGGAGTCAATTTTCTTTCCGTATGTACTCACTCTATATCCTTCAAAATGCATTTCAGAACGTAGAAAAAAATTGCCTAATTGGCACAGGGGGAGGAAGGGGGTGCAGGGGAATAACTATGCATTTTCATTGGATAATGGTGGTCATCGAAGTTGAGGTAGACCTTGTTCCAAAAGAGATATACTATTCAAAAAAAGTAGGGGATAGTTGATACTTAGACGTGAGTCTTCCATGGAAGACGTGTGTCGCCTGGCGTTTCAGACAGAATTCTAAGTGGAAAAGGGGCATAACTCTGGAAAAAATACAGCGGATCAAAAAATAAAATAGGAGGTGCACAATGCCATTATGTGATAAAGAATCACTGAAAGTTTCATCAAAATCCATTCACAGGTTAAAGAGGAGTGGCGGATAAGAGAAAGTGTGACGCGGACGATGACGACGCAAAACGACGGGGCATAACTCTGGAAAAAATACAGCGGATCAAAAAATAAAATAGGAGGTGCACAATGCCATTATGTGATAAAGAATCACTGAATGTTTCATCAAAATCCATTCATAGTTAAAGAGGAGTGGCGGATAAGTGAAAGTGTGACGCGGATGACGCGGACGACGACGCAAGACGACAAAAGTAATCCCTATATGTCGCTCCCCACTTCGTGGGGCGGCGACACAAAAAGTGAGATATCTGAATAAATATATTTATATTTTCATCAAAAAGACAGTTGAGGCATTGCACTGTGACATCTGGTGAATGATTTCAGCAATAGTTGGTTGTCTGACAAGCACACATTCCATGCACAGAGCTGTAGACGACATGGATGGCCAGTCAGAGGATTTACCACATTCAGTCCAACACCTCAATACCTTGTAAATCCTCCTCAGTTCATGAGACAAGCGCATATCCAACATGGCACACTCCTCACCAAACGTCCAATATCAGCTTGACCGATGTTATTCCATTCTTCCTGCAGTGCAGCAGCGAGTTCCTGGACATTGGTAGGGGACTATTGGCATTGGCGTAGGTGCCTGCCAAGCATATCCCAGACGTGCTCGATTGGTGAAAGGTCTTGTCTTAGTGCTGGCCAAGGCAGTGTAGTGATGCTCTGCTCCTGGAGGAACTCTGTAGCGACACAGGCCTTGTGCGCTCTTGCATTGTCATCTTGGAAAATGAATCTACGGCCGTGATGTCACGCAAATGGCACCACATGAGCTGCTAACATGTTGTCACGGTAGTACTGTCCTGTGACACACCCTTGGATGACATGTAATGCTGGTTTGCTGGTCATGGTTATGCCTCTCCACACCATAACCAATCCACCACCAAAATGATCATGCTGCCTAACAGTTAGGTCATGGTATCGTTCATTCTGCCGCCGCCACACTCTGTTTCACCTGTCGTGGAAGTCGAAAGTGAACCTCGATTCATCGGAATACATGATTCCAATGATTGCTCCAACGATTGTCCCAGTGCTGTTGTGCTCCTCATCAATTACACCTTGCTGCAATGTGACGTTCAGTCAAACATGGAATTATTCGAGGTCGTTGTGGGGACAAATTCCAGCTGTGAAGGCAATTTTGGATAGTCTGACCACTGACTCGAATATCTGTCGCTCAGTGCAGCTGCTGTCCAATTTCTGAGGCACTAATTCTGTGGTTCGGGTGAAACGATCCCGGTTAGCAGTTGTTGCCCTTGGATGACATAACAGACGACTGTCATCAACACTGCCTGTATGACGGTAGTGTGACCACAACCTGCTAATCACTGATTCAGTAACGATGAGAATTTGAGCCACTGCAGTCTATCTGTTGCCAGCTTCCAACATGCCAACATTTGTCACGTGTCAGTCTTCGCATACCTCAAAAGTTATGCTTTGACCTGAAACTATTGATGAATGAGTTTATACCAAGAAAAGAACGATGAGACCTCCGAAAAAAGCCTGTCCAGTACAAATGAAAATTTCAAAACGTACCCTATGGACAATAACCTGACGCTCTTGCGAAAAACCTGCACAAAGTTTTTGTGGGCCAGTGACATTCATGATCCAAACTAACCTTGGTAACATATTGATGTGTCCAATCACACGTATCCAATAACATTTTTTAACAAAGGATAACAACTCCTATAATTTTCATCAGATATCACTGCGCTGGTCACTGAACTTGACACAGACATTGTTGCTACAGAGACAAAAACCGAAAAGAACGGAAATCCGGTTTTATTGTTAAAGTTATGCCATAAACAAGCATTACATGATATTTTTTATCAAACAAAGGGCAATAATACCCATACTTTTCATCAGATATAGCTGGTCATTGAACATTACGTTGACATTGTTGCTATAGAGACATATACAGAAAAGACTTTAAATCCGTTAACTATTGTTCAAGTCATGTCATAAACAAGCATTAGATGATTTTTTATTAAACAAAGGGCAATAACTCCCAGAAATTTCATCGGATATTGCTGGTCCTCGAACTTGATGTAGACATTGTGGCTATAGAGACATATACCAAAAAGAATTTAAATCTGCTAACTTTTCTTCCAAGTTCTGCCATAAACAATATTTACAGGATACTTTTATAACAAGAGGCCCCAGGGGGCCTGAGGGTGCTCACCTGACATGGTAGCCTAAATATCAACCCAGGGAACTGATTTGAACAAGTTGCATCTGCCCTCCTCAGAAAAGCATATACCAAATATCTAAAGATTCTGACTAGTGGATCTAAAAAAAAAAGATTTTAAAGAATATTCCTCATATTGAATTAATAATTCAAGCTCCCACAGGGAGCCCAAATATGAACCCAGGGACTTGGCTTGAACAAACTTGTTTCCCACCTCTGTGAGGATGCTGCATACCAAATATCAGAAGATTCTGATTGGTTGATCTGAAGAAGAAGATTTTTGAAGAATATTCCTCATATTGAACTAAGTTATAATTCGGGCTCCCACAGGGAGCCCAAATATGAACCCAGGGACTTGGCTTGAACAAACTAGAATCTCACCCTCTAAGGATGCTGCATACCAAATATCAAAGCATCCTGACTGCTGGATCTGAAGAAGAAGACTTTCAAAGAAATTCCTCATTTTGAACTAAGTTATAATTCGGGCTCCCACAGTGAGCCCAAATATGAACCCAGGGACTTGGCTTGAACAAACTTGAATCTCCCCCCCCCCCCCCAAGCATGCTACATACCAAATATCAAAACATTCCAACTGTTGTATCCGAAGAAGAAGATTTTTAAAGAAAATTCCTCATTTTGAACTAAGTTATAATTTGGGCTCCCACAGTGAGCCCAGATATGTACCTAGGGACTTGGTTTGAACAATTTGAATCTCACCCCCCTAAGGATGCTGCATACCAAATATCAAAAGATTCTGAATGGTGGATCTAAAGAAGAAGATTTTTAAAGAATATTTCTCATACTGCACTAATTTAAACATTTGGGCTCCCATAGAGAGCCCAATTATGGACCCAGGGATTTGATTTCAATAAACCTGTGATAGAATCTTCCAAAGATGTTATATGTGAAATTTGAAAGCTTTTGGAGCAGTGGTTTGGGAGAAGAAGAGTCTTAAATGTTTTTCCCATTACCCACAGTGTTAAAAAATGCTGACTCGGCAGTCCCGAAAAAGTACCCTATGATAAAACTGATGGCAATTTTTTTTCAGACCATTCCTTTCTGCTGTTCCTCGGGAAGCTTCACACAAAATAAAAATTATTAGTACCCTGTAGTTTTCAAGATATGAGCGTTTTAATTTTTTTCTATTTTTAGGTCCTATGGTTCCCATGGAGTGAGGGGAAAAATTATTTTGGCATAAATTAGCTACTTATGACCCAATAAGCCCTCATATAAAATTTGGTTCAAATCGGCCTATCAGTTCAGAAAATAGAAATTTTGGTACAATTCGGGCTCCCACAGGAAGCCCAAATATGAACCCAGGGACTTGGCTTCAACAAACTTATATCTCACCTCCCTAAGGATACTGTATACCAAATATCAAAAGATTCTAACTGGTGGATGTGAAGAAGATTTTTGAAGAATTTGAACTTGTAATTCGGAGCCCAAATATCGATCCAGGGACTTGGCTTGAACAAATTGGAATCTCACCCCCTTAAAGATGTTGCATACCAAATATGAAAACAACCCTACGGCTGGATCTGAAGAAGATTTTTAAAGAAAATTCCTCATTTTGAACTAAGTTATAATTCAGGCTCCCACAGTGAGCCCAAATATGAACCCAGGGACTTGGCTTGAACAAATTTGAATCTCATCCCCCGAAGGATGCTGCATACCAAATATCAAAAGATTCTGATTGGTGGATCTGAAGAAGAAGATTTTTAAAGAATATTCCTCATACTGCACTAATATAAAGATTTGGGCTCCCATAGAGAGCCCAAATATGGACCCAGGGATTTGATTTCAATAAACCTGTGAAACAAAGATGTTATATGTGAAATTTGAAAGACGTTTTGGAGCAGTGGTTTGGGAGAAGAGTAGTCTTAAATGTTTTTCCCATTACCCACAGTGTTAAACAATGCTGACTCAGCACTTCTTCAAAGTCCCGAAAAAGTACCCTATGATAAAACCGATAGCAATTTTTTTGGACCATTCCATTCTGTTGGTCCTAAGGAAGCTTCACACCAAATAAGAATTCTCAGTGCCGTGTAGTTTTGGAGATATGGGCATTTTATTTTTTTATTTTTAGCTCCTGCGGTTTCCATGGGGTGATCGGAACATTTTTGGGGAATAAATTAAGTACTTATGACCCAATAAGCTCTCATATCAAATTTGGTTCAAATCAGCCTCTCGGTTTGGAAAATAGAAATTTTGGGCGAGGCAAAAACTCTTGCCCCTCCCATACCGAAGGCAAATATAGCTCCTCGAACTTCTATTGAACAAATCTAAGACTACACCTCAAAAGGAAGCTGCACACCAAATATCAAGTCTCTGCTACTGCTGGTTAATGAGAAGAAGATTTTTTAAGATTTAAGCACACTTTATGGGCGTGGCCCTACCGAGGAGCGAGGCAACTTGATTTGAACAAAATCAAAAAGCGATGTCGTAACAAACTATTATCTCAAATTTCAATTAAATCAGTTCAGCGGTTTGGGAGGAGAAGATGCAAACACCATGTTCACGGACCACGGATGGTGAGTGATCACTATAGCTCCCTTGACAAAGTCAAGCGAGCTAACAAAGGGCCATAACTCCCATAATTTTCAAGAAATATCAGTGGTCATTGAACTTGACGAAGACATTGTTGCTATAGAGACATATATTAAAAAGAACTGAAATTCGTTAACTATTATAGACAGATGGATGGATGGATGGATGGATGGATGGATGGACGGACGGACGTACGGACGGACGGACGGACGGACGGACGGACGGACGGGTGGATGAAAGGACGGATGTTCTTACAAATGGCTACTTATGTGGCTATTTTATGGACATGTTAGGTGGCTAACCTAAAACACATGTCCAACATAATAAAACAAGTTTTTGGGGGGGAAAAATGTTGGGGGGGGGGGAGGTCAGCTAACCCTAACCCTACCCTTTAATGACCCTAACCCTACCCACCCCTAACCCTAAGCACATAACTCTAACACCCTTTCACTGACCCCCACCCCACCCCTAAACCCCACCCCAGAATGCCCTAACCCTACTCTACATTTATCCAAACCCCCATCCCCTCCCATCCACCCTCCACAATAAGAGATTCTGTTACGTGACTAGCCACGTAACAGACTTTAACCACATAAGTAGCCTGTTTTACTAACTCGTAGCCACATAAGTAGTCATTTGTGTGTGTGGATGGACAGACGGATGGACGGATGTTCTTAAAAATGGGAGTTGTGGGCTTAATTTTTTTCGGAAAATTTTATCATTTTAATTCTTTCGGACAACGGATAAAACCTCGGGTTTTTTGAAAAAAATCCCGGGGGGAGGGGGGGGGGGAATAATTTTTTATGAGTTGGACAAAATAAGAATGGATGAACAGTCTGTGTCCTTGGAGTTATAACCTTGGTTCAAGGTCATGACACATCATTGAGTCATAAGCAAAATTTGTGTGAACAAAGCTCGCTCCATTGAAACAACTTTTCTGGTTCAGACAAAGTTAGAACACACAAAGTGTCTCTGATGTGGACCTTGGAGTTATTACCTTTGGTCAAGGTCATGACACACATTGTTAGAATTGAGGAACAAACAAAGGCATGATCTATAACATTGACCTTAGCACTGTGATACACCCTGGAGTCCTGAACAATCATTGTGTGAAGTATGAACAAGATCGGTCCACTGAATAATTTTTTAGCTTGGAAGAATAATGTATGTGACCCTGACCTTGGAACTATGGCTTAGGTCAAGGTCATGATATGTCCTGGAATCATAAGCTATTAATGTGAATAAACAAATGATTGGTCTGTGACCTGGACCTTCGAGCTATGACCTTCGGTCATGGTAAAGACACACCCTTGAGTCCTTAGTAATCAATGTGTGAAGTATGCACAAGATCGGTCCACTGAATAATTTTTTATGGAATGGACACAATAAGAACGGAGAAACAAATGAATGGTCTTTGACCTTCACCTTGGTACTCTAACCCTGAGTCAAGGTCGTAACACAGCCATGAGTCCTATGTAATCATTGTGAGAAGTATGAACATGATCTATCCATTGAATAGTTTTTGTGGACTGAACAAAGTTAGAATGGTGGAGCATACTGTAAGCACCAATAAATAAGTAATGAATAATATGACAGGTGAAGGTCATGACACACCCTTGAGCCATAAGCAACCGTTGTGTGAAATATGAACAACTAGAGGGAACTGTTTTAGTGCACTAAAACACATGTCTCCCATGCTTCCAACTTACGACTAACAAAGATCAAAGTAAAGATCAAATGTCAAGATCATGGAAGTTCAAGATAGAATGTGACACATCAGCCTGGCTGTTGCATTCATATGCCAAATATCATAAACCTAGCTGAACAATTCAATAATTTGACCTTGATGTCAAAGATCAAGGTCATCTGTCATCACAACAGTACATCATACAATGTTGTCTTATGTTGATACACCCACATGCCAAATATCATAAGCCTAGTTGAAAAGATAAAAAAAAAATCAATAATTTGACCTTGAGGTCAAAGGTCAAGGTCATATGTAGGTCATGATGGTACGTGACACATTGTCTTTTGGTGATACACTCACATGCCAAAAATCATATGCCCAGGTCAAAAGATTAAAAAAAAGTCAATACTGTGACCTTGAGATCAAAGGTTAAGGTCATATGTGGATCGTGATGGTACGTGACACATTGTCTCATGGTGATACACCCACATACCTAATATCATAAACCGAGGTGAAAAGGTAAAACCGTTCTGGCCCGGACCAGCTTACTTATCAAAAAATCAGTAATTTGACCTTGAGGTCGAATGTCAATGTCATATATGGGTCATGAAGGTATGTGACACATCGTCTTATGGTGATACACTTGCATGTCAAATATCATAAGCCAAGGTGAAAAGGTAAATAAGTTTGTGTTCGGACAAGCTTACTTGCCAAAAAATCAGTAATTTGACCTGGAGGTCAAAGGTCAAGGTCATATGTGGATCATGATGGTACGCTACACATCGTCTCATGGTGATACACCCACATGCTAAATATCATAAGCCTAGGTCAAAAGATAAAAAAAAGTTCTGGCCCGGACACAATTGTATGAGAAGAACAACAACAATAACGAGGAGAAGAATTCACGGAAAAACAATTATTTAGTGGTGTTTAAGGTCACATACTTATGCACAATGGCTAATCATGACCGTGACAGTTTTACGGGTGGAGGAAGCCGGAGTACCCGGAGAGAACCACCGAGCAATGACAAGCAGCTGTCAGCTCCCCCAACATCGTAACTCTGAACTCTGAACCGCAGCACAGGCAGGGTTAGATTGGTTGAAGACATGCGCACCATCGACGTGCAGTACGCCTCAGTACACAGCGTCATCATGCCCCCATGTAGGCAATCGGGGTGAAGTGTCTTGCCCAAGGACACAACGGGGTTGCCGCAGGTGGGATTCGAACCGAGGACCTCTCGGCTTGCAACCTGCACCTCTACCAACTGAGCCACCGCGCCCCCGCCGGAAAAACAATCAATATGTCTTCCTTTCGGTGAAGGGGAGACACAATAAACATCCACTGCCTAACTTTTATGAAGTTATGCTCCCCCTATTATTTTCAGGGATCATAAAAAAAGGCATAGCAAGTTTGAAATACATTTCAATAATTCTTGACAACCTTAACTCTTTACGAAACTGAACAGCTATATCAGGTCAGCCTTATTCACAAAACTTACCATTCAATACTTTTGTCTTCAACATTTTTGTTAAAAAATTTCAACAAAACCATATCATGTGACCACTCATTAGAATCAGCTCAATGGGCTTGTTCACATGATGATGAGTCACCTGTGGCTTTGTTAAAAAAAAAAATTTCTATTATTTGGAAATTACAGAGGCAGTTGTGGATAGTTTGTTAGATAAATGGTTAAGCTAGATTTATAATCTTCTTCCAGGATTCCCATGACATGTTTTGAAATAACTTTTTTTCTCAGTTCCCTTCAGAAAAAGTGTTAAATCCCAGAGAAGATTGAGTTAATTTGTGAGGCTCAAAAGGATAAACTTTGAAAACAGCTTAAATCTCAGAAAAAGGAAACAAGATTAAATGTTGGTTCATGCATCTCAACAACAAACACTGAACATTAGCATGACATTTCCAGTTTATGTCACAAATACATCACAACAGTATCATATTTATTTTTGACACTACAGAGATTACTTCTAGTGGAAATGGAAGCCCAAGTAACTTTAACTCTTTCCAATCTGCAGAAAGCAATTACATAACAAGAACCATGAAAGGTCTTCATCTTATATCATGCCGTGTACATCCATAATGTAGAGCACAGTCAACCACTCCTCATCAAATGTGCAAGCTCGGTCTGTTTATTTATTTATTAACTGGTGTTAAGATCACTTTTGACCTCTTGCTGTATTTATTTACTTCTGTTTAGGGTCACTTTGCCATCTATTGCTGTATAAGGTTAAGTTTAGGAAATTGTATATACCTTTACAGCCTGTAGAAGATGACTTCCAACCCAGCAAGTGAAGCAAAACTTGTTTGCTACAGTTTACAACTACTCCTCCACTTCCCAGGGTTCCCACTGGAAGCTAGCTGGATCTAAAATAGCAGAAGAAATAACATAATAATTCAGCATTCTCAAAAAGCACTTCACATCTTGAGAAATTTTGAAGTTTCCCTGATATTATTGATGTCTGTGGTCATACTATGTGCCTATGTAAAACCTATCTATTTCTTTATTTATTGTTGTTGACTGGTAGAGAGCTAAATTATTTTTGGGTGTCAAAATATGTTCACATGGATTTCTCATGAATTGTAACAAAGCAAGTCTTTAAAGTCTAAATAATTTCACTTCAAATATATGTGAAGCATTTTCATACAATTTGAAGCCTTTATGTTGCGATACCCAGACATTTTGGGAAAGCTTAAAATATGAGCTTCAAGCACTCTACTAGTTGAAGGTCACTTTCAGCATGTATGGCTATATAATGACTGCACCATAGTATGAAGTCAAGTTTTGCTAATCTTTTATATCTATGCTGCCCACTTTAGAGAACTTCCACCTTAAGCACTGATTACCAAATCCTATTTTATCAGTAAAGCAGAACTCGTTTACCACAGTACACAAGGACAGCTCCACTTCCTAGTACTCCTGCATGGGACAGGATCTACTGAATCTACATAAGTAGCTTTTTGTAGGGTTGGATGTTATGTCAAATATAGTGGAGCCCTATTTAGGAATGGGAAGATATGCCAAGCTCACAATACGATACATTTCGCGATACACTGGTCATGATATGATTGCGCATCAAGATATGTCCAATGCTGTTGGATCAAATGGTTTGGGTCATTCCCCACAACTTATAATCACTAATAAGAATAGCTCTCTTCAAATGGAAATTCTAGTGTTGACTGCAGAAGATCAACTGAATCATCGACTGACTGATCAGTTGTTCAGTTAAATCACTGATCAGAGTTTCATATTTTCACATTTTTAAGTTAACAGACAGAATTAGGAAAATTTCCACACATTCAATACGATGACCTGGGGCATGTTGACTTGTAACCATAAACATTAAGCTGAATTTAGTAAGATTTTTTTTCAATTGGGGGGTCAAACCGCTCGACTTTTATGGGTGAAAGGTATGATGCATTCATATTTACTGAACGATTGATCAGTTTTTTAACTTCAGTTGAGTATGTCAGTTAGTAAACACAACAAATTGGTAATGTGAAGCTCTGAAGACAGCATGATGTACACATGCTCATTCTGTGTTCTTCATTAACAGAACTACAACATTGCTCTGTAACACAAATTCAGCCAGAAATTTTGTGTGATCTTTTATCAAGTGAAGCATTTGATTGGTTCTATTTATGAACTTGCAAGGAATCAAAGTGAGGAAGTCATCTGATACAATATTGTCAATATCAGTCATGGGGTCAATGGGTAATTATGGAGAATAGTGAATAAAATATTGATGGATGGGAATATTTTTTTTTCTTATATGAAGTGATTTTCAAACTAATGCTGGGTAGCCCTAAACAATATTGATTTTAGTTTTTCATTTATGATATAAAAATACATTTTTACAAGGCTGAATAATCATTTATCATAGCGACAACCATCTAGTCCTGACCATAGGCCTATATCATGATCCATGAAAATGTGTACCAGGACAAACATCGCTGACAATTCTATAGCGATACATCATTGCATCACTGAATCATCCCATCCCTTTCCCTATTAATTGAATAACCTCTTTGCCACAGGGTATGATTTGTTCGGTTGAGCATCGCAGTTTGTGATGCAATTTTCCCATAATGCGAATCACTTCAATAAAATTGGATCGCAAAGTGCAATGCACATGTATTTCGGTAAACAGAATAGGATTATCCCTCTTTGTTCTCCTGACGTTTAGAGACACTCAAACATCACGTATGGGATGATTTAAGATAACATTTTGCAGGGATTTTTTAGGTGTCCTCGTGGACCCAATATTCGGCCCACTCATAGGCCCGATAATTGACCCCATTCCAGTGCAAAATGGTACTTGTATTTCTCAATATTCAGCCCCAAAATTCCCAATCCCAGCTAGATATTTAAATTTTATAGTAAATTTCCATTCTTATTATACCTACCGCAATTGTTTACTGCAGGCTTGCACTACAGTGGAAGACCCTAACTCGGAAAATATACTCTCTATTTGATCTTTCCCAAGAGATTTGGGAAAGAAAAGTGGTGCAAAAGCACCGCGAAAAAATAAGCCAAAACTGGGTCGAGCGCCATTGGTGCATGCCCAGTAGGGGACGCTCTTCTCTTAGTACAATTCCATGACTTCCGGAAACCAGTGCGCAAGGCAATCACTAATGAATCATTCTTCTGAGTCCGCCAACGTAGGAGTTATGTGATAGGCGGGGAGGAAGGAGTCTTACCCGAATAAGAAGACAGGAGGGACTCACTGTAAACAATTGCGGTAGGTATAATAAGAAAGGAAATTTACTATAAAATTTAAATTTCTTATCAACCTACCTTACAACTATTTACTACAAGCTTAATAGACAATAGGATGGAGGGAATCACATAACCAACCCACACATAACCCAACTGCACTGGAACCGTGGACAGAGGAAGGGGTCCCTAGGCCTATCAAACCATAGCATCACAATCATTAGTAAAAGACAATGAGAGATGAGGCGTACGGCTCGGTGCGATGCAGACAGAAAGGACAGTAACAGCAGAGCTGGAACTGACCTTGTAAGAAGCCTAATGGCTAGGATAGACAACAGCCTGAGCAGAAGAAAGAGGGCCCAATGCAAAAAAGTCCTCCGACTGCTCCTACAACTGACGTAGATAGAAGGTGGAGAAAGTAGAAGCATTTCTACAGTAGTCTACCTGCATAGCATCTGACAACTTGACGGAGTTAGCATAAGCCCCAGAAGGTAGACAAGGCACGCACCTCATGGCAGAAATACGATTAGTAATACAATCACCAGTCGCTAGACGAGCGGAAGCTGCACGAATAGCAAGACAAATCCATCCAGAAATGGATTCAGGAGAGATCTTCTGTCGACCAGGAATAAGAGACAGAAAATCGTTCCTACCCTTCCAAATGGACAGCATCCAATTGAGATAAAAGCGAATTGCACGAACCGGACAGAGCAAAGGGTGTTTACCCTCAACAGAAGGAAGAGCCCCGATACAGATAGGAGGCGGAGTAGTTTCTGGTATCTGATTCTTGGCCAGAAAGGAGCAATCACTGGTAAACAGAACACTGGTGGGAGAGCTCCAGAAAAAGGCCGGGTCAACCGAGAGGGCGTGAAGCTCACGAACCCATCTGACTGAGGCAAAAGCCATCTTGTATGTGAGAAAACGCATATCCACCTGGGATTAAGGCTCGAATGGCGCCCCCCCCCCCCCTCTCCCCCCAAGCAGAGCATCACCCAAGAAAGATTCCATCTTGGGGTAAGCTGCAAAGTCCTAGGCCTTTTCAAGGAAAAGTGCCGAACAAGCTTGAAGAGGCATGGATTAGTGCCAATACGACGCTGTCCCACATATGAAAAGGTCTCCAAAGCATGAACCTGTACCCTTTGATGGCAACAGGCTGGAGACCCCCAGAATCAAACATATAACAGAAACTCCGCAATCTGTGTGATCGAAGGAGTGACAGAAGCAACAGAGTGATCCACACACCATCGATAGAAGACCTTCCACATAGCCGCAGAGGCTAAACCAGCGGAGTGCCTCCTTGATGAAGAAAAGCAACTCCACTGCTCGTCTTGAAAAAAACTCTATGGAGGAGGCAGGACCTGACAAAGACGTGCAAAGGCACAATGAAGTCGGGTCGACGTGAAACCTCCTCGGGCGACCTTGGCAAAGAAGGTCGTGACGCCGAGGGAGACATGCCGGAATTGCTGCCAACAGAGAGCGGAGCAGATTGATCCACATGCACTCAGGCGACAATGGTGCGATCGAAATGATTCGACAACTGCAGGTTTGTATCTTGGCTAGAACCTGAAGCAGAATTGGAACCGGCAGGAAGGCGTAGACCGTTCCAAAGGAGGGACAGAGTGTCCACTGCGAAAGCCAGAGCATCTGGACACGGGGACACGAAAGTGTCCATCTGATGGTTCCAATGAGTCACAAAGAGATCGATGTGGGGACGACCCCAGAGATCGCAAAGAGACTGGAACACCGCCATGTGGAGCATCCACTCAGTGGAAAAGAACCTGCCCCGCCGGGATAGGGAGTCGGCTAGGACGTTCCAATGACCGGGAATGTGACGAACCACCACTCCAGCATTGACATCCTGAGTGAGCAGTAGAAGATCCTGAACCAATTCGTACATGGGAACATAGTGAGTGCCGCCCTGGTTCCGAATGTAAATAACCACTATCGAATTGTCGGAACAGAAGGACCTGACAATTCGAAAGGTGGGGAATCCACTACTGGAAACTCAGAAGAAGAGCAAGAAGCTCCTTCTGGTTGACGTGAAGAGCTGCTGGAACCTGGTCCCATGACCCGTGAAGGGAAAGACCTAGAGGATCCAATGTCACACCCCATCCGACATCGCTGGCGACTGCCATCAGAACACGATCGGATGTGGGGAAGTCCAACAGAACTCCCTGCATAATCCACTGAACATCTGTCAGGGGAGACGGTGGAAGAGACTCCGGCAACTGAAGCACCAGATCCAGAGGATCGACATTTGGCCTCCAACAACTCAGCAAAAAGTGTTGGAGAGGTCTGACATGCAGCCAACCTAGAGGAATGAGATCTGACACAGAACTGCAGAGACCGAGCAGCCGGGGAAGACTCTGAGCTGTTGCAGATGTGGACTGGGACAGAGTCAGGGCAAAGGCTGAGAAAATCACAGCCCTTGCCCGGGAAACCACCACCGTATCCAGCTGAGTACAGAAGCCCTGTTACAACCGATAATGTTACAATGCCGCATAATGTTACACCAACGCATAATGTTACAAAAAATGTAGTAAACAACCGATAATGTTATAAACTCCGCATAATGTTGTAACTTTTTTCAACCCATTATGTTATAAAAATCGCCGCATAATGTTATAACTTTTTTCAACCCGTTATGTTACAACAAATTAACCGATAATGTTATAACTAATGTATACTAATTCCACTTACAGCTTTTGTAGATGGACTTTACCACTTACCATTTATTGCCACATAAAGGTATGTAATATTTATGCTAAAGGTTTCTGCTCTGGTCCCCCCCACCCCCCCCCCCCCCCCCCCCCAACTTCCGGGGATTTATCACAGAATGACCTAGTCACATTACATAGACGCGGATTATCCTGGTAACTCAATCATGTGACGTCATTACCATGATCATCCAGTGCCCAACATGGTGAAGGCGGGGGTGGTGGAGGAGGGGTGCTATTTTATCCGATTTGTACGTTTACCAACATGCATAATCTCCGCTTCCAGAAATGTAGTGTACCACAGTCCCCTGACGCCTTTAGGGATGGGCAAATGCTTCTGTTTCTGCTTGTTTTGGGCATCTAAAACTCATTTGTCGCATATTTATTAGTCATAAGAATATCTTATTGTTCATTAATATGACATTTTAACAGCTAACAGTGAACAAAAATGAGGTGGAGTTAAAAGAGGTCAAAAAGTTGGATGGAGCGAGGCACATATGGTGGATGTGGCGGGTTGGTAATGTCGCACGGAAGCTGAAGAATAAGATGCGAGACTGGGTAGGAAGAGGAATGAGGTTTAGGAGGATTGAAAGGGGTGGGCAGGGATTAGGCTGAGAAAGAGAGGAGGTCATGAGGCTATCTGAGAATACTATAAGAGAGTAGTGCTAGACGTATGATAATATAGATGGTGGAGATGCTGGAAGAAGTGGAAGTGATGAATTTGGGATTACAGGTTCTGGATAAGGTGGAATCACTAGAACAGGCAGTATAGGGAGAAGGAGGAGATTGTGGAGGAGGAGTTGTGTTGATGTTGTGGCGATCTTGGTGATGGTGTTGAGTAGTTATGCATGTTGAAAATGAGCCATTTTGTAGGACACCGGGTCAGGGCCCCGCAAGTGACGTCATGTCACGTGACTGTGCGGTCAAGTTGGGTTGTCATGATAGTGCACGTGGGTGGCCATGTTGTGATGTCATTATCATGAAAAAGGTGGTAGGTGTGTATATGCGCAGCGCGTGTTGTTATAGGGACACATGCTCCGTCTCATCCCTAACAACCTAACAATAAATATCGAATTAATCCAAACAACCTGACAATCTTCAGGAAACTGTCCAAAACATTCCCGAAAACACTCCCAAATCCTGCCAGTACCGATTTAGTAACTCGCCAGAAACTCGAGGGACCAGGACTTCAGGAGCACCAGGGGCAAAGGGAGAGTAGGACTACGGGGACAATGGCAGTGCCCCCCCCCCCCACCCGCACCCACCCCCCCCCCCACCTTCCAGTTTATCTCTCAGTTAAAAAAACACTATTGTAATAAACCAACCATTATTGTTGTAATAAACCCATTTCTGTGATAAATTACGCGTCCATTATATGGTCGGACATTAGGTAACGATACTATCCTATATTTTAACGATACTAAACTCACAGAATCTCCCTTTTCGTCGTATGAAGCAATGAAAGCTATGAAAATGAGCACGATGTGCGCTAAATCATACGTCTCAAAATGAAAGCTATGAAAATGAGCGCAATGAGTACCTCTTCATATGTCTCATACCCTCATTAAGGATACTATCCTACCTTTATTTGGGAGTGTTTTCGGGAGTGTTTGGGTCAGTTTTCTGAAGATTGTCGGGTTGTTTGGATTAATTTGATATCTATTGTCGGGTTGTTAGGGGTGAGACAGAGCATGTGTCCCCATAACAACATGCGCTGCGCATACGCACTCCTACCACCTATTATAATGATAATGACATCACAACATGGCCACCCACGTACACTATCATGACAACCCAACATGACCGCCCAATAACGTGACATGACATCACTTCCGGGGTCCTGCCCCGGGGTCCTACAAAATGGCTCATTTTCAACATATATAACTACTCAACACCATCACCAACACTGCCACAACACCAACATCAACACAACTCCTCCTCCACAATCTCCTCCTTCTCCATATACTGCCTGTTCTAGTGATTCCGCCTTTTCCAGAACCTGTAATCCCAAATTCATCACTTCCACTTCTTCCAACATCCCCACCATCAATATTATCATACCGTCTAGCACTACTCTCTTATAGTATTCTCAGATAGCTTTCTCTGCACAATCACCCTGATGTTTACTACATTTTATGTAACATTATGCGTTGGTGTAACATTATCGTTTGTAACAAGCCCATCCCTAGAAGACAAAACAACGGAGAAGGGACCAGGTCCGACTTCTACTCGTTGACTCTGAACCCTAGTGACGTGAGCAGGCTCAACAGTGTGTCGACATCCGACACCAGAAAGGCAGCATAGGAATGCCTCTGGAGGATATCGACTAGATATGCCGAAGAAGACACCCTGGACTGTGTGTGATGTAAGACTAACACATGCGACATCAGACGGGTGAAGGCCCAAGGATCCAGGTCGAGTCTGAAGGGCATGGCCTTGAACTGGAAAACTCCCTGGTGAATGGAGTGGCGAACCGACCTGAAAGCCTCCATGCTGAACTTAGGAGCAATGACAGATTGGGTCAGAATACTCAGATCGATAACCTGTCGGAGTCGGCCGTCCTTCATTTGCACCAAGAACAGGCGGGAATAAAATCCCACTGAAAGAATGTTCTTGATGACCTCGATCGCCCCCTTTGACAGGAGACTGCCCATCTCCGTGATCAAAAGTTCCCAACGTGTAATGTTGAAAGGGACTTGTGTTGGAAGAGGCACTCTCGACTGAGTGGAATGCCTCAACCTGGGACGAATCGAGGTGACTACTGCAGACGCCTACCCTTACCCTGTGAGTAAGTAGAAGATCAGCCCTTCGCTTCGCAGAGAAAGCAGAAGGGTACTCGTTAGGCTTTGGACAGCCCCTGCCTCCAACAGAAGGCTGATCAAGGTGCGAAGCAGCAGCTGATCTATGGAATGACATAGGGAGTCATCCCGGACCATCGCCACGGAACCATGGAATAGTCGCGGATCCGTCGATAGAGGCAGATCGAAGAGCAGAGCTGCCCCTCAAGAAGGGAACGGCTTGTGTCCAGCACAGCGCCCCTGCGAACTAATTCCAAGTTAGCCGTGCTACAGGCATGCATGTGAGAAGATGCATGAGGGCCTTGGGCAGCACACACAAAAGAGCTTGTAAGTCGTCAAACTTATCTGGGGGCAGATAAGCAGGAAAGCAGAGATGACGTGATCAGAGAGAGAAAGCATGTCCAGCATCTCTATCGATAAGCCCAACACGGACTCCAGAGTCTCCATATGAAAAAAGGCCGGCTTGGGAGTTGGAGTCCTGATCCAAGACTGTCAAAGTCTAACAGACTGAAGATTGGCAGAATCGTAGGAATGATAATGCACCGGAGGCAAAAAAGTGTCAACCCTGATGAAGAACGTCTTCATAGCCTTGGAACTCAGCTTAAAGTCCAAAGCTGTAAACGCTTCAACCACCTGTACCGACAGGCACAGTCGAAGGCACCCAGAAGCAGGTTGCTCCACAGGCTGTAGGCGCGCGACCAATGATCGTGGGTGGGCTAACACTGTCGGCTGGTTTGACGGTTTGAGATATGGAAGGAACCCAAACACAAAGTCAAGAGCTGCCTCCAAGTCAGAAGACTGTTGGCTCTCGACGTCAGGTATGTCGGACTCATCCCCTGAGTCGGAAGACACATAGCCCATCATAGGCAAACCAGCCAATGCCTCCCATGGTGTAGGCACACCAGGGGGATCAGAAAGCAGCCTGTTTCCAATCCCGGGAGCCGGCGTCACAGGGGGCACCCGGAAACCACTCGTAGCCTCGCTGGAAGCAATGGAAAAGGCTCTTGGACAGACCCTAAGTGAGCAAGGAGAGGGCCTCCCTAAGCTCACTGACTGTGTCGGCCAGTTCGACATGGGAACGAACCGACAAAGTGGCTTCACACCTGGCCCATTTAACCAGCGAAGGGTCACGATCCTCAAATACACCCGAGCTGCAGCCGAAACATCTGACGGGAGATGTGTATTGGGGTATGACATACCTCGAGGATCTACAGAGCGGAAACTCAGGAGAGTCGCCGCGGACATCTGCGGGACAGAAGGTCCAGGCTGCACAAAAAGCATTGACCCCGCAAAACTGGCCATGGGACCAGAATGCGTGGACGGAAACGCCACAGAGCTCATGGTGACCCCACCATGAACATCCGAATCCAATGAGAACAAGAGTGCTCGTATCGCTGAAGCAATACAATGTCCCCTACCGGACTAATGAGCATTAATAATTATACAAATGTTATAACCTAGATGTGATCAGCATGAATTCCGTTGAAGCATTTCCAAAAAAAGTCCTCAAAAATGATATTTTGGCACTTTTCCATATTTCCAAGGGCCATAACTCACACAAGAATAATGCAATCAGCATGAAACTCAAACTTGATCTGTAAGTCATCATTCTATAGCAGGTTAACAAGAATGAAATCATTCGGTTGAAGCATTTCCAAAAAAAGTCCGGAAAACTAAAGTATGACTGACAGACTGACTGACAGACTGACGGATGGACAGAGTACAAATGAAACTTGATCTGTAAGTCATCGTTCTATAGTAGGTTACCAAAAATGAAATCATTCCGTTGAAGCGTTTCCAAAAAAAGTTCGGAAAACTAAAGAATAACCGACAGACTGACTGACAGATGGATGGACAGAGTGTAAATGAAACCTGATCTGTAAGTCATCGTTCTATAGTAGGTTACCAAAAATGAAATCATTTCGTTGAAGCGTTTCCAAAAAAAAGTCGGGAAAACTAAAGCACGATCGACAGACTGGCTGACAGACTGACGGATGGATGGACAGCGTGTAAATGAAACTTGATCTGTAAGTCATTGTTCTACAGTAGGTTACCAAAAATGAAATCATTCCGTTGAAGCGTTTCCAGAAAAGGTCCAGAAAACTGATATTTTGGGGCTTTTCCATATTTCCAAGGGCAATAACTCACACAAGAATAACGCAATCAGCATGAAACTCAAACTTGATCTGTAAGTCATCCTTCTATAGTAGGTTACCAAAAATGAAATCATTCCGTTGAAGCGTTTCCAAAAAAAGTCTGCAAAACTGAAATTTTGGCGCTTTTCCATATTTCCAAGGGCCATAACTCACACAAGAATAACGCAATCAGCATGAAACTCAAACTTGATCTGTAAGTCATCGTTCTATAGTAGTTTACCTAAAATGAAATCATTCCGTTGAAGCGTTTCCAAAAAAACTCCGGAAAACTGATATTTTGGTGCTTTTCCATATTTCCAAGGTCTGCAACTCACACAAGAATAATGCGATCAGCATGAAACTCAAACTTGATCTGTAAGTCATCATTCTATAGTAGTTTACCAAAAATGAAATCATTCTGTTGAAGCGTTTCCAAAAAAACTCCGGAAAACTGATATTTCGGTGCTTTTTCCCATATTTCCAAGGGCCATAACTCACACAAGAATAGTGTAATCAGCATGAAACTCAAACTTGATCTGTAAGTCATCGTTCTTTAGTAGTTTACCAAAAATGAAATCATTCCGTTGAAGCGTTTCCAAAAAAACTCCGGAAAACTAAAGTGTGACTGACAGACTGACAGACAGACTGACGGATGGACGGAGTGCAAACCTATAGTCCCCTCCAGCGATGCCGGTAGGGGACTAAAAACTGCGGTACTCGACGGCTGAGAGACCACAGTAGAGGGTTCGACCGGCAGCCCCTTCCGACTTTGCCAAGTTGAAGTCAAGGAAGGCTGAGGCTGATACCCCACGTCTACACTACCAGACATCTCTGCAGACCCCTGCAGGGATAAAACTGCTGTGCTCAATGGAGGAGAGGCCACAGCAGAGGGTTGGTCGGCAGCCACTTTCAACTTCGCCGAGTTGAGGTCAGGGAAGGCTGAGGCCAAGACCCCACATCCACATTACAGACATCGCTGCAGACCCCGGCAGGGGTAAGCCGAGGCCGGCTGAAATGGTGATCGATGATGTTGTAGACGGCACAGCAGTAGCAACGGGTACGATGGGAGCTGTTGAAACTGGTGGAAAAGGGGAGAGAGCAACCGAGCTCGGCCTCCAAAGGAGGAGTCACAACCCTAGTGACAGCCTCAGATGTCGACTGGAGAGGGACCATAGTTCTGGAACCAGGCATCTCTTCACCAGACAACTCAACAGCTCCCGCAGTATCCACCATGGTAAAAACAAGAGGCCCCAAGGGGCCTGAGGGCACTCACCTGACATGGTAGCCTAAATATCAACCCAGAGAATTGATTTCAACAAGTTGCATCTGCTCCTCCTAAGAAAAGCTTATACCAAATATCCAAAGATTCTGACCAGTGGATCTCAAAAAAAGAGAAGATTTTTAAAGAATATTCCTCATATTGAACTAAGTTATAATTCGGGCTCGCACAGGGAACCCATATATGAACCCAGGGACTTGGCTTTAACAAACTTGAATCTCACCCCCCTAAGGATGCTGCACACCAAATATCAAAACATTCCGACTGCTGGATCAGAAGAAGAAGATTTTTAAAGAAAATTCCTCATTTTGAACTAAGTTACAATTCAAGCTCCCACAGTGAGTCCAAATAAGGACCTAGGGACATGGCTTTAACCAAATTGAATCTCACCCCTCTAAGGATGCTGCACATCAAATATCAAAACATTCCAACTGCTGGATCTGAAGAAGATTTTTAAAGAAAATTCCTCATTTTGAACTAAGTTATAATTCGGACTACCACAGTGAGCCCAAATATGAACCCAGGGACTTGGCTTGAACAAACTTGAATCTCACCCCCCTAAGCATGCTGCATACCCAATATCAAAAGATTCTGCCTGCTGGATCTTGAGACGAAGATTTTCAAAGAAATTTGCCTGAAATGCACTAAGTTCGAATTCGAGCTTCTATAGTGAGCCCAAATATAAATCTAGGGAGCCGATTTGAACAAACTTGAATCAGATCCACCCCACAATGTTGCATACCAAATATCAAAAGATTCTGCCTGCAGGATCTGGAGAAGAAGGTTTTTTAAGAAATTTGCCTGAAATGCACTAAGTTCGAATTCGGGCTTCTGTAGTGAGCCCAAATATGAATCCAGGGAGCCTATTTGAACAAACTTGAATCAGATCCACCCCACAATGTTGCATACCAAATATCAAAAGATCCTGCCTGCTGGATCTGGAGAAGAAGATTTTTGAGGAAATTTGCCTCAAATGCACTAAGTTCGAATTCGAGCTTCTATAGTGAGCCCAAATATGAATCCAGGGAGCCGATTTGAACAAACTTGAATCAGATCCACCCCACAATGTTACATACTAAATATCAAAAGATTCTGCCTGCTGGATCTGGAGAAGATTTTTTAAGAAATTTGCCTGAAATGCACTAAGTTCGAAATCGGGCTCCAATACTGAGCCCAAATATGAACCCAGGGGGCCGATTTGAACAAACTTGAATCAGATCCACCCTACAATGTTGCATACCAAATATCAAAAGATTCTGCCTGCTGGATCTAGAGAAAAAGATTTTTTAATGTTTTTCCCATTGCCTACAGTGTTAAAAAGTGCTGACTCAGCACTTTTTCAAAGTCCCAAAACTGTACCCTATGATAAAACTGATGGCAATTTTTTTTACCAATCCTTTCTGTTGGTCCTAAGGAAGCTTCACGCCAAATAAAAATTCTCGGTGCCGTGCAATTTTGGAGATATGGGTGTTTTAATTTTTTTCTATTTTTAGCTCCTGCGGTTCCCACGGGGCTGCAGGAACAAGTTTTTTGGCATAAATCAAGTACTTATAACCCAATAATACGTCATATTAAATTTGGTTCAAATTGGCCTCTGGGTTCAGAAAATAGAAATTTTGGGCGGGGCAAAAATTCTTGCCCCTCTCAGAACAAAGCTAAATATTGCCCGTCAAACTTCTCTTGAACAAATTTGAGTCTACACCTCAAATGGAAGCTGCATACCAAATATCAAGTCTCTGCTATGGCTGGTTCATGAGAAGAAGATTTTTTAAAATTTTGGGCATTTTTTCCCCACCCCACTCCACAATATGAGCAGAAATCCAATATGCAGAAAAATCAAAATGCCCCTATATAACCACTACTTACATGAAATTTAATTAAAATGTGGCCAGCGGTTTAGGAGAAAGAGGCTCAAACACCACCTTCACGCAGGACGACAGACGACGGACAGATGGATAGACGACAGACAAAGAGTGAAAAGCTCACCTTGACTTTCAGTCAGGTGAGCTAAAAACCCAAAAAACAAATAACATGAATAGATTCTTTAATTCACAACATTTGGAGCAATGAAAAAATATAATTTTGTATGAGTGGTCACTACAGCGTAAGCTACTTTTGGCTTCAGATTTAGTCGATATTTGGATGGAAACTTGGCAGTAATACGTGAATTCAGAAACAACTCTGCCTATGATTACTGTTTGCAAATAGTGGTGACGTTGTGTGATGCATTCTGCGTGTGGTGTGTGTGTGTGTGTGTGCATTTGTCTTACCAACTTGACGAGGTAACTAGACAAAAGAGTTTGCGTGTTTCGCCTTACCGAGGTACAAAAGACAAAAGAAACCCTTTACCTCGGTTGTTTTCCCAGAACTGTACCGGCAAAACGAGGTTGAAACCGTTAGTCCACACAAAGGACAGACAATAGGGTACCTCGGTATGTAGGGAAAACAAGACTGCGTTTGTCTTACCAACTTGACGAGGTAACTAGACAAAAGAGTTTGCGTGTTTCGCCTTACCGAGGTAAAAAAGACAAAAGAAACCCTTTACCTCGGTTGTTTTCCCAGAACTGTACCAGCAAAACGAGGTAGAAACCGTTAGTACACACAAAGGACAAACAATGGGGTACCTCGGTATGTAGGGAAGACAAGACTGTGTGTGTGTGTGTGTGTGTGTGTGTGTGTGTGTGTGTGTGTGTGTGTGTGTGTGTGTGTGTGTGTGTGTGTGTGTGTGTGTGTGTGTGTGTGTGTGTGTGCGTTTGTCTTACCAACTTGACGAGGTAACTAGACAAAAGAGTTTGCGTGTTTCGCCTTACCGAGGTACAAAAGACAAAAGAAACCCTTTACCTCGGTTGTTTTCCCAGAACTGTACCAGCAAAACGAGGTTGAAACCGTTAGTCCACACAAAGGACAGACAATGGGATACCTCGGTATGTAGGGAAAACAAGACTGTGTGTGTGTGTGTGTGTGTGTGTGTGTGTGTGTGTGTGTGTGTGTGTGTGTGTGTGTGTGTGTGTGTGTGTGTGTGTGTGTGTGTGTGGAGGGGGGAGGTTCAAAAACTTTGCTAGGTGCCTGTGCTACTGATAGGTCCAGTGGAGTCTTTAAAGTTTGTCCTTGTCAGTGTGACTTTATTATGTTTCAGTATCATGATATTTCATACCTTTGAATAATGTTTGAACTTACCTTCTACTGATAGGCTAGTGGAATCTTTAAAGTTTATCTCCCAGTCAGTGTGACTTTGTTATGTTCCAGTATGATAGTTCATACCTTTGAAAATTGTCTGAACTTATTTTCTCCTGATATACGACTAGCAGAGTCTTCAAAGTTTATGTCCCAGTCAGAGTGACTTTGTTATGTTTTAGTATGTTTTGTTTTATTTGGTTGATTGAAACATGATTTAAATAAAACCTTCTTATTTTAGTACTTTTGAGGGTGGAACCATCATGAATGAAAACTGTTAAACAATTACACCCACTTGCTAATCAATTTTTAGAGCTAGGAAAAAAACTGCTAAACAAAAATTTTAAAACAAATCCTACCATGATTCAATTTCAGGTAACAGGAGAATTCAATTAACAGAGGATTTCATCACTTTCCTGCATTCTTGAGATATACTGAGAATGCATTTTATATCTTGTTTAACAGAGCTTTTGAGGCTCTGTCAAACAAGATGTGACAGATTAAATGCTTGTATTGGATGTACTGAGTCCAAAAAAGATCTATCAACAAGATGAATTTTGTCACTGTCATGAAAATTTCTTGACATATTACAAGACTGTTTATTCAATTAACAGGAATTTGGTCTATAACCTGTATGCAGTTCAACAGATCAAATTTGTACTGAACGTAAGGAAAATGGTTTTGTGTTCGGTAGTTATATTCAATGAAAAGGGTTAATCAATTTAGAGATATCCAATTATGTGGGCTCCGCTGTACATATTGAAAGCCTGTAATGTTTCTTAAAAGTTTTTCTATTTATGAGAATATCAATCGCCATATGTAGTGGAACACTGTTAATTGAATAGCCAATTTGCCTGTGAAAAATATATTCAATTAGCCATTTACCTAATTAATGTACCAAACCAAAATTGGCCAGCAGTATTCACAATGAAAGAGTCAATGGCACTGCAGCTTATCTTGTCTTTATGCTACCGTTATGTGATTATTGTCATAATAACCTAACTTATGTTTCATTTAAGTTGAGTGTGTCACAAATATTGACTTTTTGTTATCTGTTAGGGAAAAAAAACTTAAAAGAAACCAGAGGCTCAAGTGAGCCTGATACGCATACTTGAATCAAATTATCTAGAATGAAATTAAAGTGGGTTAGAGGGAGGAAGAAGAGAGAAATTAGTGTGTTAGTGTTGAGGGATCAGAAATAAAGAGGTAAAAAGAAAGTGTCACCTTGTACATGTGTGCATGTTGCAATGACTATCACCCAAAATGCTCTGAACAAGGATGTCTGTTTCTCAATTCCCACTTCCTCTCCTGGCATACATCCTTTGTTCCCTCTGAAAAGACCTCCCAAGTTAGTTAGAATTTTGGGCTGAAAATGGGTGAAATATTTTAGCTTCCGGGAAGCCATCACTTGTGTGAAGAAATGGTCTGAAATGGCAGTCCACGTGGACATGATTAGGAGTTTTTTGACAACTTATGGCTTTCTGGTTGTGTGCTCTTACACGCTCAAATACAAACAGAATCATTAATGAAAACCGCAAATTTGTTTTAAAGAAAATTTGTTTTATTACCAAATATCAAAAGAATCTACCTGACTGATCTTTGTACTGCACTAAGCTCAAATTTGGGCTTCTGTAGGGAGCCCAAAAATGAACCCAGGAGATTGAGTTGAACAAACGTGAACCTCATGACTCCAAGGATGCAGTAGTATATCATCAAATATCAAAAGATTCTGAATGGTGGATCTGAAGAAGAAATTTTGTAAAGAATTTTTGTCATACTGCACAAAGTTAGTATTTTGGGTTCCTGTAAGTAGTAGTAGTAGTAGTAATATCTTTATTACTGTAACATATGCTTTACATGAATATGGTTTGATCAATAATTATACAGAAAATAGCACTTGACCCAATGGACCTTTTGTCACCTAAACAATCAGATCTGTCTGATAAAAAATGTGCATTTGCATAAGGAAGAAAATAAGAACTCAGAGATTTAATTTGAACAAACTTGAATCTGCTCCCTATCCTCCACCACTGAAGATGCTGTATACCAAATATCAAACGATTCTGACTGATAGATTTGAATAAGAAGATCTTGAAGGAATTTTCTTCATATTCCATTAATAGAATGAGTGCTCCCATAGGGAGCCCAAATAAAAACCCAGGGACTGAAGTTTACCAAACTTGAATCTTATCCTCCTATGGGTGTTGTAAATCAAACATCAAAAGATTCTGATTGGTGGTTCTGGAGAAGATTTTAAGTTTTGAAAAATTATATTAAGTCATCCTATCAAGTTTCAAGAAAATTAATCCATAAATGAAACCTGTATAGTGTGCTGAAGAAGTCTAAGATGGCTGCCAAAGGTGGCCATAATGGGTGGCAAACTGTTTCCAAAATACGTTCTCAGCAACTCCTTCTAAAACACCCTGCCAAATTTCAAGAAAACATGCATAAATGTGACCTGTAGCCTGTCTTTAAAATATTCAAGAGGGCTGCTGCTGTGGCCATTGCTTGAGGCCGAACCATAATAGGCAGTGTTCATTCTGGCTCAATATTTTAATGTTCCAAAGCTGAATACTTTTTGTGCCAAATAAGAATTTTTTGTGCCAAATGAAATTTGTTTGTGCCATGTGGGAGAACTATAAAAACATTTTTTTTCATATTTTATTCAAGAAAGATCAAAAGCATAAATTACATAAAATCAAATACAACATAAAACGGAACATAAAATAATAAAATATAATTGTTTTCATTGTGCATTTTATATAGAAATTCGCATCTCAACGATCTATACGGTAACTGATTGACATGTGGATTGAAACCTTTGTCATTTTATTACCGTGTTCATCTTTGATTTTTGTCAATGGGAAAGTACCACCAACAATTAAAGGCAATGATAATCTGATCTACTGTTTGCTGGTGAAGAAACAAAGCATGCATTGTTTACACAATAACCACTTCTTCATCCGAGGTCACAGGTAAGGGCAATTGAAGAGTGGCTGGTCATTGTGTACACAGTTGAACGAGATTACATTTTCGTAATTAATGACGTGGACATTCACATTGATAATTTAACTTATCATTTGTTCGTAGGGAGCGTGGCGGCTCAGTAGGTAGAGGTGCAGGCTGCAAGCCGAGAGGTCCTTGGTTCGAATCCCACCTGCGGCAACCGCATTGTGTCCTTGGGCAGGACACTTCATCTCTATTGCCCGCGTGGGGGCACGATGACGCCGTGTACTAAGGCGTACTGCACGTCGATGGTACGCATGTCTTCAACCAATCGAACCCTGCCTGTGCCGCAGTGCGGAGTTACGATGTTGGGGAGCTGGCAGCTGCTCGTCGTTGCTCGGTGGTTCTCTCCGGGTACTCCGGCTTCCTCCACCCTAAAACTGTCACGGTCATGATTAGCCATTGTGCATAAATATGTGACCTTAAACATCAATAAATAAATAATCATTTGTTCGCTTTACTAGGAGAAAATGTAATATTATATACCTGTTTTTTGCGAAAATCAAGAATATACCAGGTTCGTGATTTTGAATTTATGTGTCAAACGCTCACAGATTTTTAGTTTAACTTGACATAGTCAAGATAAGCTATTGCCATCACGCGTGCGGAAGTCTGTGAGTCTTTGAGTCTGTTAGTCTGTGAGTCTGTGACGTCTGTTCACATTTTCCTTTAGCACGGGCTACACCCCGCAGTTCTTGTCTGATCGTCACGAAATTTCATATGCAGGTTTGGGGTCATGTCTAGATGAGAACGTCCCCTTTTGGGCGCGATCGGGCAACAAGTATGGCTGCCCGAGCCCAAAACCCGAAAACCATTAGCACAGTCTACAGGTCGTATTTATGAAGGGATTTCATTGTAACTTGGTAGGATGCCTCTGTATAATGCCTAGATGAGAACGTCCCCTTTTGGGCATGATCTATCAACCGTGATGGCTGCCCAAGCCCGAAATCCAAAAACTTTTAGCACAGTCTGCAGGTCATGTTTAATGTGGAGGGATTTCATTGTAACTTGGTAGGATGACTTCTTATGATGTCTAGATGAGAATTTCCCCATTTGGGCATGATCTGCCAACCGTGACATCTGCCCGAGCCCAAAACCCGAAAACCTTTACCACAGTCTACAGGTCATATTTATTGAGGAATTTCATTGTAACTTTGTGGGTTGACTTCATACAATGTCTAGATGAGAAAGTCACCTTTTGGGCATGATTGGGCAACTGTGACAGCTACAGGGGCCCAAAGCCCGAAAACCTTTAGCACAGTCTACAGGTCATATTTATTAAGGGATTTCATTGTAACTAGGTAGGATGACTCCAAATAATGTCTAGATGAGAACGTCCCATTTTGATCATGATCATGCAGCCTTGATGGGTGCCAGAGCCCAAAAACCTTTAGCATAGGCAAAAGGTCATAGTTATGGAAGGATTTCATTGTAACCTGTTAGGTTGACTCCATGTAATGCCTAGATGATGACATCCCCTTTTGGTCGTGATTGGTCAGTTGTGATGGCTACTAGTGCCCAAAGCCCGAAAACCTTGAGCACAGTCTACAGGTCATATTTATGAAGGGATTTCATTGTAACTTCTTAGGATCACTCCAGATGATGCCCAGATGAGATTGTCCCCTATGGTTGCGATCATTCAGCCATCATGGCTGCCCAAGCCCGAATCCCGAAAACCTTTAGCACAGTCTACAGGTCATATTTATGAAGGGATTTCATTGTAACTTGGTAGGTTAACTTCATATAATGTCTAGATGAGAACGTCCCCTTTTGGACATGATTGGGCTACTGTGACGGCTAAAGGTGCCCGAAGCCCGAAAACCTTTAGCACAGTCTACAGGTCATATTTATGAGGGGATTTCATTGTAACTTGGTAGGATGACTCCAAATAATATCTAGACGAGAACGTCCCATTTTGGCCATGATCATTCAGCCTTGATGGGTGCCCGAGCCCAAAACCCTTTAGCACAGGCAAAAAGGTTATATTTATAGAAGGATTTCATTGTAACCTGTAAGGTAGACTCCATATAATGCCTAGATGATGACATCCCCTTTTGGTCATGATTGGTCAACTGTGATGGCTCCAGGTCCGAAGCCCGAAAACCTTGAGCACAGTCTGCAGGTCATATTTATGAAGGGATTTCATTGTAACTTCACAGGATCACTCCAGATGATGCCCAGATGAGATTGTCCCCTTTGGTTGCGATCATTCAACCATGATGGCTGCCCGAGCACAAAGCCCGAAAACCTTAAGCACAGTCTACAGGTCATATTTATGAAGGGATTTCATTGTAACTTGGTAGGTTGACTTCATATAATGTCTAGATGAGAACATCCCCTTTTGGACATGATTGGGCAACTTTGACGGCTAAAGGTGCCCAAAAACCTTTTGCACTGTCTACAGGTCATATTTATGAAGGGATTTCATTGTAACTTGGTAGGATGACTCCAAATAATGTCTAGATGAGAACGTCCCATTTTAGCCGTGATCATTCAGCCTTGATGGGTGCCCGAGCCCAAAAACCTTTAGCATAGGCAAAAGGTTATGTTTATAGAAGGATTTCATTGTAACCTGTTAGGTTGACTCCATATAATGCCTAGATGATGACATCCCCTTTTGGTCGTGATTGGTCAACTGTGATGGCTACAGGTGCCGAAGCCCGAAAACCTTGAGCACAGTCTACAGGTCACATTTATGAAGGGATTTCATTGTAACTTTGCAGGATCACTCCAGATGATGCCTAGATGAGATTTCCCCTTTGGTTGCGATCATTCAACCATGATGGCTGCCCGAGCCCGAAAACCTTTAGCACAGTCTACAGGTCATATTTATGAAGGGATTTCATTGTAACTTGGTAGGTTAACTTCATATAATGTCTAGATGAGACCCTCCCCTTTTGGACATGATTGGGCTACTGTGACGGCTAAAGGTGCCCAAAGCCCGAAAACCTTTAGCACAGTCTTCAGGTCATATTTATGAGGGGATTTCATTGTAACTTGGTAGGATGACTCCAAATAATGTCTAGATGAGAACGTCCCATTTTGATCGCGATCATTCAGCCTTGATGGGTGCCCGAGCCCAAAAACCTTTAGTATAGGTAAAAGGTCATATTTAGGGAAGGATTTCATTGTAACCTATTAGGTTGACTCCATATAATGCCTAGATGATGACATCCCCTTTTGGTTGTGATTGGTCAGCTGTGATGGCTACAAGTGCCCGAAGCCCAAAAATCTTGAGCACAGTCTACAGGTCATATTTATGAAGGGATTTCATTGTAACTTCGCAGGATCACTCCAGATGATGCCCAGATGAGATTGTCCCCTTTGGTTGCGATCATTCAACCATGATGGCTGCCCGAGCCCGAAGCCCGAAAACCTTAAGCACAGTCTACAGGTCATATTTATGAAGGAATTTCATTGTAACTTGGTAGGTTGACTTCATATAATGTCTAGATGAGAACGTCCCCTTTTGGACATGCTTGGGCAACTTTGACGGCTAAAGGTGCCCGAAGCCCGAAAACCTTTTGCACTGTCTACAGGTCATATTTATGAAGGGATTTCATTGTAACTTGGTAGGATGACTCCAAATAATGTCTAGATGAGAATGTCCCCTTTTGATCGCGATCATTCAACCATGATGGCTGGCAGAGCCCAAAGCCCAAAAACCTTTAGCCCAGTCTACAGGTCATATTTATTAAGGGATTTCATTGTAACTTGGTAGATTGACTTCATATAATGTCTAAATGAGAACGTCCCCTTTGAACGCTATTGGGAAACTGACGGCTACAGGGGCCCGAAGCCCGAAAACCTTTAGCACAGTCTACAGGTCATATTTATGAGGGGATTTTAATGTAACTTGATAGGATGACTCATTTTGGAATAATTTCACTGTAACTTGGTAACTTTTGTTGATATACGTTAACTGTGAGGGCCACATACATTAACTGTGAGGTCATATTAACCCACCCCTCAGCTCTTTAGTACAGTGTACACCTCATATTATTTTTATCATAAACATAGCACACAGGGAACAGAAATGAACATATTCCCAATTATCACAATTCTTGTCTTATTTCATAATCCTTTCATAAACATTGAACATTATCCTTTTCATCAAACACAATACACAAGTTAAGCTACAGTGTCATTGACACTTTCATTAAGAAATGTGCACTTGGCACATGCCAGCATGAACAATGATAATAGGTTGATTTCAGCTAGGCATGAACCTGAACATGTACATGAAATTTTTTGATGATCGGGAAAGAACTTCAGGCTGTTGTCCATGCTGAATGAATTGTTGACAGTGTTCTGAAGAAATTCAAGATGGCAGCCATTGTGGGTGTCCAACCATTACCAAAATAGGATGATCTCCTCCACTCATCTAATATACTAAAAGAATAGAGTTTTTCTTCTAGAATCTTTTCTGCTTTTGTGGGGGGCATATACGCAAGAAAGTATTTTTCCAAGTGGCAACACACCAATAGTAGATGGAAATTTTAAAGTATCAGACCATGAAGTTCTTTATTTTTTGTGAAACCAACAAAAAACTGAGGGAATTCCTATTTATTATTTTTATCTATAAGCGTGAACTCACATGGCTGTTTGGGTCATGAATACTGCTGTGCAAAACGGTTACTTTGTTAAAGTCTATCTGCAGCTTCAAATCCTAAACAATTTCAACAATCAGACGATTTCACTTCTGGAACGTAGTGTCAAAGTTCACCTCTGCTTACACGTTTTCTTTTTAAAACATAATGCATTAAGTCATCAAAGATAAACTTAACATGGGTAAGCGATAGTGGGAACTGGCAATCGCTATTTTGGATTCCTCACTCTTTTATGGAATGTACATCATCCTCCTTAACCCTTTGAACACTGGTGGTATCATCTATGTCAGTTCAATGGAAGCATTTGGAAGAGTCTATATTTATTATTTGGGGCAGATCAATTCATATTTTCAGTGTGTAGCCCTCGGACTGCATGTTGAAAATATATATATGGTCTACCCCACACTTCAACTTAGCAGCCATTCTACTTAATGAAAGTATGACATATCATGTTCCTGGGCTGAAAAAAGCCTCTCGGGTTCAAAGGGTTAATACCACATCAGAATATAGATATTTGTTCCTTCATTATCACTGCCTTCTACTTAATTCTGTGCTTGCACTGGGTTCATTCAAGCAGCAATATGACAAGAACTCCTTCTTCTTTCCAAGTGTGTCAGTGCAACTAATCTGAATTTGTCTCCAACAAATCAAAGTGACTTTTTAAAGTGAGTCCCCAAAAATGCAGTCCAAAATAACAAAGCAATCCTTTCTTCAATTACCATTCACTCTTGCTCACTCTGCATGTAGAATAATGAGAACTGCAATTGACAAAAATTGTATTAATAATCTAATTCTGTGCTGTTGGCCACAATTGCAGAAAATGACCAAAGTCAAGTTGGTTGAAAGGCTGCAAATTTAACTCACAATCATGACTGATTTTGTGTTGAAAGAATAATTACATGAACCCCCTCTATTCCTTATAACATGCCTTAAATTCTATTTACATTGCAGGGAGGGTGAATCACAACCAAAACATATGCATGAGAGGAAAAACTAGAGGTAGCCACCAGGGGTGGTGGCCAATCCCCCAGAAAAATCACCCTAATACAGTAACCTTGGTAATATATTACATTAACACAGCCACTGTTGGTAGTATTTACTCAAATAATACAGATAAGATTACCAGTATTTGATGACATGTCAAGTTTGGTTTCGATTGGGGCCAATAAAAGTTCAAGGTCACTGTGATCTTGACCTTTGGCACAATGACCTAAAAATATTTATGGTTCTTCCTCTCATCATACTCAACCCATATGCCTAGTTAGGTTTCGATCGGGAATGCTTAATTTCGATAATTAACAGAGCTGAAACCAGCTCCAACCGATAAAATCTTAATTCAAGGTCACTGTAACTTTGACCTTTTGGCATAATGACCTAAAAATTACATAGGGTTCTTATTCTCATTATGCCCGATCCATATTCCAAGTTTGGTTTTGTTCAGGCAAACAACATTTTAATTAGAGAGCGGAAACAAGCTCTGTCTGATAAAACTTTAAATTCAAGGTCACTGTGACCTTTATCTTTGACACAATAACTCCAAAATAAATAGGATTCTTTCCGTTCATCATGCTCAATCCAAAAGCCAAGTTTAGTTTCAATTGGGCAAGCAAAATTTCAATTACAGAAGCCAACCCTGGTAAATGTTTAAGTTCAAGGTCACTGTGACCTTGACCTTTGCCTCAATGACCTCAAAATAAATAGGGTTCTTGCTCTCATCATGCCTAACCCACATGCCACGTTTAGTTTCAGTCGGCCAAGCAGAACTTTAATTACAGAGCGGAAACCAACTCTGATGAAGAAAAAATAAAATAAAGTTCAAGGTCACTGTGACCTTGACCTTTGGCACAATGATCCCAAAATGAATAGGGTTCTTCTTCTCATCATACGTAACTCACATGTCAAGTTTGGTTTCAATCAGCCAAGCAGAATTTTAGTTGAAAAGTGGAAACCAACTCCATCTGTAGATGGACAGATGGACGGCCAGATGGACAGACAGCACCACTGCTATATCCCCCCCCCCCAAAAAATTTTTTGAGGGGATAAAAATATTTGGGAGGTCTGCCCAGTGCCCCTGTATTTTTGTAGGCTTATTATCGAATACTCTGGTGGCATTGCCTGGAGGGAGGAACCCAAAAATCGCAAATTTTATGATGTGAAAATGAGCAATTAAAAGCGCCTAGGCCTACTGCACAGAAACAAAATTACAAACACTCCTGTATATTATAGGCTATAAGACTACCTCAGTGGTGTGCCCCCCCCCCCCCCCCAACCTCAAATACTATGTAGTAGGGTTCATGATCTCTGTAGAGGTGCAAGTACAATAATGCATTGAAAAAGAAATGTCATTTATATCAGTTTATTTTATTGTTTTTTTTGCTGGGTGGGTGGGGGGGGGGGGGGGGGGTATGTCCCTGTATATTATCAAATACTCTAGTTGGGTAAGCCATTCCCCTATATATTACCAAATCACCTAATGGCCCCAAATATCTGCATGGAGGTTTCTATATTTTAGTATTATCAACTAACCCCCCCCCCCCCCCTCCCACCTTTGCCCCACCCCCACCTCCAAAAGTCTATGATCTGTATGAATCTGAAAGTTATTACAGATAACATACCACATCTCATGTAAATTAGATAACATACCACATCTCATGTAAATTAAATTTTGTCAAGAAAAATCTTGGGTGGGGATGGGAATCAAACTTCCCCTGTCCATTTACTTATCAAAATAAGGTGCAAGTAGGCTATCAAATAACCAAGTTAAACTAAAACCTGCAGCCAAAGAAGTTTCCATAAATTTGCCCCTGCTGGATTTTTACCTAAACATCAACCTCTGGACAAAAAAGATTTGTATTGGGGGTATTTCTTTTTACACACCTTACATTCCATTTACATGTAATGTATACCCGAGATATATGAGAACTGTCATCTATTTGCACCACTACTTTTTTCAGCTTCCATTTGGCAATTGCCAAAACATCTCAAATAGACCTACTATAATCTTTGTGGAGAGGCAATTAAACTGCATGGAAAAGAGAAATATACAAATTTGAAGGGGGGTTGCTCCATGCCACTGAATTTTTGTTGGATCTCGAATGTTCCCAGATAGTAACATTAATGCATATCTTTTTTGAAAGCATTGTCCTGGGTTGGGTGGGGGTGGATCGGTGGGGGTGGATGGGTTGTGGTGGGTTTTATTTTTCATTTTCAATAATTAAAAAAATAGGAATAGAAACTGTTTTATTCCTCTGTTATTCTTACCTATTATTCCCACATTTGCAGAGGTTTTATTCTAGTCATACTAATTCATCCTGCCAAACTTCAGGAAAATTGATGCATAACTGACCTCACATAACTGATTCTCACAAGTGTATGAGTCATTATCAAATTTCGGCATAAAATAGTGTACTTTGACCCAAGAGAGTCTAGTATGCAATAGAACCTGAAAAGTCGGCACACGTATATTGCATAGCATTGAGTGCTATCAGAGAAACATCACAGAACCATTATTGCTGATATCTGTGTTTGTCAGCAGATTCAATTTCAACTGGAATTTAAAAAAATTACATGTCCCAAATTGGATTTTTTGTTTTACTTGAGTCAAACCAATGGCACTTGTGAATAAATGACATGGTATTTGGATTTATATATAAAATTCTACATAAAATATACATATATAAAATAAATGATCTCCTTTGCAGATAAATTTGAAATTTACGGTATTTTGTGACTTTGACATTGATCAGAAGGAACAAAATAATGTTTTATCCTCTGGTACTTCGAAATGTCCACACCAAGACTGAAGGTTGGTAAACCCCTGGCATAATTTTGAAAAATAACGCAACATTGACAATTGTTTGTGGGAATCGCAAGTTGGCAAATGTGTTGTTGTAAAGGGATTTTAGTTTACTTCTGATTCTTATAATTTTGAGGTACTCCAGGGATAACTCATTAATCAGCAATAATAAACACTGGGTGTAATGCCTTACCCTAACAGTCCTTCCTGATGTGGCCTAAATCATTACGGAAATGATTGAAATTGCAACAGGAGGGAGAATAATTCTTTGCAACAAGCATTTTGTTTGACTCGGGTGTAAATCCTTCAATCTTTTTTACTGACTGTTGCTGATTTGTTTGAAAAATAATTGAGACATTCAATAAGTTTGGTACAACGTTGGAATTGAACCGACTGTAAAATATGTTATTGGCATGTTACAGGAAAGATGCTGTCTGTTATAGGAAGGACAACAGTGAAGGTTAAAAGTGTCTAAGTAATTCACAAGCCATTATTGATTGCATTTTTTATATATTTTTTTTTATTCAGTTTGGATCATTAGTTGAGCATTGTCAATAGGTTGTGTGTGTTTTTGACAAACAAAATGGATTTTTGTTGCAGGGGTTACCAGATTGTTACATTAAGGATACAAACTTTGCATTACTTGCTTTTGCCGCAACAAACAATTTTAGCCATATCAAACAAGAGGGGGGGGGGGGGAAAACGCGCCGGGTAAACCCTCCATGGTGCATACCGCCAAACAATGACAAGAGAAAAAATGAACCATGATACTGTGAAAGCTATTCTCATAAACAATCTTTATTCCACATTTCACTGAGAGCCGCTAACCCCAAATCAGAGATACGAGGCAAACAGACAAAAAATTGGCTATTTTAAGAGGCAATCAGCAAAATTGTCTTTGTTTTACAACAAGGTAATTGTGAAGGCCAGAAACACCTGTTACTGAAGTCTATTGATGATCGGACCATCCACATAAGAGACATAGAACAAAGTCATAAAGCCACATATGGGGAGGTGATCTGCATGCATTTTCTTTGTTTAACTGCAGGGACATGGCTCATTTCAAAGCCTTTCCCATAATCAATCTTCAATCCAAATTTTATTGAAATCTAATAACCCAAACCTTATAACATCAACATAATGCCACATGTGGGGAGGTAATTTGCATGTATTTTTTTTTTGTTTAACTGCAGGGACATGACTCATTTGAAAGCCTTTCCCATAATCAATCTTCATTCCAAATTTCACTGAAATCTGATAACCCAAACCTGAACTAGAAAGTGTTTTAGCACACTAAAACATATGTCTCTCCTTCCTTTTGAGGTCAGAAGTCAAGGTCACATGCAGTTCATCAAGGTAGCGGACATGCGGTTTCATAGTGACACATCCACATGTCAAAAAAAAAAATTTTCTGGTCTGGACAATTACTCCCTATTTAAAGTACATAAATTTGACCTTGAGGTCAAGGTCACATGAAGGTCATGATAACATGTGGTCTCATTGTGATACATCCACATGTCAATCATCTAAGTCCTAGGTTAAAAAACAAAAAAGTTCTGATCTGGACAATTATTCCCTATTTGAAGTACATAAATTTGATCTTGAGGTCAGAGGTCAAGGTCACATGCAGTTCATCAAGGTAGCAGACATGCGGTTTCATGGTGACACATCCACATGTCCACAAAAAAAAAATCTGGTCTGGACAATTACTCCCTATTTAAAGTACATAAATTTGACCTTGAGGTCAAGGTCACATGAAGGTCATGATTACATGTGACATGCAGTCTAATTGCGATACATCCATATGTCAAATATCTAAATCCTAGGTCGAAAAAAAAAAGTTCTGGTCTGGATAATTATTCCCTATTACATAAATAAAGTACATAAATTTGACCTTGAGGTCAAGGTCACATGAAGGTCACGACATGCGGTCTCATGGTGACACATCCACATGTCAAATAACCAAGTCCTAGGTCAAAAAACAAAAAAATTCTGGTCTGGACAATTACTCCCTATTTGAAGTACATAAATTTGACCTTGAGGTCAAGGTCACATGAAGGTCACAATGGTATGCGACACACCGGCTCATGGTGATTCATCCACGGGCCAAATATCTAAGACCTGGCTCAAAAGACAAACTAGAACTATCACTGAAGGTGATTAATACCCCCGCTTTGGGTTTTTAGAGGAATGCACTTCTGATCATGTAGGCGAAGGCCATAAGGAAATGTATACATAAAGATCATTTTTTGTTGTTGAAATTTGTATTCGCATGTGGCCTTCCACAGAACAGCACTGAATACTTAAAGAGCCCACACATATATGGTTTACATTTGGAAAAACACATTTACAATGTGCAACATGTATTCAAAATCGGTTCATTAATGTAGGAGGAGTTGCACACACAAGAATCCCATTTGAAAACCCATAATAAATCCAAGTTGAAGGGAGATAACCTGGTTAAAATTGTCGCAGATCAAATATTTGGGAATATGCGTATGTTCACTTTGTTGTGATAATGTTTGAAAGGTTTCGTCAAAATTGATTGATAAATGTAGGAGGAGTTGCATGCACAAGAATTTCATGTAGAAACCCATAATAAATCTAAGTTAAAGGGAGATAACCTAGTTAAAATTGCCACAGCTCAAAAATTTTGGAATATGCGCATGTTCACTTAGTAGTGATGATGTCTGTAAAGTTTCGTCCAAATTGATTGATAAATGTAGGAGGAGTTGCGCACACAAGAATTTCATGCAGAAACCCATATTAAATCAAAGTTCAAGAGAGATAACCTGGTTAAAATTGTTGCAGATCAAAAAGTTTGGAATATGCACATGTTCACTTAGTAGAGATGATGTTTGAAAGGTTTCATGAAAATCGGTTCATTAATGTAGGAGGAGTTGCGCACACAAGAATTTGTTCGAACGGAAAGACATAATAAATCTAAGTCAAAGGGAGATAACCTGGTTAAAATTGTCGCAGATCAAAAATCTTGGAATATGCGCATGTTCACTTAGTAGTGATGATGTCTGAAAAGTTTTGTCCAAATTGATTGATAAATGTAGGAGGAGTTGCGCACACAAGAATTTCATGTAGAAACCCATATTAAATCAAAGTTCAAGAGAGATAACCTGGTTAAAATTGTCGCAGATTAAAAAGTTTGGAATATGCACATGTTCACTTAGTAGAGATGATGTTTGAAAGGTTTCATCAAAATCGGTTCATTAATGTAGGAGGAGTTGCGCACACAAGAATTTGTTCGGATGGAAAGACACAATAAATCTAAGTCAAAGGGAGATAACCTGGTTAAAATTGTCGCAGATCAAAAATCTTGGAATATGCGCATGTTCACTTAGTAGTGATGATGTCTGAAAAGTTTTGTCCAAATTGATTGATAAATGTAGGAGGAGTTGCGCACACAAGAATTTCATGTCCGGAAAGACGTACGGACGGACGTACGGACGGACGGACGGACGTACGGACGTACAGGGCGATTCCTATATAGCCCCCACTTCTTCGAAGCGGGGGTATAACAAGTTTCCTTGAAAAAAGCACAAATCTGACCTTCAGATCAAAGGTCAAGATCACATGAAGGTCACAATGGTACGCTACACACCGGCTCATGGTGATGCATCCACATGCCAAATATCTAAATCCTGACTCGAAATACAAAAAAGTTCTGATCCAGACAGTTTACCTTAAAAAAGCGCATAAATCTGACCTTCAGGTCAAAGGTCAAGGACACATGAAGGTCACTATGGTACACTGCACACCGGTTCATGGTGATACATCCACATGACAAGTATCTAAGGTGTAGGTCAAAAGACAAAAAAGTTATGGCCCGGACAAAGTTTGTGTGATGTTTCTCTTAAAAAAACACATAAATCTGACCTTCAGGTCAATGTCACATGAAGGTCACTATGGTACACTGCACACCGGCTCATGGTGATACATTCACATGCCAAGTATCTAAGGTGTAGGTCAAAAGACAAAAAAGTTATGGCCCGGACAAAGTTTGTATGAGAAGAAGAAGAAGAAGAAGAATATGCACTAAAACAATATGTCTCCCTTCTGGGAAGGGGAGACATAAATATGAGGCGAACAGACAGAAAATTGGCTGTTTTACGAGGCAAACAGTAAATTTTCAAGTTAAAAAGGGCATAAGTCTAAAAAGTGAAAAATAAGCAATATTATTAGATTCCTTTGAAAGCCTTTCCCATAAACAATTTTCAATCCAAATTTCATTGAGATCCAATAACCCAAACCCGAGATACAAGGCGAACAGACAAAAAATAGCCTATTTTTGTATATTCAAGGGCCATATCTCACAGAAAAAGATCTCATGATAGTCCAACATCTGTATGAAATTTCATTAAAATCTGAGCAGTAATGCTGAAGTTATAATGCAAACAGGCATCTCAGTGCGGACAGACGTATGGACAGATGCGCATGGTAAGATGCACAGACAGACAGACACATGGACAGACACAAAAGTGGGGATATAATTATAAAAATAAACCAGACTTACCTTGGGAAGTTGCAGTTCATTTTTAATTTTATGAAGCAACAATCAGGGAGGGATTAAACTGGACAGTGCACATGCATGACCACTGAGCCGACCCCAGCAGATTTGACAGCCAGATTTTTACGAACTATTGAAATTTAATCAAAAGTATGCTTTTTCACTCTAGCCTTAGTTTTCACAGCCCATGACTTCTTTGATAGGAATTAACATCGCAGCTTTTGAAGGAGCCACAGCCCTCACACTATGGGTTTTAACAGGTCACTGTCTATTCCCGCCTTGGACATCATTGTCCAAATCAACCGTGCTATAGCGGGTGTGGTTACTGATTTGTGTGGCTTTATATAACTAATGAATAAGGAATCCTCCTTTTTGCGCAGACCTTGCATTCTCTTCAAGTATTCATTCAACAAAGTATAAACACATTATCTCCTATCCTGGTGGATATGAACTGAATTCTAAAACGTTGTGTATAACCCGCTCGGTTATGTTTTAATAACCCTTTTATTTTAAATAAATATCTGGAATGTGTTCTTTGCCTCCCTTCAATAGTTAACTGTTACAATGTCCGAGTTCTTGCTGCATGCAGAAGAGAGCAGCCAACATGGCTAATTTCAGTGTTAGATCTCTTAAACTCAATTCTATCACAGGTTATAGAATTTTTAACTGGTGTAACACAGCCTTAATGTCCCATGTAACCGCGGTTGGGTGAACAGGTGGCTGCAAATTGAAAGCACCGCACATAAATCACAAAACCGTAGGATTAGATCCATCAAGAAAGGAATTGATTCGGATCCCATGAGACGACAAAGCTGATAGTGCAGAGTTTAAGGAACTGTAGCCCAATCCTCTGTGAAAGTTCTGTTAAAAATTCAATGACTAGTCGTACAGATGGAGAAAATAGATGGATTTGGTTTTCTCTGCAGTATGTGAGCCATCTCGTAATATAAACTGCATACTGTTGTTTCGTTGATTTTCTCCAAGAAGACATGAGAACGTTGGTAGCATTCTCTGAAAATCCTGAACTTGTGAACTGATGTCGGACACTCAGCATACTAGCAATCTGAGTTTCGGAAATAATGGGTGAACTGTTGCTTTCAATAGCAACTTCAAGAGTTCTTCTCAGTTCGGAAGTAACCGTGCATAGTCTGACAATCTGCATCAAAACTGAATACCAAGGTTGAATTGGCCAAACTGGTATGATCATTATGGTTGTTGCCCGATCGTGCATAATCTTCTGAAGGCAGCGCGATTAAACTGAAAGGTGGAAACAGATAACCTGGGTGATAATTCCCGCAATTAACAGTGAAACCATCTATATATGTTGCTCCTGGATCCAATGTCCAGGAACAAAATTTTGCAACCTTGGCAGTTAAACGGGAAGCAAATAAATCGATATCGGGGAACCCCAAAGCTGACACATATCCTGGAAAACTTCATTATTCAATGTCCAATCTAAGCAGTCATTAAACTGCCGAGATGGCTGGTCAGCCACATTTGCCAACCCAGGTACATGAGAACATGATAGCCAAATTCGATGTGCTCAACATAATTCCCAAATTTCCATACTTATGTCATTACATGTACGAGATTTTACACCACCCATATTTTAGACATATGCCATAGAGGTTGTACTGTCTGTCATTATTAGAATATGCTGATTCTTAATGCAAGATAAAAATGCCTGTATGGCAAATTTTACTGCTAAAAGTTCCAAGCAATTTATGTGCATGCCACTTTCCATTTCTGACCATCGACCTCCAATACAGTCACCTTCTTTAACTGCACCCTAACCATGCGAACTACTATCTGTAACTAGAGCGCACTGTCACATTGCCGAAGCAGCGACGATTCGTGCAACGCCAATGATGTTTTAAAACTCGTTGACAAAAAAACTTGTTGGTGACAAGTCCATAAATGTGACAGAAATTATCCGAATGACATGCACTATTGAGAGGGTGTAGACATCATGAAGATACACTTGCATACGAAGTATGGTGTCATTCCATCAAGTATTTTAGGAGTTATAACTCATTGGTGACAAAAAAATCTTGTTGGTGACAAAAAAAAAACTTGTTGGTGACAAGCAGCTAAAAATTGTGATACTAGGTGTCCCATGATCAATGTGATGAAATTGGATATCGACATTCAGTCTCCACCAATTTCGTTCCATTTTCATGGATTCGGTTATTTTCATGTCAGCATCAAAGTTACCAGAATTGTGCTCAAGAGCCAGAATTTTTTGCATTTCAACTTGACGATAATGTAGCCTACCAAATTCCACTGATGAAAAAGTGGAGATAAGAAGCCCAATGACAGCAGCCACTTTTCTAATAGGAGCATAAGGGCAATGTAGAAGTTCAGGGCATGCATTTTTCACTTTTTTCTTTTTCTCTATTGGTAGGTAAATTGTCATATCATGTGTATTAATGACATTGCCCAGAAATACTATTTCCTGTGATGGTTCAAGAACTGACTTACTTGGGTGGATAATAATTCTGAGGCAAGTTTGGAGTGAAACAGTGGCTTGCACATTATCTGTACACAAGTCTTTTGTAGTGCCCATACAAAGCACTTCATCAATGAAAGTGTCAATGACACTGTAGCTTAACTTGTGTGTTGTGTTTGATAAAAAGGATAATGTTCAATGTTTATGAAAGGATTATGAAATAAGACAAGAATTGTGATAATTGGGAATATGTTCATTTCTGTTCCCTGTATGCTATGTTTTTGATAAAAATAATATGAGGTGTACACTGTACTAAAGAGCTGAGGGGTGGGTTAATATGACCTCACAGTTAATGTATGTGGCCCTCACAGTTAACGTATATCAACGAAAGTTACCAAGTTACAGTGAAATTATTCCAAAACGAGTCATCCTATCAAGTTACATTGAAATCCCTTCATAAATATGGCCGGTAGACTGCGCTAAAGGTTTTCGGGATTTGGCCACCTGTAGCCGTCAGTTTCCCAATTGCATCCAAAGGGGACGTTCTCATCTAGACATTATATGAAGTCAACCTACCAAGTTACAATGAAATTCCTTCATAAATATGACCTGTAGATTGTGCTAAAGGTTTTTGGGCTTTGGGCTCAGGCAGCCATCATGGTTGAATGATCGCAACCAAAAGGGGACATTCTCATCTGGGCATCAATGTTTTCGGGCTTCGGGCCCTTGAAGCTGTCACAGTTGACCAATCATGACCAAAAGGGGATGTCATCATCTAGGCATTATATGGAGTCAACCTAATAAGTTACAATGAAATCCTTCCATAAATACGACCTATAGACTATGATAAAGGATTTGGGGTTTTGGGCTCGGGCAGCCATCAAGGCTGAATGATTGCGACCAAAAGGGGACGTTCTCATCTAGACATTATTTGGAGTCATCCCTCCAAGGTACAATGAAATCCCTTCATAAATATCACCTGTAGACTGTGCTAAAGGTTTTCAGGCTTCAGGCCCCTGTAGCCGTCACAGTTGGCAAATGTGTCCAAAAGGGGCTGTTCTCATCTAGACATTATATGAAGTCAACCTACCAAGTTACAATGAAATCCCTTCATACATATGACCTGAAGACTGTACTAAAGGTTTTTGGGCTTTGGGCTCGGGCAGCCATCATAGTTGAATGAACGCAACCAAAATGGGACATTCTCATCTGGGCATCATCTGGAGTGATCCTACGAAGTTACAATGAAATCACTTCATAAATATGACCTGTAGACTGTGCTCAAGATTTTCGGGCTTTGGGCATCTGTAGCCATCACAGTTGACCAATCACAACCAAAAGGGGATGTCATCATCTAGGTATTATATGGAGTCAACCTAATAAGTTACAATGAAATCCTTCCATAAATACGACCTATAGACTATGCTAAAGGTTTTTGGGCTCGGGCAGCCATCAAGGCTAAATGATCACGACCAAAAGGGGACGTTCTCATCTAGACATTATTTGGAGTCATCCTACCAAGCTACAATGAAATCCCTTCATAATTATCACCTGTAGACTGTTCTCAAGGTTTTCGGGCTTCAGGCCCCTGTAGCTGTCACAGTTGCCCAATCGTGTCCAAAAGGACACATTCTCATCTAGACATTATATGAAGTCAAACCTACCAAGTTACAATGAAATCCCTTCATAAATATGACCTGTAGACTGTGCTAAAGGTATTCGGGCTTCGGACTCGGGCAGTCATAATGGTTGAATGATCACAACCAAAAGGGGACATTCTCATCTGGGCATCATTTGGAGTGATCCTATGAAGTTACAATGAAATCCCTTCATAAATATGACCTGTAGACTGTGCTCAAGATTTTCGGACTTCGGGCACCTGTAGCTATCACAGCTGACCAATCACGACTAAAAGGGGATGTCATCATCTGGGCATTATATGGAGTCAACCTAACAAGTTACAATGAAATCCTTTCATAAATACGACCTACAGACTATGCTAAAGGTCTTTGGGCTCGGGCAGCCATAAAGTCTGAACGATCGTGACCAAAAGAGGATGTTCTCATCTAGACATTATTTGGAGTCATCCTACCAAGCTACAATGAAATCCCTTCATAAATATGACCTGTAGACTGTGCTAAAAGTTTTCAGGCTTCAGGCTCGGGCAGCCATCATGGTTGAATTATCGCAACCAAAGGGGACAATCTCATCTGGGCATCATCTGGAGTGATCCTACGAAGTTACAATGAAATCCCTTCATAAATATGACCTGTAGACTGTGCTCAAGGTTTTCGGGCTTGGGACACCTGTAGCCATCACAATTGACCAATCACGACCAAAAGGGGATGTCATCATGTAGGCATTATTTTGCTACCAAGTTACAATAAAATCCCTTCATAAATATGACCTGTAGACTGTGCTAAAGGTTTTCGGGCTTCGGGCCCCTGTGGCCGTCATAGTTGCCCAATCACGTCCAAAAGGGGACTTTCTCATCTAGACATTATATGAAGTCAACCCACCAAGTTACAATGAAATTCCTCAATAAATATGACCTGTAGATTGTGCTAAAGGTTTTCGGGTTTTGGGCTCGGGCAGTCGTCACGGTTGGCAGATCATGCCCAAATGGGGAAATTATCTAGACATCATAAGGAGTCATCCTACCAAGTTACAATGAAATCCCGCCATATTAAACATGACCTGCAGACTGTGCTAAAAGTTTTTGGGTTTTGGGCTTGGGCAGCCATAACGGTTGATGGATCACGCCCAAAAGGGGATGTTCTCATCTAGGCATTATACAGAGGCATCCTACCAAGTTACAATGAAATCCCTTCATAAATACGACCTGTAGACTGTGCTAATGGTTTTCGTGTTTTGGGCTAGGGCAGCCATACCGGTTGCCCGATCGCGACCAAAAGGGGACATTCTCATCTAGACATGGCCCCAAACCTGCATATGAAATTTCGTGACGATCAGACAAGAACTGTGGGGTGTAGCCTGTGCTAAAGGAAAATGTGAACAGATTGACAGACTCACAGACTAACAGACTTCCGCACGCGTGATGGCAATAGCTTACCTTGACTATGTCAAGTTGAGATAACAAGCTTTAACAATTTTGTGAACAATCTAGAGGCCACAGCATACTCATTTGGTAGACATGCATACTGATATACTAATTCCTTCCATTTAATGCAAAAGTATTTTCGATGTTGTTCAGAAAAGGTTCACTGAATAATAAGCATGACAAATGTCTCCCGATGCCAGATACATTCCATTGGTGATTAAATACAAAGTTCTTTCAAATGTCTCCATTTTGAAATGGTTGTGAGGCACATACTCATTAAATTTTTTCAAGTTTAAAATTAGCCGGATTTCATTAGTGTCAGGCTTTGGACGAATAAAATGGGTGATTTAAATTGATCGAGCACTTCTGGTACCATTGTGAGCACACCTTGGGAATGTAATTTTTCTATCGCCATGTCTACCATGACAATTTCTGATGTTTTAACTTGATTTTTAACAAATTTGCCCCTTTTCATACTCTGTGAACTCAATGTGACACTGCTGAACAATATCCAAAATAAATCGATCACTTGTCAATGATCGTCAGTTAATGTAATGACGCAATCGTTCTGCAAAAAATATGTTCTCAGTATTTTCATTGCTTTTGTTATATACATGTACAGGTTTCTCACTTACCTGAGATTCATTTTGTGTTGAGGTGGAACTCTGCAGTTCCCCTTTTTGGCATTTTTTGGCTCTTTTCAGTAAGGATGCATAGAGAACCATCTAGAGTCCTATGTGAGTAACTTGCATGACTTGGTGCCTTCCCTCCATGGCCTCTGCCTCGTGAAGGTGGAATTTTCTATCCATCTTTGATGTGGGCTATTTTACTCCCCAACTTGGAGGTGTCCACAATTTCTCTAGCCATTTTTGCTGCATCAACACCAAATAAAAAAGTTGTAAATCGACGAGACGGTGTGCACATCTAGACGTATTCGGAATTTAAATCTAGTTTCAACATCTCACGTTGAAACATACAAAGCTGAAAATTACTGTGTCCAAGTAAAGCCATAGACTGATCAATAAGACTTCCCAACTGAGGATATTCCTGGTCAAGCTGTGCTGCCAAATCTAACATTTTCGTCATAATGACGGCAGCTTTAACAACTGAAGTTTCTATTGCTTGTAATTTTACATTGTGTCCTCGAACTGATGAGGATAACCCAACCCAAACAAGTTGATTTATAAGAACAACCTGGAGTCCATCACAGTTTGCTGGATGAGAGTTTGTTTCAGCTTTTGTAAGTGAACGATACTGTTCTTCGTTTATGCCTTTTCTAAACATATCAGTTATTGATTGTGCAAGTACAATGTCAATAACCGAATCAACAGCTTTCAGATGTTTTGAAAGATGTGAACAATGACTTGACAAAGGAGCATCCATCTCCAAATCTCCAGACTCGCAGGGTTCTCATGCGACGCTTACCGATTCGTCGGGTATTCGTTAGCATCAACATCGTATGTACTTTGATTTTCGAAAGTGACGATTCTCTGCACCATTTCGACAATTCGAGAACCTTGTTCTTGTTGGGTGTTCTGAATTTGCTTAAGAGTATGAAGTATTTCAATGCCTGCGGCATCACTGGATTTTCCCCGTGTCTCAGCAGATGTCTTTTGCTTGCTGGAACTCGATTTTGATGTTGTCGCTACTTTCTTGGACAAGACACCGGTGTGCGGGTCTGCAACCTCGCCTATTGTCAGGCTAGTACTCTTAGTCGAAGTAGCACTTTTTTCGCCAACTTTGTTGATGTTTACTGTCTCTTGTGAGATATATTTAATTTAGCATGTTTGCAATAAATCTCTGAGTGTAAGTGTCAATATTTTGTGTTGTAGCAAACACGTGTTCACTTTCAACGAAAGTAACAAAATGGCAACTAACACTAGCTGCCGTTCATGGTAATGCTAAAAGCACTTCTACTGGGGTCGGCTCAGTGGTCATGCATGTGCACTGCCTGGTTTAAGACCGACACCTGATTGGTGATGAAATAAAATTAAGGTCATTATAGGCCAAGTATAGTAGGCTAAGCATAGAGGCAATGGGAAAACATAACCTTACTTATCTAAATAATTTAAAGAATTTGTGAAAAAGTCTTGGTAGAAACCTTTTCTTCTAAGCAGGACAGGAATTAGGAATGGTGATCCCCCTTTTATTGTTATTTTTTAAAACATTTTTTCAGCTACCACATTTAATCTTGTTTCAGTTTCTTCTGTTGGAAAATTATTGCATGTTGAGTAAGTACGAATTCTCTGTTTAATTCTCTGTCTGAAGCATATTTCTTCAGATCTGATATACTGAAATTACTGTTACAGTGTAAGAACAAAGAATTGTTATATGGAACTGCAAGTCAAGTTAAAACATAATGTTTTATTGAATGGGTGTTTAGGATCATTTGGGTTTTTTTTAATTTGGGTCTTTTTCAAGAAAATTAAACATTTATGATTTGCCCAGCTTTTACATAAATAAATAAATAAATAAATAAATAAATAAATAAATAAATAAATAATCTTCGGCCTTCAGACTTCTAGGAAGCCTACATTAACCCAATGGCCTGCCAGGGTATTCCCCCCCCCCCCTCATAATCCCCCAGGATTCAGTCAGAAATGGTTTCATAATTCCCCCATTGGCACCTTCTTGACCTCCCCAACTATAAAATTGACCCTTTTCCTCATGTCATTCCTCATCCAATTATCCTTTATGTTTCCAGTCCATTTTTTCCAAATTTTTTCCAAGGAGTCTTGTTCTGCTGGGCAAATATTTGGGGCATTCTAAAATGAAATGTTCCAGGGTAAGTTACACGTTTGGCACAATCTTTCCTCGCCTTTCCCTCTCCCTCTCAACTCCAGTGACTTTGATCTAACTTTCAACAACAATGACCCATGCGCCCAAATGATCCATCCAGATACTCCTCAAAAGCTGGTGCATCCTTTTTATATAACCCATCTAAAGAACTCTTGGTCCAAGTTCTAGCTCGCCAATTTCTGTTACAATCCTGGAGCACCCTTTTCCTTATAAAGCCCCTCGCTGGCTGCAGTCCCACTTCTAGATCTTCAGTCTCTATAGAGTAGTTCTCCATTAGCTCCCTCGACTGCCTTATCCATCCTGTCTAAATGATCTAGTTCCAAACATGGTTAAATGTCATTTACACCATCTGCTGTTTTGGAGGATTACCAGGTAATTTAGGTAGTATAATTTTCCAATAACTATTCTATTGTTAACTGACAACCACCAGAGTTCACCCTGACCACTGCCAGTGCGGCTGCATTACTTGATCCGGTTATCCACTGACCCACATCATTTTGTAGAACCTCCCAAGTTCCTCACTACCATTTGTTTAGAGGGATCACATCTGTTCCAAATGGTCTACTTGGTAAACCCACTCTCTCCGAAATAATTTTTCCAATGAACACCTTGATAAAACTACTTCTTCCATTTCACTGATTGAATATTTAAATTTTATAGTTAATTTCCTTTCTTATTATACCTACCACAATTGTTTACTACAGGCTTGAACTACAGTGGAAGTCTCTAACTCAGAAAATATACTCTCTATTTTGATCTTTCCCAAACGATTTGGGAAAGAGAAGTGGTGCAAAAGCACCAAGAAAAAATAAGCCAAAACTGGGTCGAGTGCTACCGGCGCACACACAGAAGGGAACACTCTTCTCCTAGATCAGATCCACAGCTTCCGATACCAGTGCACAGATGTGTAATTAATGACCCATTCTTTTGAATCTGCCAACATTGGAGTTATGTGATCAGCAGGGAGGAAGGATTCTTACCTGAATAAGAAGACGGGAGGGCCACCATGTAAAAATTGTGGTAGGTATAATAAGAAAGGAAATTTACTATAAAATTTAAATTTCTTATCAACCTACCTCACAATTGTTTACTTCAGGCTGAATAGACAACAGGAGGAGGGAATCACATAACCAACCCCCACATAACCCGACTGCACTGGAACTGTGGACAGAAGAAGAGTTCCCTAGGCCTACCAAACCATAGCATCACAAACATTAGTAAAAGACATTGAGAGATGAGGCATATGGAACTGCGTGATGCACAGACAGAAAGGACAATTAAACAGCAGAGGGATGGAACTGACCTTGTAAGAAACCTAATGGCTAGGGTAGACAACAGCCTGAGCAGAAGAAAGAGGGCCCGAAGAAAAAAGGTCCTCAGACTGCTCCTGCAACTGACGCAGATAGAAGGTGGAGAAAGTAGAAGCATTTCTCCAGTAAGCTGCCTGTGTAACATCCGACAACTTGATGGAGTTAGCATAAGCCCAGGAGGTAGACAAGGCATGCACCTCGTGGGCAGAAATACGATTGGTAGTATAATCGTCAGTCGCTAGACGAGCGTAGGCTGCGCGAATAGCAAGACAAATCCATCGAGAAATGGATGGAGGAGAGACCTTGTCGACCAGGAATAAGAGACAGAAAGAATCGTTTCTTGCCTTTCCTAATGAACTGCGTCCAGTTGAGATAAATGCAAAGTGCACAAACCAGACAGAGCAAAGGGCAATTACCCTCAGCAGAAGGAAGAGCCCTGATACAGATAGGAGGTGGAGGTGTTTCTGGTATCTGATTCTTGGCCAGAAAGGAGCAATCAGTGGTAAAAGTAGCACAGTTGGCAGAGCTCCTGAAAAAGGCAGGATCAACCAAGAGGGTGTGACACTCACTAACCTGTCTGGCTGAGGCAAAAGCCATCAGAAAAGCCATCTTGTATGTGAGAAAATGCATATCCACCTGGGATAAAGGTTTGAACAGCACCACCCCCCCCCCCCTCCCTCCCCTCCAAGCAAAGCACCACCCAAGAAAGATTCCATCTTGGGGTAACCTGCAAGATCCTGGGCCTTTTCAAAGAAAAGTGCAGAATAAGCTTGGAGAGGTATGGATTAGTGCCGATACAATGCTTTCCAATATACGAAAAGGTCTCTGAAAGCATGGACCTGTACCCTTTGATGGTAACAGGCTGGAGACCCAAGAATCAAACAGATATACCAGAAACTCCGCAATCTGTGTTATCGAAGGATTGGCATAATCAACAGAGTGATCAGAACACCATCGACAGAAGACCTTCCACTTAGCCGCATAGGCTAAACCAGTGGAGTGCCGCCTTGAAGAAGAAATGCACTCCACTGCTTGTCTCGAAAAACCTTTACGGAGGAGACACGACATGACAAAAGAAATGCATGAAGGCACAATGAAGTTGGGTCGACGTGAAACCTCCTCGGGTGACCTTGGCAAAGAGGGTCGTTATGTAGAGGGAGACTTGCCGCCATCAGAGAGCGTAGCTGATTGATCCACACCCGCTGAGGCGACGGGAGCGATCAGAATGATTCGACAACTGCAGGTTTGAATTTTGGCTAGAACCTGAGGCAGAATCGGAACCGGCGGGAAGGGGCAACCGACTAGACTGTTCCAATCGAGTGACAGAGCGTCCACGGCAAAAGCCAGAGGATCTGGACATGGGGACACGAAAGTGTCCACCTGATGGTTCCAACGAGTTGCAAAGAGATCGATGTGGGAACGACCCCAGAGATTGCAAAGAGACTGGAACACTGCCTTGTGGAGCATCCACTCGGTGGAAATGACCCTGTGTCGTCGGGACAGGGAGTCAGCTAGGACATTCAGACGACCGGGAATGTGACGAACAACCACCCCGGCATTGACATCCTGAGCGAGCAGTAGAAGATCCCGAGCCAATTCGTACATTGGGACTGAGTGCGTGCCGCCCTGGTTCCAAATGTAAGCAACCACTGTTGAATTGTCGGAAAACAGAAGGACCTGGCGATTCGACAGGTGAGGGATCCACTGCCTGAAACTCAGAAGAGCAAGGAGCTCCTTCTGGATGATGTGTTGATCCTGGTCCCACATCCTGTGAAGGGAAAGGCCTAGAGGATCATCCAATTTCACACCCCATCCGAGATCGCTGGCATCTGCCGTCAGAACGCGATCGGACGTGAGTAAGTCTAACGGGACACCCTGCGTAATCCACTGAACAACCGTCCAGGGGAGAAGGTGAGGATGAAGAGATTCTGGTAAGCACCTGATCCAGAGAATCGACATTCAGCCTCCAACGACTGAGCAGAAAGTGTTGAAGAGGTCTGACATGCAGCCGACCTAGAGGAATGAGATCCGTCACCGAACCGCAGAGACCGAGCAGCCAGAGAATACTCTGTGCTGTCACGGATGTGCACTGGGACAGAGTCAGAGCAAAAGCTGAGAGAAACACAGCCCTGGCCTGGGGAACCGCCACCGTATTGAACTGAGTGCAGAAGGCCATCCCCAGATGACAAAACGACTGAGAAGGGACCAGATCCGACTTTTCCTCATTGACTCTAAATCCCAGCGACGTGAGCAAGCTCAACAGAGTGTCGACATCCAACTCCAGTAAGGCAGCATTGGAATGCCTCTGGAGGATATCTAGATATGCCGAAGTAGTCACCCTGGACAGTGTGCGATGGAAGGCTATCACATGCGCCATCAGTCGGGTGAAGGCCCAAGGAGCCAGGTTGAGGCCGAAAGGCATGGCCTTGAACTGGTAAACTCACCCCAGAAAAGCGAACCTGAGATACTTTCGCGATACCCAATGAATCGGAACGTGAAAGTAAGCATCTCGCAGGTCGATGCTGGAAGCAAAATCTCCCTGGTGAATGGAGTGGCGAACCAACCTGAAAGTCTCCACTCCACAGAACTATGGAGCAATGATGGACTGGTTCAGGATACTCAGATCGATAACCAGTCGGAGTCGGCCGTCCTTCTTCGGCTCCAAGAACAGGCGGGAATAAAATCCCACTGAATGAATGTTCTTGACGACCTCCATCGGCCCCTTTAACAGATTGTCTATCTCCACGATCAAAAGTTCCCGACGTGTAACGTCTAAAGGAGCTTGTGTTGGAAGAGGCACTCTCGACAGAGTGGGATGCCTCTGGATGGATATCTACAGCCCGGACCGAACAACATCGAACACCCAAGGTCCGGATGTGATTGTGGCCTAATGGTCTGTGAACTCTGATATCCTTCCCCCAACCTGGGACGAATCAATTCATTTCGAGCCCCGGCGAGGCCAGCAGGAGTAGAAACCACCTCCTCTACTATATGAAGAATCCTGAGTCCTCCCTATAGCCTGCCGACACTTACCCTGTGAGTAAGAAGTAGAAGTGGGGGTAGGAGGATCAGCCCTTGGCTTCACAGAGGAAGCAGAAGGGTGCTTGTTAGGCTTTGGACGGCCCCAGCCTCCAACAGAAGGCTGATCAAGCTGATGAAGCAGCAGCAGCTGATCTTTGGAATGACATAGGACGTCATCCCGGACCATCGCCACGGAACCATGGAATAGTTGCGGACCCGCTAAAGAAGCAGGTCGAAAAGCAGCACGCTGCCCCTTAGGAAGGGAATGGCTTGTGTCCAACACAACATCCCAGTGAACTAATTCCAAGTTAGCCATGTTACAGGCATGCGTGCGAGTAAGATGCATGAGTGCCTTGGAAAACACACACAAAGGAGCCTGTATGTTGTCAAACTTATCTGGAGGCAGCTAAAGCAGAGACGATGTGATCTAAGAGAGAAAGCATGCCCAGCATCTCTCTCGATAAGCCCAACAGGGATTCCAGAGTTGCCGTAGGAATAACGGCCGACTTGGGCTTGTAAAGCCCGAGGGAGGTGGAGTCCTGATCCAAGACCGTCAAAGTCTGGCAGACTGAGGGATTGGCAGAATCGTAGGAACGATAACACACTGGAGGCAAAAAAGTGTCAGCCCTCGTGAGGAACGAAGTCCTCATAACCTTGGAACTCAGCTTAGAGTCCAAAGCTGTAAATGCTTCAACCACCTGTACTGACTGGCACGGTCGAAGGTGCCCAGAAACAGGTTGCTCCACAGACTGTAGGCGACGATAACACACTGGAGGCAAAAGAGTGTCAGCCCTCGTGAGGAACGAAGTCCTCATAACCTTGGGACTCAGCTTAGAGTCCAAAGCTGTAAATGCTTCAACCACCTGTACCGACTGGCACGGTCGAAGGTGCCCAGAAACAGGTTGCTCCACAGACTGTAGGCGCACGACCGATGATCGTGGCCTGGCTTGACACCGTCGGCTGGTCGGACGCTTTGAGACCTGGAAGGAACTCAAACATAAAGTCAAGAGCTGCCCCCAAGTCAGTAGAATGTTGGCTTTCGACGTCAGGTATGTCTGAGGCGGCGCCACGGGAGGCACCTGGAAACCACTAGTAGCCTCGCTGGAGGCAACAGGAAGGCTCTTGGAAAGAACCTGAGTGAGCAAGGAGAGGGCCTCCCTAAGCTCACTCAGTTCCGGCCAGTTCGACTTGGGAACAAACCGGTAAAGTGGTTTCACTCCTGACCCTTTTAACCAGCGAAGGGTCACGATCCACAAATACACCTGATGCGGGGCGATGGGTGGCAACCAAAACATCTGAAGGCAGACACGTATAGGGGTATGACATACCCCGAGGATCTACAGTGCGGGAACTCAGGAGAGTTGCCGCAGACCTCTGAGGGACAGAAGGTCCAGGCTGCACAAAAAGCTTTGGGCCCGCAAAACTGGCCATGGGACCAGAGTGCGTGGACGGAAATGCAACAGAGTCCATGGTGACCCCACCATGAACATCCGAATCCAATGAGAAAACTGCTGGGCTTGACGGCTGAGAGACCACAGCAGAGGATTCAGCCGGCAGCCCCTTCCGACGCGTTGAAGTCAGGGAAGGCTGAGGCCGATACCCCACGTCCACACTACCAGACATCTCTGCAGACCCCTGCGAGGATAAGCCGAGGCCAGCTGAAATGGTGACTGATGACGTAGCAGACAGAACAGCAGTAGCAGCAGATATAACAGCAGTAGCAGCAGATATGACAGGAGCTGTTGAAACCGGTGGAAAAGTGGAGAGAGCAATTGAGCTCGGCTCCAAAGGAGGAGTCACAACCCTAGTGACAGCCTCAGATGTCAACTGGAGAGGGACCACAGTCCCAGAACCAGGCATCTCTTCACCAGACAACTCAACAGCTCCCGCAGTATCCACCACAATTACAGACTGCACATCCCCCACGGAGGGGATATAACTCTCACAGACGTGGTCGTGTCAGGAGGCCCCGAACGACAGTGTACATCCTCCATGTGGGTGCGGGAGGAATGGCCGCGAGAACGCACCACATGCTTGGGCAAAAGGCATTGCCCTCAAGGAACACTCCTGGGCATAACAGGGGTGAGAGCAGTAGAAGAAAAGGTGAACTCAACAGATGTAGAAAGTTGAACACCCCCAACTACGAGAGAAAGGTGGCAGAAAATGAAGGACCGGCGGGAACACAACTGAACCCAGACAGCTGACTGGGACCCAAAAAACAGAAATTCTGCCCTCAACAGAGAGGAGAAATCCTGTCCATGCAGTCCCCCATTGACACCTAACTATAATAATAATAAAATTTATCAACTCAAAAATGTTACGTCCGAACCGCACGATATGCGAAAGTTGCGCGCGAACACGGAGAATATATAAAATACGATGAAAATGTGGTTGAAAATATAACAAGAATATATAAAACACAGTCCTGTTTTTATATGATCCTCAGATCCATAATTCCAGTCACACTCCTGGTAACCATTATCAACGAGTTGAATTATCACTGTTTCTGAATACAAATGGATGTCTCGCCATGTAGGCGGACGAAAAAAGAATGGTTCATTGGTTACTGCTTGCGCACTGGTTACTGGAAGCTGTGGATATGTACTTGGAGAAGAGCATCCCCTACTGGGTGTGTGCTGCTAGCACTCGACCCAGTTTTCGCTTATTTCTTCTTGGTGCTTTTGCACCACTTTTCTTTCCCAAATCCCTTGGGAAAGGTCAAAATGGAGAGTATATTTTCCAAGTTAGGGTCTTCCACTGTAGTGCAAGCCTGTAATAAACAATTGTAAGGTAGGTTGATAAGAAATTAAAGGACCAGTGGGAACTCAACTGAACCCAGACAGCTGACAGGGACCCAAAAAACAGAAATTCTACCCTCAACAGATGGGAGAAATCCTGCCCATACAGCCCCCCACTGACACCTAACTCCAACAAGCCAAGACCAATACCGGGTCTGGACCTGCGTCGCTGCATGCAATTGAATCAGCAAACAGGAAGTGACTGCACGGCAGATCTGAAAATTGTATACACGATACAACTGATCATTATCAGGCTTCAGATGAAATATAAAATCAATCCCTTGCATAGAAGCCGAGAAAAGTTTGACGAAAAATTTCAATGTTCAGTGGTTACAGTAAAATTTCAAAGTATCGGCAAACAGGAAGTGGCTGCACGGCAGATCTGAAAATTGCTTACATGATACAACTCATCATTATAAAGCAGCAGACCAAATATAAAATCATTCCCTTTCATAGAAGCCAAGAAAACCTTGACGGAAAAAGTGTTTCGGACGGATGGATTGATGGACAGAGTCGAGCGGTTACTAGACCAGCTCTGCCACTGGCAACGCACGAAATAATAATAATATCCAAAAGGATTACATAAATTTATCAACCAAAATTATAATGTCCGAATCGTACAGTATGCAAAAGTCGCACACGAACACGGATAATATAAAAAGTATAATGAGAGTGTGGTTGAATATAATATCGAGAATATATAAAACACAGTTCTGTTATTATACGATCATCAGATCCTTAATTTTAGTCACAGGTAACCATTATCAACGAGTTCAATTATCACTGTTTCTTAATGCAAATGAATGCACATCTTCCCAAGATGGCGGCAGAAAAAAGAATGAGTCATTGGTTACACATCTGCGCACTGGTACCAGGAAGCTGTGGATCTGCTCTAGGAGAGCAGCGTCCCCTACTGGGTGTGTGTAGGTAGCACTCGACCCAGTTTTGCCTTATTTTTTCTTGGTGCTCTTGCACCACTTTTCTTTCCCAATTCGCTTGTGAAAGATCAAAATAGAGAGTATATTTTAGTGCAAGCCTGCAATAAACAATTGTAAAGTTGGCTGAAAAGAAATTCTTTTTGCCTTTGTCTTAAGTGAATTTGTGTGCTTTTTGTATATGCCTCTACTTGTAACACACAGATTCACCCCGAATTATTCATATCCGCCCATTTCTCCCAGTGTTATATCCTTGCTTTCCTCTTCACCAATAGAGACTTTACCCACCATCCACTTTCAACTCATCTACCGTACGCCACACAGGTATTACCTTGCTTTTATTTTCGTTAAGTTCAAGACGCCATTCATCCCTGTACTTTCCTGGTTAACAGTTTTTGTAGTCCCTCTTCACTCTCGGCTAATAAAACCATGTCATCGACAAAGAAGATTCCTGGGATTTTTGTCTCTCCGACTTTTACCCCTCCATGCTTGCAACTTTTCTCATAAATCTTACAATGCAAACAGAATTGGTGAAAGGATACACCCCTGCTTAAGGTCTATCTCCTTTGGAACCCTCTTCAGTGTAATGTTTCTCAGGTTAAGTACACTCTGCACATCTTTGTACAGTACTTTCATGATTCCAATAAAACTTCCTTCCCATTTTATCTGTTGCAACCACCTGCCCTAGTCAAATACAAACTTTTCGTATTCCAAGTTGAATTTTAATATAAAATTGAATTGTCATTTTACTTTCATCAGTTTTCTTTCCGCAAATCACATATGAATATATATTTACAGAGCGCCAAGATTAAAGTCACTTTTGAGGAAAACGGGATTTAATTGATGTTATTTCCGGATTGAATGAATCATGGCTGGTGTTTGTAAAGTTATGGGGAAAAGACTTCAAGTATGGTGACACACAAAAAACGTGACACCAAAATTCTCCTTAACTTTACAAAGCAAAGCAGTTCACCTATTTCTGGATATGTCACTTTTTATTGATTATAAGATTGTTCAATTTTGTTGAAGTTGATAATTAGGCTTTCCCAAACCCAGTTTGGGAAAGACTATTGTTATTGTTCTTTTTCAAAATTTTTCTTCTCTATTTTTTTAATTTTTTTTTTAGGCTTTCCCAAACCCAGTTTGGGAAAGACTATTGTCATTCTTTTTCAAAATTTTTCTTCTCTATTTTTTTTTCCTCCCTGAATTTTGTCTGTTGAACTGCTTGAAAACAAGCTGTACGATTTTGACCAAATTTGGCACACTTATGTAATGTCATAAAATCTAGTGAAATGCGGTATCATCATATCTGTGAAAACGCATGTTTTCAAAATATTCTGCCAAAACCTTCAAAATTTCACCATTTTTCAAATGTCTCAAATTTGTTTACAGTTATTTAGCCCAAATTTTCGACACATTTAGAGCATAATATGATACACCACAATCACCACTCAGATCTTTCAACTTTAACACCCACTGGCCAAAAATGACATGAATATAGAATTTTACTTCAAAATTGACCAACTTCAAGGGCAAATTTCTCTAATAACAAGGTTGTTGTAGCAATTATTTTGGTTTGGATAGATGCAACAATGATTGCGGAAGAAAGTTACTGTTTACTTTTTAATCTCAGATTTCACCCTCAAGCACAATGAGGGTGAGAATAAGAGTTCCGTTTGAAAATGCCAAAATTAGCCAACTTTGGGTGCTTTTTCCATCATTTTGGAAAAGGGTTAATTTCAAACACTTTTCGTGTATGTATTCACAACTGACTACCAAGCATATTTGCTGTTGTAAGTTTGGTTGTAAAGTTTAACCCTATCCCATTCTGGTTGCATAAAAGTAGGTACCATCCAAAAAAACTCCAATTTTTTCAGAATTTGGTAAGTTTAGGTGACGATTTACTCCATTTTTAATTTCTTGAGCTCTCAATGTTTTCTATAGCTGCTTGCAGCAGTCAAAGTATGACGAATTTTGTTCTATATGTTATTATTAAAAGTTTAACCCTTGGCAGATTTGAGACTTCCCATAAGGGTACTGTCGGAATATTTGTTATTTTCGCCAACTTCAAGAGCAAATTTTTCTAATTACAAGGTAGTTGTAATATTTATTTTGGTATGGCTAGATGTAACAATGATTGTGGAAGAAAGTTACTGTTTACTTCTTAATCTCAGATTTAACTCTCTAGCACAATGAGGGCGAGAATAAGAGTACCATTTGAAAATGCCAAAATTAGCGATTTTTGGTTGCCTTTTCTATCATTTTCGAAAGAGTTAATTTCAAACACTTTTCATGTACGTATTCACAATTGACTATCGAGCATATTTGCTGTAGTTAGTTTGGTTGTAAAGTTTAAACCTATCCCATTCTGGTTGCATAAAAGTAGGTACCGTCCAAAAAATTTCCAATTTTTTCAGAATTTGGTAAATTTAGGTGGCGATTTACTCCCATTTTTAATTGCTTGAGCTCTGAATGTTTTCTATATCTGCGTGCAGCAGTCAAAGTATGACAAATTTTGTTCTATATGTTATTATTAAAAGTTTAACCCTTGGCAGATTTGAGACTTCCCGTAAGGGTACTGTCAGAATAATTGTTATTTTCGCTTTTTCGCCAACGTTTACATGCACTTTCTCAACACTGGAGCCATATTGTCTCAAAACCTTTTCCATGAGAGGATTGGGCCCTCATCCAAGAACAATTTTGCTGTTATATATTTTATTCAAAGTTTTAACCTTCACCCAGTTTTCGGGCCTTGAATTTGAGTGCCCTAAAATTCTTTATAAAATTAGCTAATTTGGAGCTCACTTTTCTTCCATTTTGGAAAGGAATATCGAAAAATGATTTACATGTTCGTATTTACAATTGCCTATCGAGCATATTTGCTGTTGTAAGTTTGGTTGTAAAGTTTAACCCTATGCTCGTTCTGTTTGCATAAAGATAGGTGCAGTCCAAAAAACCTCTCATTTTCAGAAATTGGTAAGTTTAAGTGACGATTTACTCCATTCCTAATTGATTGAGCGCTGAATGTTTTCTATGGCTGTATGCAGCAGTCATTGTATGACAACTTTTGTTTTATATGTCATTATTAAAAGTTTAACCGTTGGCAGATTCGAGACTGCCCATATGGGTATGGTCGGAATAATTTTAATTTTCATAAAATCACTGAATATTGATAAGCGTGCAGTGGTAGTTTGGAATAGAATATCCGAAAATGCTTTCTAAATTCAGATTCACAGTTCAATACCAAGAATATTTTCTGTTATAAGGTTGCTGTAAAGTTTAACACAATCCCTGTCTCAGATGCATAATGGTAGATGCCGTCGAAAAAAAAAAACATTTTCTCAGAATTTCGTAGGTTTAAGTGACAATTTACTCCATTCCTAATTCATTGAGCGCTGAATGTTTTCTATTGTTTTCTATGCCTGCATGCAGCAAGCATAGCATGACAACTTCTGTTTTATACCTCATTATCAAAAGTTTAACCCTTGGCATATTTAGGAGTTCCCAAGTGGGTATAGTCGGAATAATTGTTATTTTCGTAAAATCAATCCCTGAATACATTGGTAACCGTGCAGTGGCCTTTCAGTGGTGCTACATGAAGCCACAAATAGTTAAGGTTGAAAAGTTCATCAAATAGACAAATATAATACCTAACTCAGCCGGTGACAGGTAAATAATGAATGGAAAAGTCGTTAAGTTGAGAATACAGTAGGGAAGAATCGTGCCCTCGGTTTCCATCTGATCCACGGTATTTCTACGCGGTCTCGGCACTTGACAAAGATACTAAACTGTCGGGCAGGGACAGTAGGAAACATTCTGAGAATTTCAAGTTGCTGCCTTGCATGATCGGGACATAATTGGAATATATCCGACATTGTATCTGTCGGATATATTCCAATTATGTCCCGATCACGTCACCCCGACTGTCTGCATGGGGGCACCATGACGCCGTGTACTAAGGCATACTGCACGTCAATGGTGCGCATGTCTTCAACCAATCTAACCCTGCCTGTGCTACAGTGCGGAGGCATTATGTTGGGGAGCTGGCAGCTGCTTGTCATTGCTCAGTGGTTCTCTCTGGGCACTCCGGCTTCCTCCACCCAAACAACTGTCACTGACATAATATGACCTTGGCTGTTAATGTGTCGTTAAAACCTAATAAATAAATAAATAAATAAATAAATAAATAAATAAATAAATAAATAAATAAATAAATAAATAAATAAATAAATAAATCCAGTACCAGTTTTGCTCGTACAAATATTAGTACCGTCAGACAAAATTCATTTTCTGATTAATTTCGTACTTTTCTGTACTCACCTTCCCTGAGTAAGATTGGTATACCTTTTCAATCTCAGATTTAACCCTCAAGCACAATGAGAGTGAGAATAAGTGTACCATTTGGAAATACCCAAATTATCCAACTTTGGTTACTCTCTACAATCATTTTGGAATGGGTTAATTTAAGACACTTTGCTTTGCTTTTTGCAGAGATGTTTTAATCAATAAATCCAGCTTTAGTTATGTTCTGGGACTTAATGAAACATGTGCTTTGGCCACTTAAAAATAGCACTGTCTGCAAAAAATGACTTTGAGTGAATACTCACTTGTCCAAAAACAAAAACGAAAGAGCTCTTTGAGCTTTTCATAACTGCTTTCAAAAATCAATGGGGAACAAATTTTGTGTTATAAGTTTTGGTGTTCTGTGTTATCCAACACCAGTTTGGCCGTACAAATATGAATACCGCCAGGAAAGAAAACACATTTTCTCAGTGGTAGACTGTTTGACTTCTATGATAGAGGTCCCGAGTTTGATCCCTATCTGGGACGACCCATGTAATGTCCTTGGGCAAGGCACTTTATCCTGGTTGCCAACATGGGGGCACGATGATGCCATGTACTAAGGCGTACTGCATGTCAATGGTGCACATGTCTTCAACCGCTGGTACCCTGCTTCAGCGGAGCTTGAACATAATTAGAATGTTGAGCTGACAGTTGCTCGTCGATGCTCGGTGGTTCTCTCTGGGTCCTCCGGCTCCCCCCACCCGTAAAACTGTCATGGTCACGATTAGTCATTGTGGATAAGTATGTGACCGCAAACACCAATAAATAAATACCGTCAGGGAAACCCTCTGTGAAATCCTTCTGTCAATAAATAGGAAAGTAGTAATGTAATGCAAGAAATATTAACATGCTGTTCAACATCCCTTCAATCAACTCATTTTGACTTGAACTGTACCCATCACTGTGTATACTAGCTCTCTAGATGGTTTAAACCATATCAAATAAACAACTAATTTGTGTGTGACAGTAACTCATATTACATGTATTTCATTGTATCTGAAACAGATATGTTGGAAAAATTGTGAAATCATGGAGTAGCAAGCTTACCCTCGTTTGTTGACAAATCCCACACATTCACAAACAGACAGAATGATAGAGAATAAATTAATTATTGATATTTAAGGTCACTTTCAGCATCTACAGGTATATCATGACCATAATTAGGTATTTATTCAAGTCCAGGTATTCATTGCATAGGCGTACAGGGCTATTTTTCAGGGGGGGGGGGGGGGGGGGGGGGATGAACCCTTTTAGCCCGAAAAAGAATCTCAGGAGGAAATGCCAAATGTGGGTATGGGTGGGAGGGGGTCTCCCTCCCATTGAGTACCTGGAGAGAACCACCGAGCAATGGCAAGTGCCTCAGACTCCCCCAACATACTAACTCCACAAAAGTAGGGTTAGCATTGGTTGAAGACAAGTACACCCTCAAAGTACCCTTAGTACACATCGCCATCATGCCCCCCCCCCACCCCCACCACCACGTGGGAAATTAAATTGGGATGAAGTGTCTTGCTCAAGGACACAATGTGGTTGCCACAGGCGAGATTCGAACCGAGGACTTCTTGAATTGCAACAATCATCTCTACCTCCTGAGCCACCGTGCTCCCGTAATATGCAGTAATAGAACTCTTTATATGTACTTGTGTGATTATAAATGAATAATATTAACGTGGATACGGTTCCACTGAATCAACTTGTACAGTATAATGGGCAGTTTATTTGCTACTTCTAAGTGATGAGATAGGAAAACAACATTTTGTGTGGAAAACCAAAATGTTTGTGGTCATTTCTGGCAACTAAATTGTCCGGAATGTTCTGGCATATTGGCTGAAAAATCGGCTCCTTCCTGACTCAGGGGTGTGTTGGGGCACAGTCCTTCATGAAACCTCAGCCCGTACGCCCATAATTCATATGTACTAATTTTTTCCAAAGCAGATAGGACATCGCTTGTTTTGCTTTCTATGAAAATTTTCTGTAATTATTGAAGTGCAAATTTTGTGTTAAATGTTTTGGTGTCCTGCTGTATCTCAAATATCTGTTTTGGCCGCATAAAAACTGGTAGCATCACAAAAACTTTGATTTCCACCAAGTTTTCAAAACTGATCGATAGTTTTGTGTACAATACAGTTTGCCTTTTCACATTAAAAAGTTGGGAAAGCCCGTAATTTGTCCAACAAATTACAATTCTCTAGTTGATGAGTGACCTTTCTTCAAACCTGTCTTAAGTATTATTTATTTATTCATTGGTGTTTAATGTCACATACTTATGCACAATGGCTAAGCATGACCGTGGCAGTTTTACGGGTGGAGGAAGCCGGAGTACACGGAGTACATGGAGAGAATCATCGAGCAACGACTTGACTTAAGTAGACTAACATACTTCATCCTGTAACAGATAAGATGTATTTATGCATGTACAGTGTTTACAGTTCATCATAAATTCAAATATTGCAAAATTCTGTCTCCTAAGGAGAGTCTTCACACATGTTGGCAATTTTCCAGTTCATACATTACGAAGATATCATATGCAAAGATGACTATGTAATCGTAAATCAGGTATGGCTCTTCTTTTCAGATTTTTCCATGCATCAACTAAATAGCGTCTCTCCTGTTAGAGATGCATCCCCACTGTAACGACGAGTTTTCCCCTTCTATTGAGTCTGCTAGTGATCATTTCTGGCATTTCCTTGGATATTCATTATATAATGCAAGAACTTCCTAGTAATGGGGTGTGGCTTTGCTAAGAGTAGGTGATTCTCCAAACTAGGCTTTTATTTTACTAGCGAAATTTTTTTTTTCTGACAGAAATTCCCTAGCCACTGTAGCTCTAATATGAATTTATGTTGCTTGAATTTTTTATGTTAAAATCTATGAGTGGGCCATGAATACTGATAAACATACAGAATATAAAATTTTGATAAACATACAGAATTAATAAAATTGACGAGTAATTTGTTCAGCAAGTATCTCAGAATACTTCCATTATGGCATGGACAGCATGTGTTACCAGTTTGCTTTGGACACATATAGTGGGATGTGGGAGAACCATTAAGCTTGGATTTTGTTATTTTTATTCTTAACTTAATTTCATCTGTATAAGACTTCAATAATGAAAAATTTTCATGAATTTTACTTTTTGGCTTTTGGTCCTCTCAAATTCGGCTGAAATTTGATAATGACTCGCATCTCAACAAGCAGATTTTTTAAGATTATTCTTCATATTGGCCTGAGTTAAAATACAGATCCCAAATATCAACCCAGGGACTTGATTTCAAGGAGCTTGAATCAAGAGGAGGTCAAAATATTAAATGAGGGATTTGATTTGAACAAACTTGAATTTGACCCCCATAATGAGGTAGTATGACAAATATCAAAAGATTCTTACTGGTGGTTCTGGAGAAGAAGTGTGGTAGAGAGCAAATTGCACCTTTATAATGGATTCAATTTTTTATTTTACAGGCCAGATCTACTAATGATTATTGTGCGCGCCAGCTTAATGCGTCTTGGTTTTGTTAGTTGCAGGGTTATTCGCTTCATGTTCACTGTCTGTTGGTTGTTGGCCTGTCTGTAGTTCTGGCGGGAAATTCTATTGTCTTGGGGAATCTCAGTTTGAAGTTCAGAGTCCCTGTTATGGAGGATGTTTCTGTTTGTCTGACAATTTAAATTATTAGAACCTAAGTCTTTTCGAAATGGGTTTATAAATATATAGTGTACTACAACATAGGCTATTTGTGTGTTATAAGTGTATAGTTATTTGTGTGTTATAATTGTATAGTTAAACGAGACTTACCTGAAGGGTAAGGCACTGTTTGACTGTAATTCTGTCTTCTTCTGTTGTAGGGAGGGATAACACGGGATTGCACGAGTAACTGACAAGCATTCAGTAAACATTTTTGTAATGTGGTGTATACACACAAACTTACCATCTGGAAACTAATGAAGTTCTATTGGTCTGATGTGTTTGTCCAGCCGACTTTGTTTAACTATGTCTGTAATGTGTATCAAATAGTAAGTGTCAAACTGTATAATATTACATATTTTCAGTAAATGTAAGGTTTGAACCCTCTGTGCTGTTAATAAGGCCAAAAGAACAGCTAGCTTAATGGTTAACAATTTTAGTGATGTGATGTCAGTAATAGCGACTCATTGTATCCAGTTCAAAACTGGTTGTACGTCCCAGACCCCCAAATTTTTGGGAACAGCTTGTCTGTTGGAAAAAATCCACGAAGAAAATGCATTACTAAAGGGTGACTGCCAACAGTTTTCCCCTTGTCAGTTAGCAAAAAAGTTGACAGTGCACTGCGAGCTGTATTAATTGCATTAGATTGTAAACCTCTTTTCCCTCGTCAGTTCGCAAAAATGTTGACAGTGAACTGAGAGCTGTATTCGGCTCGTTCTCAATAAAAGGGTGCAAATAGTGTCACCGGGATGTGCCTGCAAAATGCTTTGCCAAATGATTTCTGATTTATGATGGTTTTATACAGCGGTTGTAAGGCGAAAAAGCCAGCATCATTTCCCGAAAATATCTGGTCGCATTTGGATGTGGTGGGCTATCGCATATGGCCAAATGTAACTTCCGTTACTGTCGCCTGAAAAAACTTAGATGTGAGTCTTCCATGGAAGACGTGTGTCGCCTGGCGTTTCAGACAGAATTCTAAGTGGAAAAGGGGCATAACTCTGGAAAAAATACAGCGGATCAAAAAATAAAATAGGAGGTACACAATGCCATGATGTGATAAAGAATCACTGAAAGTTTCATCAAAATCCATTCATAGGTTAAAGAGGAGTGGCGGATAAGAGAACCCTGGCGTTTCAGACAGAATTCTAAGTGGAAAAGGTACATAACTCTGGAAAAAATACAGCGGATCAAAAAATAAAATAGGAGGTGCACAATGCCATGATGTGATAAAGAATCACTGACAGTTTCATCAAAATCCATTTATAGGTTAAAGAGGAGTGGCGGATAAGAGAAGCCTGGCGTTTCAGACAGAATTCTAAGTGGAAAAGGGGCATAACTCTGGAAAAAATACAGCGGATCAAAAAATAAAATAGGAGGTGCACAATGCCATGATGTGAAAAAGAAGCACTGAAAGTTTCATCAAAATCCATTCATAGGTTAAAGAGGAGTGGCGGATAAGAGAAAGTGTGATGCAGACGACGCAAGACGACAAAAGTAATCCCTATATGTCGCTCCCCACTTCGTGGGGTGGCGACACAAAAATCGCTACCTTTCAGGCTGTCTTCTACTCATCATTTAGCTAACAACAGATTATTCTGTTCTAAAAGTGGATCAGGATATCTGCCCATGGAATATAAGGACGAGACTTTCACCTTATGCTCTCAATCTTCACCTTCGCACAATGTCGCCAATTTCATGAAACTTCCGTTACTCTATTTTCGCGATGTCACAATTAATTGAACAAGAGGCCCCAAGGGCCTGAGGGCGCTCACCTGACATGGTAGCCTAAATATCAACCCAGAGAATTGATTTCAACAAGTTGCATCTGCTCCTCCTAAGAAAAGCTTATACCAAATATCCAAAGATTCTGACCAGTGGATCTAAAAAAAAAGAAGATTTTTAAAGAATATTCCTCATATTGAACTAAGTTATAATTCAGGCTGCCCATATATGAACCCAGGGACTTGGCTTTAACAAACTTGAATCTCACCCCCCTAAGGATGCTGCTCACCAAATATCAAAACATTCCGACTGCTGGATCTGAAGAAGAAGATTTTTAAAGAAAATTCCTCGTTTTGAACTAAGTTACAATTCAAGCTCCCACAGTGAGTCCAAATATGGACCTAGGGATATGGCTTGAACAAACGTGAATCTCACCCCCTAAGGATGCTGGTATGCTCCCCCCCCTCCACCCCCCCCCCCCCCCCCCCCCCGCCCCAATATCAGAAGATTCTGCCTGCTGGATCTTGAGAAGAAGATTTTCAAAGAAATTTGCCTGAAATGCACTAAGTTCGAATTCAGGCTTCTATAGTGAGCCCAAATATGAATCCAGGGGGCCGATTTGAACAAACTTGAATCAGATCCACCCCACAATGTTGCATACCAAATATGAAAAGATTCTGCCTGCTGGATCTGGAGAAGAAGATTTTTTTAAGAAATTTGCCTGAAATGCACTAAGTTCGAATTCAAGCTTCTATAGAGAACCCAAATATGAATCTAGGGAGCCGATTTGAACTAATTTGAATCAGATCCACCCCACAATGTTGCATACCAAATATCAAAAGATTCTGCCTGCTGGATCTGGAGAAGATTTTTGAAGAAATTTGCCTGAAATGCACCAAGTTCAAATTTGGGATCCTATACTGAGCCCAAATATAAACCCAGGGGGGGGGGGGGGGGGGGGCCAATTTGAACAAACTTGAATCAGATCCACCCCACAATGTTGCTTACCAAATATGAAAAGATTCTGCCTGCTGGATCTGGAGAAGAAGATTTTTTTAGAAATTTGCCTGAAATGCACTAAGTTCGAACTCGAGCTTCTATAGTGAGCACAAATATGAATCTAGGAAGCCGATTTGAACAAACTTGAATCAGATCCACCCCACAATGTTGCTTACCAAATATCAAAAGATTCTGCCTGCTGGATCTGGAGAAGATGATTTTTTAAGAAATTTGCCTGAAATGCACTAAGTTCGAATTCAAGCTTCTATAGTGAGCCCAAATATGAATCTAGGGAGCCGATTTGAACAAATTTGAACCAGATCCATCCCACAATGTTGCATACCAAATATCAAAAGATTCTGCCTGGTGGATCTGGAGAAGAAGATTTTTTAAGAAATTTGCCTGAAATGCACTAAGTTCAAATTTGGGCTCCTATACTGAGCCCAAATATAAACCCAGGGGGCCGATTTGAACAAACTTGAATCAGATCCACCCACAATGTTGCTTACCAAATATGAAAAGATTCTGCCTGCTGGATCTGGAGAAGAAGATTTTTTAAGAAATTTGCCTGAAATGCACTAAGTTCGAATTCGAGCTTCTATAGTGAGCCCAAATATGAATCTAGGGAGCCGATTTGAAGAAACTTGAATTAGATCCACCCCACAATGTTGCATACCAAATATCAAAAGATTCTGCCTGCTGGATCTGGAGAAGAAGATTTTTTAAGAAATTTGCCTGAAATGCACTAAGTTCGAATTCAAGCTTCTATAGTGAGCCCAAATATGAATCTAGGGAGCCGATTTGAACAAATTTGCACCAGATCCATGCCACAATGTTGTATACCAAATATCAAAAGATTCTGCCTGCTGAATCTGGAGAAGATTTTTGAAGAAATTTGCCTGAAATGCACTAAGTTCAAAATTGGGCTCCTATACTGAGCCCAAATATAAACCCAGGGTGCCGATTTGAACAAACTTGAATCAGATCCACCCCACAATGTTGCTTACCAAATATCAAAAGATTCTGCCTGCTGGATCTGGAGAAGAAGATTTTTTAAGAAATTTGCCTGAAATGCACTAAGTTCGAATTCGAGCTTCTCTAGTGAGCCCAAATATGAATCCAAGGGGCCGATTTGAACAAACTTGAATCAGATCCACCCCGCAATGTTGCATACCAAATATGAAAAGATTGTGCATGCTGGATCTGGAGAAGAAGATTTTTGAAGAAATTTGCCCGAAATGCACTAAGTTCGAATTCGAGCTTCTATAGTGAGCCCAAATATAAATCTAGGGAGCCGATTTGAACAAATTTGCACCAGATCCATGCCACAATGTTGCATACCAAATATCAAAAGATTCTGCCTGCTGGATCTGGAGAAGAAGATTTTTTAAGAAATTTGCCTGAAATGCACTAAGTTCGAATTCAAGCTTCTATAGTGAGCCCAAATATGAATCTAGGGAGCCGATTTGAACAAATTTGCACCAGATCCATGCCACAATGTTGCATACCAAATATCAAAAGATTCTGCCTGCTGAATCTGGAGAAGATTTTTGAAGAAATTTGCCTGAAATGCACTAAGTTCAAATTTGGGCTCCTATACTGAGCCCAAATATAAACCCAGGGGGCCGATTTGAACAAACTTGAATCAGATCCACCCCACAATGTTGCATACCAAATATGAAAAGATTGTGCCTGCTGGATCTGGAGAAGAAGATTTTTGAAGAAATTTGCCCAAAATGCACTAAGTTCGAATTTGAGCTTCTATAGTGAGCCCAAATATGAATCCAAGGGGCCGATTTGAACAAACTTGAATCAGATCCACCCCGCAATGTTGCATACCAAATATGAAAAGATTGTGCCTGCTGGATCTGGAGAAGAAGATTTTTGAAGAAATTTGCCCGAAATGCACTAAGTTCGAATTCGAGCTTCTATAGTGAGCCCAAATATGAATCTAGGGAGCCGATTTGAACAAACTTGAATCAGATCCACCCCACAATGTTGCATACCAAATATCAAAAGATTCTGCCTGCTGGATCTGGAGAAGAAGATTTTTTAAGAAATTTGCCTGAAATGCACTAAGTTCGAATTCAAGCTTCTATAGTGAGCCCAAATATGAATCTAGGGAGCCGATTTGAACAAATTTGCACCAGATCCATGCCACAATGTTGCATACCAAATATCAAAAGATTCTGCCTGCTGAATCTGGAGAAGATTTTTGAAGAAATTTGCCTGAAATGCACTAAGTTCAAATTTGGGCTCCTATACTGAGCCCAAATATAAACCCAGGGGGCCGATTTGAACAAACTTGAATCAGATCCACCCCACAATGTTGCATACCAAATATGAAAAGATTGTGCCTGCTGGATCTGGAGAAGAAGATTTTTGAAGAAATTTGCCCAAAATGCACTAAGTTCGAATTTGAGCTTCTATAGTGAGCCCAAATATGAATCCAAGGGGCCGATTTGAACAAACTTGAATCAGATCCACCCCGCAATGTTGCATACCAAATATGAAAAGATTGTGCCTGCTGGATCTGGAGAAGAAGATTTTTGAAGAAATTTGCCCGAAATGCACTAAGTTCGAATTCGAGCTTCTATAGTGAGCCCAAATATGAATCTAGGGAGCCGATTTGAACAAACTTGAATCAGATCCACCCCACAATGTTGCATACCAAATATCAAAAGATTCTGCCTGCTGGATCTGGAGAAGAAGATTTTTTAAGAAATTTGCCTGAAATGCACTAAGTTCGAATTCAAGCTTCTATAGTGAGCCCAAATATGAATCCAAGGGGCCGATTTGAACAAACTTGAATCAGATCCACCCCGCAATGCTGCATACCAAATATGAAAAGATTGTGCCTGCTGGATCTGGAGAAGAAGATTTTTGAAGAAATTTGCCCGAAATGCACTAAGTTCGAATTCGAGCTTCTATAGTGAGCCCAAATATGAATCTAGGGAGCCGATTTGAACAAATTTGCACCAGATCCATGCCACAATGTTGCATACCAAATATCAAAAGATTCTGCCTGCTGAATCTGGAGAAGATTTTTGAAGAAATTTGCCTGAAATGCACTAAGTTCAAATTTGGGCTCCTATACTGAGCCCAAATATAAACCCAGGGGGCCGATTTGAACAAACTTGAATCAGATCCACCCCACAATGTTGCTTACCAAATATGAAAAGATTCTGCCTGCTGGATCTGGAGAAGAAGATTTTTGAAGAAATTTGCCTGAAATGCACTAAGTTCGAATTCAAGCTTCTATAGTGAGCCCAAATATGAATCCAAGGGGCCGATTTGAACAAACTTGAATCAGATCCACCCCGCAATGCTGCATACCAAATATGAAAAGATTGTGCCTGCTGGATCTGGAGAAGAAGATTTTTGAAGAAATTTGCCCGAAATGCACTAAGTTCGAATTCGAGCTTCTCTAGTGAGCCCAAATATGAATCTAGGGAGCCGATTTGAACAAACTTGAATCAGATCCACCCCACAATGTTGCATACCAAATATCAAACGATTCTGCCTGCTGGATCTGGAGAAGAAGATTTTTGAAGAAATTTGCCTGAAATGCACCAAGTTCGAAATCGGACTCCTATACTGAGCCCAAATATGAACCCAGGGGGCCGATTTGAACGAACTTGAATCAGATCCACCCTACAATGTTGCATACCAAATATCAAAAGATTCTGCCTGCTGGATCTGGAGAAGAAGATTTTTTAATCTTTTTCCCATTGCCTACAGTGTTAAAAAGTGCTGACTCTGCACTTTTTCAAAGTCCTGAAAAAAGTACCTTGTGATCAAACCGATAGGGATTTTTTTAACCATTCTATTCTACTGGATAAAAGTAAGCTTTATACAAAATAAGAATTCTCTGTGCCGTGTAGTTTTGGAGATATGGCAGTTTTAAGGTTTTTCCTATTTTTAGCTCCCGAGGTTCCCACGGGGCAATGAGAAAATTTTTTTTTGCATCAATCAACTACTTATGACCCATTATCATCTCATGTAAAATTTGGTTCAAATCGACCTCACGGTTCAGAAAATAGAAATTTTAGGCGTAGCCAAAATTTTTGCCCCTCCTATAACGAAGGCAAATAATGCCCGACAAACTTCTCTTGAACAAACTTGATTCTAAACCTCAAAAGGTCTCTGTATACCACATATCAAGTCTCTGCTACTGGTGGTTCATTAGAAGAAGATTTTCAAAAAATTTGGCCATTTTTTCCCCACATCTCTGCTCAATATGAGCCGAAACCTAATTTGGATAAAAATCAAAATGCCCCTATATAACCACCATATACATGAAATTTAATTAAAATGTGGCCAGTGGTTTAGGAGAAAGAGGCTCAAACACCACCTTCACGCAGGACAACGGATGACGGACGGACGACGGACGAAGAGTGATAAGAAAAGCTCACCCTGACTTTCAGTCAGGTGAGCTAAAAATGGATTTGTGTTTACGTTCGTGTACACCTTGTAGGGCTGTGGTGCGTAATTTGGGGCACTATTCCTTTACATTGACCCGCGCGGTATAATACCAGGACACTGTTGCATATGGAATAGTCTGAAACATCCGTTACTACGTTTCGTAACGAGAACACAGTGTTCTAATCGACATAACCATCAGACGTGCATCTAATATGGTCAGAAATCTTCGAAAAATAACCCGACGGCTGGAATTCGAGATGCATTGTGTCAACAAGAAGCTTGGAAGTGTAAAGAAAGACGGTCGCCAATGAAACATCCGTTACTGTAATTACGTCACTCCGTTTATTTGTATTCCCAGGTGCATGTGCGCCAATTTTTGGAGGGGGGGGGGGGGGGGGGGTGCCATGGTGGACCCAAAGGAGGTGCCAATAATGCTGATAGTATGATGCGCAGCTTCAAGCGAGCCACACAACAATGAAGTGGGGGAGAGGAGAGCAGGAGAGGTGGTATCCCCCTCTCGGAAATGAGGATCCTGGGGGTTTCCTTGAGCAAATTTTGAATGAGGGCCGAAATCCATTCTCTCACCGATTCTGAGGTTGCTACATGTGTCTGAACCCCAGATGAGGACTGCCTGACACTTAAAATCGAATCCTCTGCTTCTTTCATTATAAGGCTGCCTCTAAACATCTTTTCCGCCATGGGGGGGAGGGGGGGGAGTGGGGGGAGTGGGTGGGCAAAAGCTCGTGGTCTCTGTGTTTCTCAGGCTGCTGTGACCGACTCCCGTGGTGAAAACAGCTGAATACTTCAAACTCTAACTCTCTGCTCCTTTCATTTGAAAATTTATGGGGCGAGTTAAATACCCGGTCGATGCCCAGCATCATTCAAGACGCACAGTGGAGAGGTGGGAGTAGAGCACGAGGGGTGGTATCCCTCTCTCTGTGGGGGTGGGGCTTTTGTACACTGCAAACAGTGATTCTCTGCTCTGTTTGTTTTAAAATATTTGGGGGGATTACCCCCTGCCCCCCCCCCCCCACCCCCCCCCCCCCCCCCCCCCCCCCCCGTCCCAATGGGATCCTACGCCATTGATTATGTTCAGCCATTCCACGTGGACCTGTGTTTTGTAACTAGCATTACACACTTGTGTACTGGTATGAAGCATGAAATCATTTTCCATATTTTAGGAGATCGCTGTAGCATCCGTTACATTGCACCCACAGGAGTTTTCGAGCTCAATCTCCTGAATCTTGGTGTTGATAAACCTCTAAACTATTGTAAAACATACGATTTATTTATTTATTTATTTATTTATTGTTGTTTAAGGTCACATACTTCTGCACAATGGCTAATCATGACCACAGCGTGGAGATAAAGTCAAGGTCAGTCAATCGTTTATACCCCATGCTGCCTATTTTAGAGGACTTGCACCCCAAGCATTAGTGACTGGGTCCTATTTTACCAGTGAAACAGAGCTTGCTTACCACAGTAAACAAGCACTGCTTCACTTCCCAGGGTTCCCACGGGGGGTAAAACATACCAGAAACGACAACAAACAGTGTGACCACAATGAAAACCTCTTCATTACAATGTTCCTCGTCAAAAATGTGTTTGATATTTTGTGTTCCAACTGAGTGAGCATAATAAGAGTATCACTCACCCACAACCTTGGAAAATTATTTCATGCTCCATACTAGTGTGTAACTGCCTACCAGGGGCACTGCTTATAATTCATTACAAGTGAATTACAGACAGTATATATGCTACTGTTACATATTTGCATACTTCTATGAAGCATGAAATAATTTTCCATATTTTAGGAGATTGCTGTAACATCCGTTACATTGCACCCACAAGTAGTTTCGAACTCAATCTCCTGAATCGTGGTGTTGATGAACCTCGAAACTATTGGAAATCATAGCTGAATCCTCAACAAACAGTGTGGTGACAGCGAATAACTCAATTTGTTTGCATGGTTCCAATTATGAAAACTGAAATACACTAGCTTAAATTTTTTTATCGAATTAAAACAAGATTTTTTTTACCACTGTTCTTCAAGGACCTGGAACAATTTTGAATATGATCTCAGAATTGGCAAACTGCTGAGAATATTTTGCACACTAGAGAATATTTTGGGAAAATCGACAACAATAATCATTTACATCGCATGCAAAATTAAAATATATTTTCTAAAACCAGATTTTTATAATCACGGATGTTACAAAATGAGAAAATCAACTTTCGGAGGTCAGGGTATGAACGGTTATAAAACACTTATAGGTCAAATGATGATTGCACCCACTCATTTCGAGATTGTACCGATACATTTCTTTCATTATAAGTTAAATTCATCAAGATTGCGACAATTTTATTTTTCTTGTTTTCTGTACAGTATTTGCACCATTTTACTGAGAATGAGCCATTAATTGCACTATATTGTAAACCTCTGTCAAATAATATGGCAAGAAATTCCAAGTCCATACTTATAGGTGGTGACATTGTATTGACATCCCTTTCACCATAAAATTTTTGCCACTGACTGATGCAAGTTTGATTCTGTTTCTTTGCTTAGTGTCGCCATGATGACATGAGGATGTCAGCTGCTCATGTCAAAATCTTCTTACTTTGGAGGGTTTTCCTGACAATCTGCAGACCATCAGCTGCATCTTCGTCAATGGGTGACATTCGTTCTTGAAGGGCAGTGTCAGTGTGTATTTTCCCCTAGGTAAAAGAAAAGGGCAGTCTATAAGTTTTCTAGTGAGTTTTGAGAACCATGATTGCGTGGTCCAAAAAGGGACTATCATCAAAGCCTTCGTTTCGTCCTGGTCAATTTTTTGTAAAATTTTTCCCAACAAGTTAAATGGTGGAAAGATGTAGACCAATGTGTGATACCATGGGAAGGAAAATGCATCGATGGCAACTGCCCCTGGGTCTGGCTGCCAGGCAGCATATTGTTCCACCTGTTAATTTAATCTGGATGCAAAGAGATCAATCTCGAGGATGCCCCACATTATCGAGATTGGAGTAAGTTTGCGAAAAAGGAGTGGATCTAATTTCCATTCAGTATTATCATGATGAAGTTGACTTTGGTGATCCGCATCGACATTAAGAACACCTGGGATATGAGTCGCCAATAACCACACATTTCTATTCAAAGCCCAGTGCCATATTTTTTGAGCCAGACGATTACAAGTATGTTTGGTTCCACCCATGTTATAGATATATGCTACTGTGGTTGTGTTGTCACTCTGAATTTGAATATGCTTGTTGGTGAACGTGTTGCAGAATGATTACAAAGTTAGCCAAACTGCTAAAAGCTCTTTAACATTTATGTGGAGGCCTGCTTCCTCGTCTGACCACCTCCCCCCTGTTTTTTGTGTTCCAAAAAACCCACCCCATGCAAGATTTGAAGCATCTGATTGTAGAATGATCTCAGGGTTGCCATTGGAAACAGGAGACTTGGATTTTGTTATATGGTCTATCCAGTATCTCAGGTCATCCTGGACTGCTGGAGAGATGCACATTAAATGGCTGAAATTACAACATGCTTGTTTTAGTGCATGAGTTTTAGCATTGTCAAAATTACGATAAAAAAGTTTTCCGAACTGGAACCACAGAAAACTTGCAACCATTTTGCCTACCAATTCAGCTACACTCTGAATTGTAGCCTTATCCCTGCGTAATAACTGGATGCATGATGTCTGAATGTCAGTAGCTTTCTCATGTGTCAGTGAGACAGTCATTGCAGTGGAATCCAAAATGAACCCCAAGTATTGAAGTGTGTGTGAAGGATCCAGATGAGATTTCTCAAGGTGAATTATAAATCCGGCTTCGAGGCCCAGATTAACAGTGTCCTGAATGTTTTTGCAACAATCTTCATAATCTTCATCCACCAGACAGGAGTCATCTATGTAAGATGCATTTAAATGAACAAGAGATCGAAGATGAGCATAAAAGACATTAGAAATGTTTGTAAAAATACAAGGTCCTGAAGAGAGCCCATTTGGGAGAATGAAAAATTGGTATTTTGTTCCTTCCCAAAAAAAATCTCAAAAATTTTTGGTGACTGCCCTTTATTAGTAAGGAATTATAAGTGTCTTTCCAATCGACAGATGTCATGTAACAGCCCGGTGTCAAGAGATTGAGGGCAGATTGTAGACTTTGCATTTTGAAATGTTTCTTGTCAACATGTTCATTAAATTGTTTCAAGTTCAAAAGGAGTCTGAATGACCCATCTTTTTTAGGTTGAATAAAGACAGTTGAAATATATACTCTAATGCAATCGGACGTTGCTGATTTTATAACGCCTTTCCCCAAAAGTTTCTTAATCTCTTGAGAAATAATTTCATGCTCTTGAAGACTGAAGTTAATCCTGCGTGGTAGAGAGCACTGTGTCGGTTGGCCCGACAACTCAATGTTAATGCCTGTAATATTGTTCAATATCCAATGGTCAGTTGTGATTTTCCACCAATTGTGGACATGGAATTTCAACTGACCGGCCCTGAAATTATTCACTAGGCCCTGCAACTTGGATTCGAGAGCATTGATAAATAAAGACCAAGAAAGAAAATTGGCACTTACCTGTTCTGTTGGTGCCATGTGTGTTGTCTGGTTGGTGGGTGAAGTCGGTGTCGAGGCGAGAGAACTGGTACAGGTATGTGACTTGCTTAATAGCATTTGTCAGCTTTGTGGTAAGACTTTTTGCGATTGGTGTTGTGGCCGGCCTTCCGAAAAAAATTAGCTTTACCCCTTTGCCACCGAATTTGCTGTTGCCTTTGAAGTGGAAACTGCTGCCTTTGTGATAGCAGTTTCAAATGTGGCTTGAAGAATTCTTTTCTTCACATAGACATGTCATGGGGTGCAGCTATGGACAGGCTGACAGAGTCCACCAACATTTCAATGTTGTTTTCAATGTCAAGTGGTGACTGTTCAGATTTCCCCTTCACCAAATTATTAAGAACTTGAAGAGTTGCATAAGTGCCCTATGTCAATTTTAACTGGGCTCTCTGAAGCTTCACGTCCCTGGAGCATGTTGATGATTTCACCTTGCTCCTAATTTCTCTATTAACTTTGGGAACCAGGAGATTGTTGACGTTTTGAGGGTGGATATACCGTTGTTGAACAGTTTTCAAATGGTCTTCACTGAGGCCTTTGTCAGTCAGACTGTTGGTAATTTTCGCCAGTTGAGCATCCAGAGCTGGCCCAGTTTCCTCCTCAAACTCCATTTCCTTGTAAATCGATGAAAGGTAGCTGTCTTGGCTGGCCACTGATTCTGACTGGCGATCCAAACTCCTGTCCCGGCGCCGTTTCGTAATTTTGTTGGAGTGTAGGAGTTCGTCGATCTGCTCCTCCATCAGGCTTTCCGCCCCCGAAGCTGATGCCGTAGACATATGCTCCTCATCATCTCCAAGCCATGATGTTTTTGTCAAAGGCGGTCCTGTAATAGCAGCAGACAACGTATCAAACTTGGTTGCAAAAGTTTGTTGCAGTCCCAAAATCACTTGAGTAAGCTGCGACAAAATGGCGCCGTCCTGGAATTCCTTTGTCTGAAAAAAACAGTGCCGGAGCCGGTGCAAATGTGCATCTGATACCCTGACCCTGCATTCCCGATCATCCACAGTAAAAGACAAGATGTTGTGTTCACCAGTTTACGGGTTGTTGAACACAGATGAAGTCTGGAATTCTGATGGCAGAATCCTGGACAATGTCAAAATTCCTGATTGCAGGCCGACAGAGTCAGATGCCAAATTCTTTTGCCTCACCAGTTCTCCGGAAAAATTCTGTCCTTCCATTGTATCTTCTGCATAGTGACGATCGTCCAAAGAATATAATTTGAAAATTGTGGTGGAAAATAACTTTCGTTTGTATGAATAATAAGAGATTTAATCGATGACCTAAACCTTCTTGTGTAGAGTGAAAGAAGGTGAACTAACATATGACCTCTCGGTGAACTCGCACAATCTCGTGGAATCCCATACAGAGATTGGAGAAGACCAAATTATTAAATAAAATGGAGAGAAAGATGCAATAAAATGCAAATAAACTTGTGTATATATCATCATAAAGGAGGTGTTACTCATTTATTACCAACATGTTTGACCAGTGAACAGTCCACGTTTTATTGCGAGGAATGAGCTTGACTTTCAGGAGTACCTGTGACCCCTCTGGTATAGAAGTTTCTTTAACGAGTATGTCTCATAGAGCACCAAAATTTGTACTCATAGCCATTGAGCACAAATATAAACTTATTTTAACAAACTTGCATCTGACACACCTCAAAAGGAAGCTCAGTACCAAATATCAAGTCACTGTACCCATCAGTTCATGAAAAGAAGATTTTTGTAAAATTTGGGAGCGTTTTCCCTCACGTTCTCCCTATGAGGGTGAGCAAGTTGATTTTAACAAAATCAAAATGCGCTATAAGAACAAATAACTGCCTTAAATTTTACTGAAATTGGTCCAGTGGTTCTAGAGAAGGCTTTAACACCATGTTCATGGACAACATATGATGGATGATGTGCGACGGACGGCAGACAGTGAGTGATCACAATAGCTCACCCTGGCTTTCAGTCAGGTGAGCTATAAATTGGAATATGCATTTTCTGAATAATGAAGATGGCTGACACTGGCCATTTTGAATGTAGTAAACAGACCATGTAACACAAGCACCCACAATTGAACTGAGATAGACACATTTGCAAAGTTTCAGAAAACAGTTAAATGAAAATTCTATACACCTGCGAATATATGTTCAATAATAATATATGTAATATACTTGAAAAGAATAGCTGTTGCGTCAGGCAATCTTCTGTCAGAGTTAAGATATTATACTATGAAGGTTCCAGGTTGAGAACACTTTTCCCATAACCAAAAATTTGTATTAAATATACTTGCACTTAAAGAATGCAAATACCCATTGGTGACCAGTAATTAAAAACATGCAGTAATGTTTTGCCCACAAAACTGGAATGTGCAAGCCATTTAGAAAACCATAAGTGACTCAGTACAAATGCTTCTTATTAAATTTGTTAAAGAAATTTGCTTTATCGACAAGCAAATCTCTGATTAATGAACAAAAACCGATATTGATATATTTGATCAAGGAAACTTTTTGAGAATAAATCAATTTGTGTAAGCATCTAAAATTTATCTGTATTCAAGATCAACATTTTATTCCCTAAAAGTCATTTGCAATTGGTCTGCCAAATTATTTTCCAACAAATTTACAGAAATAGAAAGTGGTTTGTAATAAATCATATTATATCAGCCCATAATGCTTTTATCAGTTGCAAAGTCTGAATCATTTTCAGCTCTTGTAACCAATTTTACATGAAGTCTTGGCAATGTATTGTTGACACTTTTTAGGCCTTGACAATTTTTCAGAAATTCTTCAATATAACCTTCAAGTCTAGTGGCTTGACAGTGGTTTCTGGTCAAGTGTTGGCTGCCTGCACATACAGATCAAGATTATGCCTTTAAAGATTAATATATCTGTCAAATGAGATGAAGCTGAATCATTTCAATACCACATTTTTCAGAAAAGAAATGTTCAAACTGAAAATAGATTTTAATGGGTTTTATTAACTTTTTATTTGAATCTACTGGTTTTATCATGTGGCGCAGTTTCAAGTGCAGAAAGCCAAAATTCCAAAAGAAAATCACCAAGCAGTGGCATTTGTTAGACAGACTTTTCATCATACTAACCAGGCAGAAACAGAGGTAGCACAAAGTCAATGAAAGTTTATGTGTATGGTGGGTGGGGGCACAAATGTTCCAGCTGTACTCTTTCTGAAAATTGAAAATTAATAAATTAACAAGAGCAATGCAATGGGATGGCCAATTCCCCACTAGCTAAGTTCAACATGGGCAAGAAATACTTGGTTGCAGCTGGTTTGTAATCCCATTCATGATATTATCACCAAAAGGCGACATTAAGTTTGGGAAAAATAAAGTATGTGTGTGTGTATGTGTGTAAAGTGTGTGTGTGCATGCATGTGAAAGGGTTCTGCGTATAATTGAGATTTGATTCAATATCGATACCATATGTCTGCTTCGAGATCGATCCCAAATCAGTCTCAAGATTCAATTTTTTCGTATCTCTTGTACTAACTTCAATTTGTTACATTTCCAACAAAAATTGGATAAAATTGACATTAGACAATTCATACTTGAGTAATTGTAACAAAGGTTAATTTTTAGGAAAGTAGTCAATTTTGTCCGGAACATTTTCCATAGTTTTAGTTTTTGAAGGCATAACTTGTTACTATTCACGTTCTTAAGAATGTGAAAAGTAACTAGTTAAGCCTTCAAAACCTAAAAGTATGGATAATGGTTCTAGCTGTTTCAGCGACGGTGCTACAGAGAATATTTATTTATTGGTGTTTAAGGTGTCAATCAGTCTTGTAAGGGTCATCACAGTGTACCATAACTTCCTTTTGGTGCAATATGAAATAACTTGACTATTAAGATTTCATTGAAGATTCGATTCAATATCGATATCAGAGACATGATTTGATTCAAGATCGATTAAAAAAAAATGTGTGATTCACAGATCCCTAGTGTGTGTGTGTGTGTGTGTGTGTGTGTGGGTTTGTCTTACCAACTTGACGAGGTAACTAGACAAAAGAGTTTGCGTGTTTCGCCTTACCGAGGTACAAAAGACAAAAGAAACCCTTTACCTCGGTTGTTTTCCCAGAACTGTACCGGCAAAACGAGGTTGAAACCGTTAGTCCACACAAAGGACAGACAATGGGGTACCTCGGTATGTAGGGAAAACAAGACTGTGTGTGTGTGTGTGTGCGTTTGTCTTACCAACTTGACGAGGTAACTAGACAAAAGAGTTTGCGTGTTTCGCCTTACCGAGGTACAAAAGACAAAAGAAACCCTTTACCTCGGTTGTTTTCCTAGAACTGTACCGGCAAAACGAGGTTGAAACCGTTAGTCCACACAAAGGACAGACAATGGGGTACCTCGGTATGTAGGGAAAACAAGACTGTGTGTGTGTGTGTGTGTGTGTGTGTGTGTGTGTGTGTGTGTGTGTGTGTGTGTGTGTGTGTGTGTGTGTGTGTGCGTTTGTCTTACCAACTTGACGAGGTAACTAGACAAAAGAGTTTGCGTGTTTCGCCTTACCGAGGTACAAAAGACAAAAGAAACCCTTTACCTCGGTTGTTTTCCCAGAACTGTACCGGCAAAACGAGGTTGAAACCGTTAGTCCACACAAAGGACAAACAATGGGGTACCTCGGTATGTAGGGAAAACAAGACTCTGTGTGTGTGTGTGTGTGTGTGTGTGTGTGTGTGTGTGTGTGTGTGTGTGTGTGTGTGTGTGTGTGTGTGTGTGTGTGTGTGTGTGTGTGTGTGTGTGTGTGCGTTTGTCTTACCAACTTGACGAGGTAACTAGACAAAAGAGTTTGCGTGTTTCGCCTTACCGAGGTAAAAAAGACAAAAGAAACCCTTTACCTCGGTTGTTTTCCCAGAACTGTACCGGCAAAACGAGGTAGAAACCGTTATTCCACACAAAGCACAAACAATGGGGTACCTCGGTATGTAGGGAAGACAAGACTCTGTGTGTGTGTGTGTGTGTGTGTGTGTTTGTCTTACCAACTTGACGAGGTAACTATACAAAAGAGTTTGCGTGTTTCGCCTTACCGAGGTATAAAAGACAAAAGAAACCCTTTACCTCGGTTGTTTTCCCAGAACTGTACCGGCAAAACGAGGTAGAAACCGTTAGTCCACACAAAGGACAAACAATGGGGTACCTCGGTATGTGGGGTAGACAAGACTGTGTGTGTGTGTGTGTGTAGTGGTGGGATGAGGGAGAGTGGGGATTGGGGGGGGGGGGGGGGGGGGGAGGGGCAAGAATTAATTTTCAATACCAAGAAAACAGTTGACAACCTCCTGTGCCATGCCACATGTTTTAATCTTATGTCCTCAAATGTGTAAATACCTGTTGGCTTCTCTTTTTTGGTGTCTATTTTATGGATAGGTCAAGGTTTGGTAAATAACTTCCACTTCAACCAACTTCCAACATGAATGAAAAAGAAAGGAAAGTGAAGAAAAGAGTGCGGAGGGCAGGTGCAATCCATTTCCTCCTCACCCCATCCATCCATATTTACATTTTTTGCCCCCAGGGCCATTACTTATGGCACCCTCATTAATAAGCTCATTCCAATGAGGTGCTTCAAATGAGCACGAAATGCTCACCTGGCTCAAGTTGTCAAAACAGAGGAGTGTGTCAGTACGAGATGGTGAGCAAGAGCAGTTTTTTTATTTGCAACGACACAACCAAAAGTAATTTTTTTGTCCATTTGTTTCTGCAAAAACAAAGTTTTGTTCTGTGAATTTTTAAATAAACAGCTGCGCCACGAGCGCATGATACGCCCGTTATTAATTACAAGAGGGAAGCACACAATATGAGTATACATGTGTACTTGTCCCATAACTCTGGAATGACAAATCAGACAGTGACACAAATCAAAAGGGAGATTCCTTCTATCAACATATACTTGCAACTAAAAAATCGTGAAAATTGCTCTAAACATTTTCAAGTTATTGTTCAATTGTGGAAAATTGCTTATATTTTGACGAATAAAGTCCCATAACTCAGGAAAGACATACCAGACAGTGACACAAATCGAAAGGGAGATTACTTCTATCAACATATATTTGCAACCAAAAAATCATGAAAATTGCTATAAGCATTATCAAATTATTGTTCGTAATGTGGAAAATTGCTTATATTTTGACGAAATAAAGTCCAATAACTCTGGCATGACAAATCAAATGGCAACACAAATAGAAAGGGAGATTCCTTCCATCAACATATACTTGCCACCAAAAAATCATGAAAACTGCTCAAAGCATTTTCAGATTATTGTCCGACATGTGGAAAATTGCCTATATTTTGTCGAATAAAGTCCCATAACTATGGAAAGACAAATCAGACAGTGACACAAATCGAAAGGAAACTTCCCTCCATCAATATATACTCTCCACCAAAAAATCGCAACAATTACTCGAAGCATTTTTGAGTTATTGTAAAGAAAAGGGCAGTCTATAAGTTTTCTTGAGTTATTGTAAAGAAAAGGGCAGTCTATAAGTTTTCTAGTGAATTTTGAGAACCATGATTGCATGGTCCAAAAAGGGACTATCATCAAAGCCTTCGTTTCGTCCCGGTCAATTTTTTGTAAAATTTTTCCCAACAAGTTAAATGGTGGAAAGATGTAGACCAATGTGTGATACCATGGGAAGGAAAATGCATCGATGGCAACTGCCCCTGGGTCTGGCTGCCAGGCAGCATATTGTTCCACCTGTTAATTTAATCTGGATGCAAAAAGATCAATCTCGAGGATGCCCCACATTATCGAGATTGGAGTAAGTTTGCGAAAAAGGAGTGGATCTAATTTCCATTCAGTATTATCATGATGAAGTTGACTTTGGTGATCCGCATCGACATTAAGAACACCTGGGATATGAGTCGCCAATAACCACACATTTCTATTCAAAGCCCAGTGCCATATTTTTTGAGCCAGACGTGTGAATGGACGGACAGACGGACAGCGGTATACCATAATACGACCGCTTTTTCAAAACAGGCGTATAAAAATCACAAAAATCTCTCAAAGCGTTCTCGAGTTATCGTACGACGTGTAAAAAATCAAAGATTTTCTAAGTAATAAAGTCCCATAACTCTGGAATGACTAATCGAACGGCGACACTAACCAAAAGGGCGCTTCCTTCCATCAACATACACCACCTACCAAAAAATCGCGAAAATCTCTCAGACCATTCTCGAGTTATCGTACGTGTAAAAAATCAACAATTTTCTAAGTAATAAAGTCCCATAACTCTGGAATGACTAATCAAATGGTGACACTAACCGAAAGGGAGCTTCCTTCCATCAACATACACCACCTACCAAAAAATCGCGAAAATCGCTCAGACCGTTCTCGAGTTATTGTACGACGTGTAAAAAATCAACGATTTTCTAAGTAATCAAGTCCCATAACTCTGGAATGACTAATCAAATGGCGACACCAACCAAAAGGGAGCTTCCTTCCATCAACATAAACCATCTACCAAAAAATCGTGAAAATCTCTCGAAGCGTTCTCGAGTTATCGTACGACGTGTAAAAAATCAACAATTTTCTAAGTAATAAAGTCCCATAACTCTGGAATGACTAATCAAATGGTGACACTAAACAAAAGGGAGCTTCCCTCCATTGATATATACCACCAACCCAAAAATCACGAAAATCTCTCAAAGCGTTCTCGAGTTATCGTACGACGTGTAAAATATCAACAATTTTCTAAGTAATAAAGTCCCATAACTCTGGAATGACTAATCGAACGGCGACACTAAATGAAAGGGAGCTTCCCTCCATTGATATACACCACCTACCCAAAAATCTCTCAAAGCGTTCTTGGAGTTATCGTACGACGTGTGACTGGATGTATGGACGGATGGACGGACGGACGGACGGACAGACGAACAGTGGTATACCATAATACGACCCGTTTTTTTCAAAACGGGCGTATAAAAAGCGTCTGTCTGAATTTTGTTTTTGTTTTTAACTTCTGTGTTACTCTCTACCCCACCACAAGGGCGAGTAGCAAGTTTTGGGGATAAAACTTGAAAGAGTATACTCCACCAAGATGCTTTATACCTAAGTAGTTTAGATTTGTACCAAAAGTTCTGAAGAAAACTTAGTTGATGGAGCACAAGAAAGATAACGATTCAGCATTTTCCCATTACAAACAGTGTTAAAATGATCATCCCCAAGGGCATTTCATGACAAAACTGATAGCATTTTTTTTTGTCCATCTGATTCCACTGGTCCTAAGAAAGTTTCATACCAAATAACAGTATTCTGGTACATGCAGTTTTGTAAATATGGGCCTTGGAATTTTTTTCTATTTTTAGCTCCCCAGAATTCCCACAGAGCTATCAAAAAAAAGCCAACAAAATTTTGGGCTTAAATCAAGTACTTATGACCCAATTATACTTCATGACACATTTGGTTCAAATCAGCCCATTGGTTCTGGAAATAGAAATTTTGGGTAAAACCCAAAATGGGCATCCTCCCACAGGGAGCCCAAATATTGAACAACTGAGTTCCATTGAAAAAATTTGAATCTGCATCACTGAAGTAAGTTCCATACCAGAAATCTAAGCATTACTGCGAATGGTCTATGAACTAAAAAGGAAGGCGAACATGCATTTATGTAATCTGTAAGTTCATACAACAAGTAACAAGAGGCCCCAGAGGGCCTGAGGGCACGCACCTGACATGGTAGCATAAATATCAACCCAGGGAATTGATTTGAATAAGTTGCATCTGCCCCTCCTAAGAAAAGCTTATACCAAATATCCAAAGATTCTGGCCAGTGGATCTAAAAAAAAGATTTTTAAAGAATATACCTCATATTGAACTACTAATAATTCACACAGGGAGCCCAAATATGAACCCAGGGACTTTGCTTTTACAAACTTATATCTCACCTCCCTCTGATACTGCATACCAAATATCAAAAGATTCTAACTGGTGGATATGAATAAGAAGATTTTTGAAGAATATTCCTCATATTGAACTAACTTATAATTCGGACTCCCACAGGGAGCCCAAATATCAACCCAGGGACTTGGCTTGAACAAACTTGAATCTCATCCCCCTAAGGATGCTGCATACCAAATATCAAAACATTGCGACTGCTGGATCTGAAGAAGAAGATTTTTAAAGAAATTCCTCATTTTGAACTAAGTTATAATTTGGGATCCCACAGTGAGCCCAAATATGAACCCAGGGACTTGGCTTAAACAAACCTGAATCTCACTCCTCTAAGGATGCTGCATACCAAATATCAAAACATTCCGACTGCTGGATCTGTGAACTAAGGTACAATTCGAGCTCCTACAGTGAGCCCAAATATGAACCCTGGGATATTCCTCATACTGCACTACTTTAAACATTTGGGCTCCCATATAGAGCCCAAATATGGACCCAGGCATTTGATTTCAATAAACATGTGAAACAATCTTCCAAAGATGTTATATGTGAAATTTGAAAGCTTTTGGAGCAGTGGTTTGGGAGAAGAGTAATCTTGAATGTTTTTCCCATTACCCACAGTGTTAAAAAATGCTGACTCAGCACTTTTTCAAAGTCCCGAAAAAGTAGCCTATGATAATCATCGATAGCAATTTTTTTTACTATTCCATCCTGTTGGTCCCAAGGAAGCGTCACATCAAATAAGAATTCTCAGTGCCGTGTACTTTTGGAGATATGGGCGTTTTAAATTTTTTCTATTTTTAGCTCCTGCAGTCCCCATGGGGTAACGGGCAGGCCTGAAAATAAGCAGTCTGACATTTGCAGAATGAGGTTCCCAGAGGGTGAATTTGATGATGCTATCTCATACAGTGGACCAATTTATCCTCTGGGTACCTCTTTCTGTTTAGTATTGAGACTATAATTCAGATTGAGGTTCACAGAGGGTAAATTTAGTGATGCTACCCTGCCGTGCAGGGTAGCATCACTAAATTCACCCTTTGGGGATCTCATTTTGCAGATGACAGTCTGCTTATTTTCTGGCTTGGTGACGGGAACATTTTTGGGGGTATAAATTAAGAACTTATGTCCCAATAAGCCCTCATATCAAATTTGGTTCAAATCAGCCTCTTGGTTTAGAAAATAGAAATTTTGGGTGGGGCAAAAATTCTTGCCCCTCCCATAACAAAGGCAAATATAGCTCCTCGAACTTCTCTTGAACAATCTGAGTCTACACCTCAAAAAGAAGCTACACACCAAATATCAAGTCTCTGCGACTGCTGGTTCATGAGAAGAAGATTTTTTAAGATTTAAGCACAATTTTTGGGTGTGGCCCTACCAAGGGGCGAGGCAACTTGATTTGAACAAAATCAAAATGCAATGTCATAACAAACAATTATCTCAAATTTCACTTGAATCGGTTCAGCGGTTTTGGAAGAGAAGACACAAACACCATGTTCACGGACGATGGTCGGCGGATGACGGACAGTGAGTGATCACTATAGAAAGTCAGGCAACCTAATAAAACTGATTTGGCCTAAATTGTGCAAATGCTACTGAAATCATGAAACTACTTAAGATTTTGTTTTGTTTATTTTCATGTGATGGAAGTTTAGTTATTCCTTTGAATCTGTAGTTAATGGATCGTATGGCTATAAACTAAATATAAATCCACTCCTAGTTTTAAATGATGAAGAGAAAAACAATTTACCACCATCATTTCTTGGACACCTTTCTGAGAGGATTCTTCACGAAAATACTGTTTCAAAGCCTTATGTATAGTGACTGAGAGAATAACAAAAGTTTTCTTCAGTAACTTACAACTTTTTCTTTTAGCTCAATCACCAATTATATAAAGTATCACTGAAACTTCTCCAGTTTCTGCATTACAGAACAACATAGAAAGTACTCGCGCATAGCTATTACAATGGGAGCAACCACCTTGGAATGCAGAAAATAAAATCTCGAATTTTGAGATGACCTATTTACCGTTAATCTGGGTATAATAAAGAGGACCGATTACAGTATAGCCATCGTAATCCCGATGCTTCATTGTTGGAAAGTTTGCTAGGTGTCATAGCGGATCATCTCTGAATTATATGCGTTGAAAAAATGACAGCCCATGGATTTTGACCTGTCCACGATGGTCCTACTCTATGACAGTTCACCGATTTCAAAAGCATCTGCGGCAAGCATGGGTGCATCAGCTGTCTTAGGGAGTTTGAGCATTGAAGAACAGGGTCTTCCCACAGAAACATTTTAAAACAGTTCTATCAAACAAGAGGCCCCAGGGAGCATGAGGGCACTAACCTGACATGGTAGTCTAAATATGAAACCAGGGACTTGACTTGAATAAGCTGCATACGCCCCTCCTAAGAAAAGCATATATCAACTAGATTAAGCGATTGTGCCCACTTAATACACAGAATTTTCCTTCTATTTTCAGTTCCTGCACTTTTACGCACCAAAATTGAGATAAATGCATAAAAAACAGATTTTTTTTTATTTTTGTTCGGAAATTTTCGAAGTCCCAAACAAAATATTTTCAGCTTAAATTTTTGCATAAAAAACAATAAAAATTAATTTCCGGATTTTGGTCCAAAATTTTCGAAGTCCCACCCGGCCCCCAAATTTTCAGTGTAAAAAAATTTTTTTTTTTAGCTTAAAATTGAACGAAACGCAAAAAAAAAAACAAAAAAAAATTTCTGGATTTTGGTCCAAAATTTCCAAGTCCGGAACGGGACCCCAAATTTTCAGCCCAAATATGAACCCAGGGACTTGGCTTGAACAAACTTGAATCTCACCCTCCTAAGGATGCTGCAACCAAATAACAAAAGATTCTTATTGGTAGATCTGAAGAAGATTTTTAAAGAAAAGTCCTCATATTGCACTAAGTTACAATTCGGGCTCCCATAGGGAGCCCAAATGTGAACCCAGGAACTCGATTTGTACAAACTTGAATCTGACCTCCCTGGAGATGTTGTATACCAAATATGAAATGATTCTGACTGGTGGATCTGAAGAAGATTTTGAAAGAATAATCCTCATTTTGCACTAAGTTAAAATTTGGGCTCCCATAGGGAGCCTAAATTTGAACCCAGGGACTCAATTTGAACAAACTTGAATCTGCCCCCCCTAGAGATGATGTTTTCCAAATAGGAAAGAATTCTGCCTGGTGGATCTGAAGAAGAAGATTTTTTTTGAGCTAATAAGGTGATAAGACACAACTTTTTGACAAACTGTTTGTAGTTCCAGAAGAACAACTTTTCGGTTATCTGTTTTTCTCATTTAGATAACCACCAGAGGAATGATAAAATTGTTCCTTTCAAATTTTATGGCCTGGAATGACAGATTATTCCTCCCATCCCACCAACACACAAATTCGAAAAGAAGATTTTTAATAATTTAGGGTTATTTATAACTCTGGTTCTTCTGGGCAGGTTAACTCTATCAACATGAAGCTCCTGAATGGTATCATCCAAAAGAATACAATTTATATCAAAATTTACATTGATCAAAGTAGACAAATGCATTTTGTAATTTTCAATAACAATTTAATCTATTATTCTGCTGTATCCTGATTTGCACAATCAAAATATTTTGGACACATTTTACTGACTATGAATTTTAATGGCATAGCAGGTTTTGAACCCATGCTGAGAGAGCTTTCTTCTGCACCAACTGCCTAGCAAATCTATACTAAATCACACACACCATTCATCCACTGACAGGGTCTATCGGTGGCCGAGTGGTGTGTGTGGTTTACTAGGTTTAGTATAGTTATCCCATTGTAAATAAAGCCAGCATCCTTTCTTGATTCAATGGGATACAGGAAATTTGAAAAAGAGACATTCTCACTGATTTCCATGCAGTGCAGTATACAGAATTAACCCTTTACCTAACATGAAAAGAAGACAACACTTGCAAAAAAAAATTCTTGAATAACTAATTTTTTTCATTTTTTGTCTCAAAAACATAGGTTATGACACCTCATTGGAACGAACGTGATGAGCTCGTTCCAAAGAGAGGTCATAACCTATGTTTCTGAGGCAAAAAAGGAAAATATAATGAAAGTTAATCGGTGATTTTTGAGAATAGCTCTGGCTCTGGCTTACAGTGTATAAGTAGCACTGAATAAATCAAAGTTCATCTAATTTGCATAATTTCTGCACGCGAAAAAAACATGTATTTTATGTGATGTATTCCATGTTACTAAACATTCATACAAAAATTTATTCAAATCAGAACTTTCATACAGAAGTTCTGTACAAAAAACTGATTGCACTTATTTTGGTATAAAATGGCTGCTGGTGGCCATCTTGAATTTTGGTCTGCCCCCCCCCCCCCCCAAAAAAAAAAACACTCGTTCTCGTCCCACAGTGATAACAAAGGTAGCCAAGAAGTTTCGTAAAGATCGGTTCATAAATACAGCCTCTAGCCTGAGCCGTATAGAAGTTGTGTACAAAAAACTGATTGGACCTAATTTCGGTACAAAATGGCCACTGGCAGCCACTTGAATTTTGGACCGCACCTAGAAACACTCGTTCTCATCCCAAGGTGATAACAAAGGTACCCAAGACGTTTCGTGAAGATCGGTTCATAAATACAGCCCCTAGCCCGAGTCGTATTGACATGTGCACTTACAGTGTATAAGTAGCACTGAAAAAATCAATGTTCATCTAATTTGCAGAATTTCTGCACGAGAAAAAAACCTGTATTATATGTGATGTATTCCATGTTACCAAACATTCAGACAAAAATTTATTCGAATCAGAACTTCTGACAGAAGTTCTGTACAAAAACCTGATTCCACTAACTAAAGTACAAAATGGCTGCAGGTGCCCATCTTGAATTTCGGACCGCACCCAAAAACACTTGTTCTCGTCCCACGGTGATAACAAAGGTACTCAATAAGTTTCGTAAAGATCGGTTTATAAATATGGCCTCTAGCCCAAGCCATATTGAATTGTTGATAGACAGGTGGACAGATGGCCAGATGGACAGATGGACGGCGGACGACGGGCCATGGCATAACCTCAAATTTGACTTACGTCAAAGATGAGCTAACAAATTTGACTTACGTCAAAGTTGAGCTAAAAATTTGACTTACATCAAAGTTGAGCTAAAAATATGATTAATCGATAATCGCCGACTATTACCAAATGATTATCGAATATTGAAATCAATAATCATGGCATCCCTAATTCAAAGGTCACTCAGAGCAAATAAGTTTTCACTCCAGTCAAAGCCGAGACTGCCCACTTTAAACAAAATAACTTTAGAAAATATAAAACCAGTTATAATTATTAACTAAGACATATCAATTCTGATATCATAATAGAGGCCTATAACAGTTCACACTACTGTTTCGACTGGGTGTAAGAGGAAAGACATGGTGCATCTGGAACGTCATATAAAATCTGTAGTTTGGAGTAAATTGGATATAAAATTAAACAAGCCAAGACCAATACCGGGTCTGGAACTGCGTCGCTGCATGCAATTGATCTGAAAATTAGATACACGATACAACTCATCATTATGAAGCAGCAGACCAAATATAAAATCATTCCCTTTCATAGAAGCCAAGAAAACTTTGACGGAAAAAGTGTTTCGGACGGACTGACAGATGGACTGACGGACTGATGGATGGACGGAGTCGAGCAGTTACTAGACCTGCTCTGCCGCTGGCGACGCAGGTAATTAAAAAAACAGGTCTCACAATAAGCAGCTATTCATTTACTCCAGTTCTAGAAATGAAAATTCACTTCCGGATTATATATTTAGAAGAAATTTTGCTCATTTTGGAATTTTATCTGTGTCTGGCTTCAAAGCATCAATAAAATTTGTAAACTCAAATACCAGATACCTCTATTCTGCGTGAAACTTGATGGACTGACTAATAATAATAACTCTTTGGCCAGCCGCTGATTTGTCGCGGTCCTCATAAGAGAAGGCCATCATTCCCCCTGCACCCCACCCCCTCTTCCCCTCCTCTCCTCCCAGCATTCAGATATAAACTGCTTAATAGTGTCCCTCACTTCCTCTTTTTCAATTTCTTCAATAAGCATTCCTACCCTCTCCCTCGTGTCCCCCTTCAGCCATCTATCCTTTGTTTCTTCACCCCACTTCTGCATTATTCTTCCAGTAAATTTTATTCTATGAGGTATATACTGTGGGCATTCCAAGAGAAAATGTTCCAGGGTCTCCACTACTCCAGAGTGGCACATTTGGCATCCCTTTTCCCTGACTGACAGGTGAATGAGGAAACTGATGCAATCTAGTCCATCTTCCCTTTAAATTGGTGGCAGAGGTATTATTTATTTATTAGTCTTTAAGGTCACTGTCAGCATCTGTGGCTCTATCATGACTACAACATAGGTACGAAAGTTGGCAGAGGTATAAAAATAAAGATTACCCAACAAAAAGCTAAATGTTTCTTGACTGTAACACAAGTAAGAAGTCAAGTTTAGTCATTCGTTTATACCTAAGCTATCTACTTCAAAGGCCTTCTACTCCAGGCATTGGGTAGGGGGTCCTATTTTATAAGTAAAATGGAACTTGTTTTCTGCAGTAAACAAGCACTGCTCTACCTCCCCGGTTCCAAAGAGGAAGTAAAATCTGACAGCATGCCAATTTATTTATTTATTTATTTGGGTTTATTGACTTCTGACAGCCAGGGTCACCTCATGTTGGACAGTTTTACGGGCATAGTAAGTCAGAGTACCCAGAGAGAGCCACCGAGCAACAGCGATCAACTGTCAAGCTCCCCAACATACTAACTCCACACAAGCAGGGTTATTATTGGTTGAAGACAAGTGCACCTTCGACGTGCAGTACACCGTAGTAAACAACGCCACCACTTGGGCAATGGGCGGTGAAGTGTTTTGCCCAAGGACACAACCTTGATGCCGCAGGTGGGATTTGAACCGAGGACCTCTCGGCTTGCAGCCTGCACCTCTACCTACTGCGCCCCCTGACAGCATGCCAATAAAATTCTGAAACAAACCTGATTTTTTGTTCAGCCCTAAAGTCCTCAGATTAATTTTACGTTAATTACTACCATACATACATTTACACAGCTGCAGATGACTTAATGTTTCTACATTATTGTGGGCTGAATGTACAGGCAGCCAACAATAATGTAAAAAACACTATCAAGATAAATGCACCTTACCAGCCAAGTTCTTAAGGAAGAATATGCTTGGGACAATTTTTTCAGAGCAATAAATTTTGTGGCTGTATGGGGACTTCAGGATTAATGTATAGAAGAAGGAAGCAGACAATTTGGGGAGCATGGTGGCTCAGTAAGTAGAGGTGCAGTCTGCAAGCCGAGAGGTCCTTGGTTCGAATCCCACCTGCGGCAACTGCGTTGTGTCCTTGGGCAAGACACTTCATCTCCATTGCCCACGTGGGGGGCATGATGACGCCGTGTACTAAGGCGTACTGCACGTCGATGGTACGCATGTCTTCAACCAATCTAACCCTGCCTGTGCTGCAGTGCGGAGTTACGATGTTGGAGTGCTGGCAGCTGCTAGTCATTGCTCGTGGTTCTCTCCGGGTACTCCGGCTTCCTCCACCCGTAAAACTGTCACGGTCATGATTAGCCATTGTGCATAAATATGTGACCTTAAACATCAATAAATAATAATAATAGCAGACAATTTTATCAAATCTTTCCAAAGTAGAAGGGTGTATAGAATATGTAGCAACTGTATTGATGGATCAAGGAAAGTAAATATGCAAACAAGAAGACAACAGCCAAAGCCAACAGTTCTATTCACACAAAAAACATGTCATTCAAATTTTATTACTTTTTCAATTTTTGTCTGCAAAACACAACTTATGATCCCTCAACGGAATGAGCCTGTCATGCTCATTCCATTGGGGGATAATAAGTTTGGTTTTGGTGACACAAAAATGAAAATCTTTAGTTAGACTAGAAAAAGTTTTTCTAGTTCTGTTCAGTACCTGTGGGTTAAGTGATGTGTTACCTTAATTTTGGATGTCAACACTTCTTCCATTTGAATTCCTTTTGAAATAATTTAGCGGAGAATGCCTAAAGACCCACTCCAATATAAAACAAGAGGCCCCAGGGGGCCTGAAGGCACTCACCTGACAAATATCAACCCAGAGAATTGATTTCAACAAGTTGCATCTGCTCCTCCTAAGAAAAGCTTATACCAAATATCTAAAGATTCTGACCAGTGGATCTAAAAAAAAAAGATTTTTAAAGAATATTTCTCATACTGAATTAAGTTATAATTTGGGTTCCCACGGTTAGTCCAAATATGGACCTAGGGACATGGCTTGACTAAACTTGAATCTCACCCCTAAGGATGCTGCATTCCAAATATCAAAACATTCCGACTGCTGGATCTAAACAAGAAGATTTTTAAAGAAAATTCCTCATTTTGAACTAAGTTATCATTCAGGCTCCCACAGTGAGCCCAAATATGGACCTAGGGACATGGCTTGAACAAACTTGAATCTCACCCCCCTAAGGATGCTGCATACCAAATATCAAAACATTCCGAACACTGGATCTGAAGAAGATTGCATACCCAATATCAAAAGATTCTGCCTGCTGGATCTGAAGAAGAAGATTTTTAAAGAAATTTGCCTGAAATGCACTAAGTTCAAATTTGGGCTCCTATACTGAGCCCAAATATAAACCCAGGGGGCCAATTTGAACAAACTTGAATCAGATCCACCCCACAATGTTGCATACCACATATCAAAAGATTCTGCCTGCTGGATCTGGAGAAGATTTTTGAAGAAATTTGCCTGAAATGCACTAAGTTCAAATTCAAGCTTCTATAGTGTGCCCAAATATGAATCTAGGGGCCGATTTGAACAAACTTAAATCAGATCCACCCCACAATGCTGCATACCAAATATCAAAAGATTCTGCCTGCTGGATCTGGAGAAGAAGAGTTTTAAAGAAATTTGCCTGAAATGCACTAAGTTCGAAATCGGGCTCCTATACTGAGCCCAAATATGAACCTAGGGGCCGATTTGAACAAACTTGAATCAGATCCACCCTACAATGTTGCATACCAAATATCAAAAGATTCTGCCTGCTGGATCTGGAGAAGATTTTTTAATGTTTTTCCCATTGCCAAGAGTGTTAAAAAGTGCTGACTCAGCACTTTTTCAAAGTCCCGAAAAAGTACCTTGTGATCAAACCGATAGGGATTTTTGCCCCTCCCATAACGAAGGCAAATAATGCCTGACAAACTTCTCTTGAACAAACTTGATTCTAAACCTCAAAACAACTCTGCATACCAAATATCAAGTCTTTGCTACTGCTGGTTCATGGGAAGAAGATTTTTAAATATTTTGGGCATTTTTGCCCCACCCCCATCATCAATATGAGCCACAACTTAATTTGAAGAAAAATCAAAATGCCCCTATATAACTAACTCTCGCATGAAATTTCATTAAAAAGACCCAAACACCACCTTCACGACGTGCGACGGACGGCGGACGACAGACGAAGGACAAAAAGTGATCAGAATAGCTCACCCTGACTTTCAGTCAGGTGAGCTAATAAAGAAAAGCAAGAAATGCCATTGGATACAGTGCTCCCCCCCCCCACCCACCCTTCCAAAACACAAATTGGAACTGACCATAATGATTATTTATTTATTTATTTATTTATTTATTTATTTATTTATTTATTCAAAACACTAAATGGAACTGACCATAATGATTATTTATTTATTTATTTATTGGTGTTTAAGGTCACATATTTCAGCACAATGATTAATCGTGACCGCAATATGGGTATAAAGTCAAGTCAAGCCAATCATTTATACACATATTGCCCTTTTTAGAGAGAGGAATTCTACCCCAAGCTTTGGTTACCGGTTCCTATTTTACCACTAAAACAGAGCTTGGTTATCACTGCTGATTGAGCACCGATTCACTTCCCAGTGTTTCCATGGGAAAAGTTTGAGGATTGTAGCCAGAACAGTTTACAGTTTCAGAGTTATGGCCCAGGCGTGACATGTGGCCTCAAATGTAAGTACTGAAGTATGACCTTCGATTTGAACATGTGCAACCAATTATTATATGCTACACATCTTCTGACAGTCCTTTACATTTTTATTAAGTTTGATAATTGTGGTTTAATTCGATTTTGAGTAAGGGCCAAGAGACAATTAAGTGTGAACTTAATCCTGAAATTACTGACCTGACTATGGTGTGAGACACATCCTCCCATTTTCCATTATCACTGTGTGGAGTGTGGGGACAGTAACCCCATAGTGACTGAGTTATACCGAGACATGACTTACTTGATATTTGTATGAAGTTAGATAACTGTAGTTTGATTCATTTCTGAGTTATGGCTTATACAAGAATATTGACCGATTTTAAGTGTGACTTTGAAATGTGACCTTGATCTTGAAGTTATAGATCCAGTAATGATGCGTGACACATTATCCCATTGCCCTTTATAACTGTGGGAAGTTTAATGACTGTAGCCCCTATAGTCATGAAGACAATATAGTTTCTGTGTTATGCATGAGGCACGATTTGTGACCTTCAACATATGGAGGTCAAGTGTGACTGTGACCTCTGAGATGAGCAATCAACTTTTTATATGCAACACACCTTCAGACTTTGCTTAGCATTTGCATGGACTTTTGATAATTGCAGTTTAATTCATTTCTGAGTTATGGCTGAGACACGAATAATGACACATTTTAAGTGAGACCTTGAAATGTGACCTTGACCCTAAAGTTACTGACCCAATTATGGTGTGCGACATATCCACCATTGTCCTTTATAATTGTATGACCTTTGATGACTGTAACTCCAATAGTTTGTGTCATACCTGAGACATGATTTGTGACCTTGAACACATAATAAAAAAAGGCGAAGCACATCCACAGTGTAATACCATAACTTCTTAACTGAGCCCAAGTAAAGGTTTTTAGCACTCAACCAGTTAATGTATGTTTACAATGAGTGGTAGTGAAATACTGAGAATAGGTGGCAACCATCATGTACTTAAAGCATGTGTAAGGTAAACAGCGACGTGCTTTATATTTGAGTTGGAAAGCCTTCAGGTGAGAAACTGTGTACCGTATGTGTGAGCAATGAGTTTACCAAACCATTTTGAAGATTTTTGCAAACACCAACAAAGAATAATTTTGTCACAAACCAAATGTCGAGTGTGTGTAAACAAGAGTGGATCACTCTCTATGTACAGAAAGGAGGCTGTTGAGAAAGTAGGTCAATATTGCCAAACTTTTGTTCATGCATGCACTCCAAGTCTATTAGAATATGCAGTATTGTCGACTTCTTAAATTCAATATTCACCCTTTCAGGCCTTTTTAATTTCACAAAACTTACACAGATAACCGGTGTACCCAAATTACAGAACTGTTCTCAAATTAAAGGGGAAAATGCAGAGTATAATCTTTTTTTTTTCTTACTTTTCTGTCCAATGTATTTATTTATTGGTACTTAAGGTCACATATTTTGGCAACATGGATATAAATTCAAGTCCAGCCAGTCGTTTATAGCCATGTTTCCCATTTTAGAGGACTTTCACCCCAAGCATTGGTTACCGGGTCCTATTTTACCAGTAAACAGAGCTTGATTACCACAGTAAACAAGCACTGTTTCACTTCTTCTCGGGGTTCCCATGGGATTTTTCCGTCCAATTTCATAAAAAATAATTTAATCCCGAAAGTGAGAGGGTTGGAAATTTGATACATTTTTGCTACAAAATGGCAGTTTACATTCTTTGGCTTTGCAGTTGTTTCTAAGCAAGTCTCTGCTGCCTATACAGGCAGCCTCGACTTGCCTAGAAACAAATGCCAAAGTACTTATAATGTAACTTCAAGTTTACACAGAGACCGAATGTTGGAACACCTATTCTGTTGCATTAAAAAGGTATCAAAGTTGGAATTAGTCCTTGTCTGATTAATAGATATTCTGAGGCCCTAATACAGCCATGAGAAGCCAAAAAATGGCATTTCATAGAGTCAGTATAACAAAAAAGTTTCTTAAATCAGGCTGAACAGCAACAGACTTGACATCTAATGTAACAACCATATCAAACCAATTATATTCACTTGTACTGCCATACCAATTTAATTATATTTTCAATTTATGCCTGTAGAATATAACTTATGACCCCTCACTGGAATAATCTTGTTCCAATGAGGGGTGATTATCTATATTTTTAAGGCAAAAATGAACATTTTTAATTAATCAATAAATATTTTTTCAAGTGTCATCTGCTGCTCATTTCCCAGCCAATCAGTTGTCCTGTTTACCTTCCAAAACTTTAGAAATATAACCCATAATGTAGAAATGACAAGAACGGATTATTATTAAAACACTATTGGGAAGAGTTTCTATCAGACTGATGAACACCAAACCATTTACCACAGCTGCAGTGCGAATTTGACCTGCTATAGAGAAGATCCCTACTTAGTGAATAAAAAGAATATTTTTCACTATGTTCAGTTAAAAAGTGGACTGACAATCTCCAAATCTCTCACCTTACAGCAGGTAGATAGGGGTGTAAAGTCCAAAGGCAGTGGGGAGTGCAGCACCAGAAACAGATTTGATGTGCTCGATTCGGAAGAGACAGAGGAGGAGATGGAGGTAGTTGCAACAGATAGTAGCTTGGGGTCTAGGCCAGGAAAAAGGAGGAGGGATCCGGGGGAAGACCAGGGGAGTAGTCCAGGTAGCTCAGGGCCTGGAAAGAGACGGAGGGACAAGGATAGGAGTAATCCTAGGTCAAAGATACCGATACCGATATTGAGTCCGAGGGGGGCTGTTGGAGAGGAAGAGGACGCTGTAAACAATAGGAGACTAGAGGAGATAAATAGGGCGAGGTCCAAAAGTAAGTTGGTGGTTGCGGGAAGTAGCATAGTTCGGGGGATCGACAAGGTTGTCTGTGGTCCGGACAGTAAAAATAGAACAGTTCTGTGCTTTCCGGGGGCTAAAGTGGAGGACCTGAGGGATAGAGTGGACGGTATTGTAGCTGGGTCGGGGCCTGATCCGGTAGTGGTATTACATGTGGGGTCCAATAACATCAGGGAGAGGAAATCAGTTCGTTTGGTGGACACATACAAGGACCTAATTAGTAAGCTACTTAGCAGGAATGCTCGGATCATCGTTTCAGGGGTGCTCCCCGTTATGGGTGGTGGAAATGAGAGGAACTCGCGTATTATGGCACTAAACGAGGAGCTGGAAGAGCACTGCAAAGACTTGGGAGTACATTTCATTGACCACTGGGATTCATTCTGGGGACAAGGAGAGTTGTATGGGCGAGACGGATTGCATTTAAGTAGGATGGGTACAGACCTTTTGGGCCAAAAAATCTTACAGGTGGCTGGGCCTTTTTTGGAGAAAAGGGGGGTAGGGGACCACAGCCGGTAACCCAGAGTGGCACAAATGCTGGGAACATGGGAAGAACAACAAACATGCACAATACAGGGACATACCAGGGTTATAATAATGTGCCAGTGATGACAAAAAAACAAAGATTCATTAAGTTTGGGTACTGCAACATCCAGGGTCTGCACAAGAAAGTAAGCAAAATATCAACAATGATGGACGAAGGAGACTTCGATATAATGGGTCTAAGTGAGACGTGGATACTACGGGATGAGCGGGTTGATCAGATGAAGGGTTGCGTGTGGATAGGAGCTGGGCGAACTGAGGGTCAGAAACGGGGTGGGGGTGTTGGCATCTACGCTAAAGAGGAATTACAGCCCTCATTGATTACAGATCTCACAGAAGCAAGGACTCAGATTCCAGTATCCAACGAAATAGTCTGGGCAAAAATCAAGTTAGGAAACAGGAGTGTTGCCGTTGGTGTTGTATACTTAGCAGTGGAGGGAAGTAAGCCCGAGTGGAATGATTCAATATATACAACTCTTAGATCGAATATCACAGAGCTTGGGAGCAGAGGGTTCAGTATTGTCCTAATGGGGGACTTCAATGGGCACATCGGGGATAAGGAGGAGGGCATACAGGGAGGTGATAGGAAAATTAACACGAATGGGAGGAAGATGTTGGACCTATCAAAAGAGCTTGGTTTAAAGATCCTGAACAGGGATGCGAAATGTAAAGGTAAATGGACCTGGGAGAGGAACGATAAGAAAACAATAATTGATTATATACTCACTGACATTAGCGTATGGAGGGAGGTTATAGATGTAGAAATAGACGACGAGGGAAAAAATGACTTGGGTAGTGATCACAACCTGATAACAGTTAAGATTATGGGCAAAAAGACGAATAGAGACAGAAATACCTTCAAGGAAGTTTGGGGACTAAAACAAGGAGCCGACTGGAAGCAGTTTCGGGAAAAACTAAAACCAAATCTTGAATGTATACCTAGGGATGCAAATGTCCAGAGTATTTCAGATGGCATAGTAAATAGCCTAACAGAGGCAGGGAAGGAGTGTATAGGAAGGGTGAGGGTCCCAACGAGAGAGCTTGGATACAGGGTTAACGAGGGACTGAAAAAGGCTATAAAAGAAAGGAAGGTAAAATGCGCTGCTTACAGAAGAAGTAGGAAGCTTAAAGGGGTGGATAACAATGACACGAGACTAATGAAAGGAGAATATGAACTGGCACGGAAAAAGGTGAATGAGATAAAGAATAATAATAGGAAGGAGCGCAATTGCAGTCTTGCCAGAACAATAAAGAAAACGGGGGGTTCGAGCTCAAACGTATTTTGGAACTGGGTAAATAAACGGGGGAAAAGTAGTGTGCAGAGTATCAAAGTGGATGGGGAAAGTACAGAAGATAAAGGCCGTATCGCTTCAGAGTTAGTCAAGCACTGGGAAAAGATAAACGATAGGCGATGGGGCAGTGGGTCCCCACCAAAAAGAAATACACTGGTGGAGGAGAACCTATCCAATCGTGTATGTAGCGAAATAACGGCTGAAGAAGTGCGGAACGTGGTCTCGAAATTAAAAAATGGTAAAGCGGGAGGGACTGATGAAATTCCGAACGAATTCCTCAAAAATGGAGGGGAGGCACTTATTGAAGTCCTGACAAACCTTTTCAACCTGGCTCTGCGAAAGCAAGAGGTCCCCAGAGAGTGGAGGGAAAGTAAGGTGTCGTTCATACACAAAAAGGGGGATAAGGAAGTTCTAGATAACTATAGGGGGATATCAGTTAGTAGTAACATCGGAAAAGTATTCTGTAAGGTCATATACGGTAGACTAGAGGAAGTTATTGAAGAGAAAGGTTTTTTAGGAGAAATTCAAAATGGTTTCAGGAAAGGACGAAGAGTCACTGATCACCTATTTACACTCACCCAACTGATAGAATCAACAAAGGCTGAAAAGAAAAAGATGTTTCTGGCATTTCTAGATGTGAAAAAAGCGTACGACCGAGTGTGGAGGGAAGGTATGTGGCGAAAGCTCGAGGGCATCGGACTGGGGGGTGACTTTGTGGGAATCATGAAAGCACTGTATACAGATGTGCAAAGCCAACTCAGTCTAGGGAGTATCACTACAAAACGAGTCCCTATGGATATAGGCCTCAAGCAGGGGTGTATCTTTTCACCGATTTTGTTTGCATTGTATGTTAAAGATTTAGGGGACGAACTAATTCAGAGTGCGGAGGGGGTAAATGTTGGAGACATAAAGATACCAGGCTTATTCTTTGCGGACGACATGGTGTTAATGTCTAGAACTGAACAGGGGCTAGAGAAACTGCTGGAAATTGTTGGTAGATATGGGAACACTTGGCGGCTAGAACTAAATGAAAATAAAAGCAAGGTAATACCCGTTGGACGCAAGGTAGATATGACGAAGAGATGGAGAGTGGGGGGGTTCTCAATCCCCGAAGGGGAAAGCAAACAAATCACTGTAGGAGAAACGGGAGAGTATGAGTATCTAGGGGTAAGCATAAATATAACGGGAAGAGGGGTGTACAGAAATTACTCAGCCAAACTGATTCTGAAGGGGAAAAGAATTCTGAACCAACTAAAACTTTTAGGGAAAAATAGTTTCAACAAGGTCTTTGTGGGGAAAACACTGTGGGAGAGGGTGGGTTTACCAAGTATAACGTATGGCACGGACGTGATTCCATTAAACCAAACGTTATTAAGAAGTTGGAAAATACTCAAAATGATGCCGGCAGATGGATAACAGGGTCGAGTAATGCTGCAGCTTTGGAAGCAGTAAGGGGGGAGCTTGGGTGGATGAAAATCAAGGACAGGGTAGATTTGGGAAAACTGTGTTACTTTAACTACTTGAGAAACCTGCCTGACAACCGGTGGTGCAAATTGATGCTCGATACCATTTGGAATTCTAATATAGAAACGGGGTGGTCAAAACATGTGAGGGAACTAATGGACAATTACTCTATAGAGGTCACAAACATAGAAGTAGGAATGAAAGAAGGCAAAAGGTTTGTCAAAGAGAGAGTCATGGAAGATTGCAATCGAAACTGGCGAGCAGGGGTTAGCGTGAAAAGATCACTGCAGGGGTTACAATATAAAGAAAAGCCAGCTTTTGAGAAGTACCTAGATGGCACCTTTGGAGGGTCACTGCTGTTCAAACTGAGATCAAGATCACTGGAGCTTCGGGGAAAAATTGGGAGAGATGGGGAAAAGGGATGCCAAATGTGCCACTCTGGAGTAGTGGAGACCCTGGAACATTTTCTCTTGGAATGCCCACAGTATATACCTCATAGAATAAAATTTACTGGAAGAATAATGCAGAAGTGGGGTGAAGAAACAAAGGATAGATGGCTGAAGGGGGACACGAGGGAGAGGGTAGGAATGCTTATTGAAGAAATTGAAAAAGAGGAAGTGAGGGACACTATTAAGCAGTTTATATCTGAATGCTGGGAGGAGAGGAGGGGAAGAGGGGGTGGGGTGCAGGGGGAATGATGGCCTTCTCTTATGAGGACCGCGACAAATCAGCGGCTGGCCAAAGAGTTATTATTACAGTTAGTGCATCCAATATAAACATTCAGCTCTCTGAATGCTGCTAGCATATATTTCCATCAGGACAGCACACTCTTATCCACAGAATGGGTATAATTTGGCTTCTGTTTAAGGGGACGTCCAACGTAAATTTGATCAAATTTCAGGTAATTTTCTCCAAAGTCCAGAGAAGGTCAGAAAGGAATAACCCCAATAAATTATATATCAATTTATTTGGAAAGAAACATAGATTTTGTGGAAACTAATATTTGCCATGGAACCGTTACCATGTGGCAGAAAGCACTGCCTGAATGTCTGCTATGGCATAAGTAAGAGATCAAATTTTACAGAATAAAATACCTTAAATTTATTGAATAGTTAAATTCTGCAATCCTTCCAGTACAGACTCGGAGAAACCTTTTTTATCATTCTTGCAAGGAATGGACCATGAGACCAATTGTAATTTAGGATGCCTACATTTCAAAAGGGCTGCCATTTTTCTTGTGTTTGTTTACCTTTTATGAAGTCCACCAAGGGTCAAATCCACACAGTTCAGAAGAACAAGTATGGAGTCATGAGAGAGTTCATCAATGAAAAATTAAGAATGTCCAATGGGGCTTTTTGTGAGTCTGTCAAACATGTCATCCGAACAGAATCAAGCATTTGTAGTCATCCATTTTCCCCTGAGCATTCTCACCACATTGGTGATGAAATGATAAATATGCTTTCTCAGAGTATGGCGTCTTTTATTTACAACTCAGATATTCAAATTACAGATCTATTCCTTGTTAATTCTGACGGTTAATTATGCGGCTGACAATTTTTTTGTCATAAAAAGCAAAAAAAAATTTTGAAAAAATGGATAAATTCGGGTTTTGTATACTTCTGTCATTATTAGTCCCCTACGGGAACCGTAAGGGGACTATAGGATTGCACTCTGTCTGTCTGTATGTCCGTCCGTCCGTCCGACTGTTTTTTATGTTACCACCTCTCCCTCCAACATGCTTTAAGCTACACCTTTCATATTTGGTACATGGATAAATGGTTCTGAGGGGATGATGCACGCTCAAAATTTTTTTTTCAAAATCCAAGATGGCAGAATGGCGGCCATTTTTGTTGTGTTTTTTAAGCTTTTTTTTTCTCTCTATTTTCATGTTACCACCCCTCCCACCAACATGGTTCAAGCTACACCTTTCATATTTGGTACATGGATATATGGTTCTGAGGGGATGATGCACGCTCAAAATATTTTTTTCAAAATCCAAGATGGCGGAATGGCGGCCATTTTTGTTGTGTTTTTTAAGCTTTTTTTTTCTCTATTTTCATGTTACCACCCCTCCCACCAACATGGTTCAAGCTACACCTTTCATATTTGGTACATGGATAAATGGTTCTGAGGGGATGATGCACGCTCAAAATTTTTTTTTCAAAATCCAAGATGGCGGAACGGCGGCCATTTTTGTTGTGTTTTTTAAGTTTTTTTTCTCTATTTTGATGTTACCACACCTCCCACCAACATGGTTCCAGCTACACCTTTCATATTTGGTACATGGATAAATGGTTCTGAGCGGATGATGTACGCTCAAAATTTTTTTTTCAAAATCCAAGATGGCGGAATGGTGGCCATTTTTGTTGTGTTTTTTAAGCTTTTTTTCTCTATTTTGATGTTACCACCCCTCCCACCAACATGGTTCAAGCTACACCTTTCATATTTGGTACATGGATAAATGGTTCTGAGCGGATGATGGACGCTGAAAATTGTTTTTTCAAAATCCAAGATGGCGGAATGGCAGCCATTTTTGTTGCGTTTTTTAAGCTTTTTTCCTCTATTTTCATGTTACCACCCCTCCCACCAACATGGTTCAAGCTACACCTTTCATATTTGGTACATGGATAAATGGTTCTGAGAGGATGATGCACGCTCAAAATTTTTTTTTCAAAATCCAAGATGGCGGAATGGCGGCCATTTTTGTTGTGTTTTTTAAGCTTTTTTTCTCTATTTTTTTGTGCGGCCATTTTTGTTGTGTTTTTTAAGCTTTTTTTCTCTATTTTCATGTTACCACTCCTCCCACCAACATGGTTCAAGCTACACCTTTCATATTTGGTACATGGATAAATAGTTCTGAGGGGATGATGCACGCTCAAAATATTTTTTTCAAAATCCAAGATGGCGGAATGGCGGCCATTTTTGTTGTGTTTTTTAAGCGTTTTTTCTCAATTTTCATGTTACCACCCCTCCCACCAACATGGTTCAAGCTACACTTTGCATATTTGGCACATGGATAGAGGGTTGGGAGGGGATGATGCACGTTCAATATTTTTTCTTCAAAATCCAAGATGGCGGCATGGCGGCCATTTTTGTAGTGTTTTTTTAAGCTTTTTTCTCTATTTTATGTTACAACCCCTCCTTCCAACATGGTTCAAGCTATGCCTTTCATATATGGTACATGGATAAAGGGTTGTGAGGGGATTATGCACGCTCAATATTTTTTTTTCAAAATCCAAGATGCTTATATACTCTAGTGTCTTCTGTGACAAAAACACCTCATGTCACAAAAGCACCGTAGAGGACTAATACCACCTCGGTGGTCAAACACTTGTTTTGGTATATAATATGTCATTATTCACTGCTTTAATTCATATTTAGGGCACTGTGGAAATTTAAAAAAAAATGCCCAAAGTTACGTTGGATGACACCTTAACAAAATATATCCCAGTAAAGTGGTCCAATCATATCACAAAAGATAGCTGGGCTTCATTTGTTCGAATTTTTTTATCAAATCCAGTCATGGCTGCTTCACAGCAGCCATGACTTAGTTTCATGAAAAAATTCAAGAAAATACACAGCTTGTGAAGAGTTAACATACCATATCTTGTTTCTCATATCTATGAGCTCTGTCAAATAAGATATGAATAAACTAAATACTCATTTTTTCACAGACACCTTGGGAAAAGATGAGAAATGAATTGTAGCACCATTAAAGACTCATTTATTGTAAATAAGTCTTAAAGGTGTTTAAATTCATTTTTTATTATCTTCTATCTGCAGACACACATGGCTGTGCTCATAATTTAACATTGGGAAATTACCAAATTCTTGTTGAATTAATACTCCTCTTAATTGAAAATTGTTTACTGATAAAGTGGCTTTTCAATTAATAGGATTCCAATGCTGTTAATACTTAGTGGAAAATGCCTAGGACAATAACTATAACAACAAATTTGTCAAAGTGGCACCCTCTTTACTGATTGATTGACATGAACATGTGCATAGTATAAAGCCGCTTTGGGCTCTATCAAACAATCTAACTCTAATAACACCGCCAATCAAGTTAAAAATTCCCTTCAACGCACTCTCGAAGACCTGGTGCTATGATGTGCTGAACCGAGAATTAAGCTGAATGTTAATAAAAACCCAAAGAATCACCTTCACTCGTAAGAAAAAAAATCGCGACTTCGACCTAAAACTTCTAGACAAAGTCCTCCAAGAATGCATCGAAGCTAAATTCCTTGGCATAACCATTGACCAAAACTTATCCTTCAATAAACACACCAACGACCTAAAACTTCTGGACAAAGTCCTCGAAGAATGCACCGAAGCTAAATTTCTTGGCATAACCATTGACCAAAACTTATCCTTCAATAAACACACCAACGATATCACCACCAATGCCACAAAATGTATTAATCTGCTAAAAATGCTACGCATCTTGGGGAGCCAATCAGACAATGTTACTTAAACTATACAAAGCATTCGTGCGTCCAGTACTCGAGTCTGGGGCACTCGTCCTCAGCGACTTAAATAAAACTAACATGGGAAAAACCCAGAAGAGTCCAGAACCACATGCTCAGGGTCACCCTCCCTGCCCCTTGGGACACCCCCATCAAACTACTCCATGATATAGCCTGAATTCCAACCACAGAAAAATGCCTCGCCTCTCCAAAAGTAACCTAATATCTGAACTTCAGGACATTTGTGCCAGCCAGCAAAAAGCAAAAAATGCCCCAAAATAATCACCGCATAAGTAGGAATCAAACTGCAGAGGGCATGAGCAATAAACACCCTCAGGTGTGGCATATGAGCATCATAGTCTGCTCTCCTCCGATAATCCGAAATCTGAACTTACCAAATGGTGAAGACCTCTTGATATCAACCTACCTAACTAAATTGACCCATATAACCTGTAGTAGGAATCAAACCGCAGAGGAAACGAGCAGAGAACACCCTCGGGTGTGGCATTTGAACGTCGTAGTCTGCTCTCCTCTGATAATCTTAATCTGAACTTACCTAATGGCAAAGGCTCCCATAAACACTAGTAAAGAAACGAACCATGGAGGTAATGAGCAGAAAACACCCTCGGGTGTGACATATGAACGTCATAGTCTGCTCTTCTCCCTTAATCCTGATCTCAACCTACCTAATTAAGATGACCCATATTACCTCAAGTAAGAATTAAACCGCATGTGCAAAGAGCAGGAAACACCCTCGGGTGTGACATATGAGCGTCATTGTCTGCTCTCCCCCCATAATCCTAATCGCAACTCACTCTATCATGATGACCCTATATGTCAGCATATTTACTCCACTGTACACAACCTACTAATCCTGTTCTTTCAATTTTAGTTTAAACAGTATTTATTCAATAATTGACATGTGTATACATTTCACAATAACATTTGACTAACAAAAAATGAACAACACTAGATACAAAAAGTATACACAAAACAAGAAAGCATATTGTTGTGTATCAGAGGGATTCGACAGAAAGCTAAAGCTTATGTGGGTCGTCTCCCTGTCAACGTATAACTTACTCCTGTAGGTGGTACAGATGAACGGAAGAGCCCAAACGTCGTTGCATGAAGGCCGATATCCTCCCTTCATTGTAAATTTACTACGTTAGTTGCTACGATTGGAGATCAAGCGGGTTAAGCGTCACATCAGAATAGATAGGGAGCAGAGGAAGGTGCCTCGACTGCCAGGCAACGACGTGTGGGATTGTTTAAACTTCAATGTGAAATGAAGGGAAAAACAGAAGAAAGAATAGATGCACTGATAGATCGAAAGAAGAGGAAAGGAACTAATATAATGCAATCAGCTTGAATACATGATACATAGAGATTATCACCATTATGCGGATGCAAAGGAGCATGGGACCTCCACTGACAGCACACGACGAGTCGAGGACCAATCGCGATCTATCCCCAGAGGCCGGTACAAGACTCCGACGCATACTTTGCACATGCAACAGATGATAATGATGTATTTATCAGGCAATATCTTGGGAATAAGTTAATACAGACCAAGTACATGTTGAATGTATGTTAAGTAAAATTTACACACAAGAGAATCGTAAGTAGGCAACTTATTAACTTCTAGTTCATTTAGTAGCGAATTAGGTGAAGTAAACTTCAAGGCGCTAGAAGTTGGAAGACGCGAGAGGGTATTCCACAGCAGGCGTTAGACTTCCAACTCGGAATGGGGTGGGAACGTAGTGTTGGGTTTCAACTATTGGAATCGCTTGCTTGATAAAATGAAGTCATGTACAACTTCGAAAATAAGGCAGTTTTCATCGTTATTCAAGAATTCTGAGCCAAATAGAAGCGTGGGCATATCTGCTACATATGGGAGTAGATTAATCGTATAATTACGAGCGTTTGAGAACAAAGGACAATGAAAGAAAAAGTGATCAGTAGTTTCACGTTCACCACACTGGCAGAAGGGACTGGGTGATAGGTGATTATCGAAAAGGTGGGAATTAAGACTGCTACAGTGCAACCGCAGCCTACAATGGTATATTTGAGCCCTGCGAGATTTTGCATTACTATAGAACCTTGGTGGTCTTTGGTTACCATTACTGAGAAACGTTTTAAAGTTAATCAATGACGAGTTCTCACGGACAGGTAACGGCAACTTATTCCACTGGTCCGTAACGCTGGGGATGAAAGAAGACTGATACAATTGCGTTCGGCAAAAAGGAACTCGGTGGTTTTCACTGGATCGAAGACTGCGTGATGAATTCGTCAAGGAGATGAGTGGTGGAACTTTGTTGGAAATGTATGGAGGTGACATGTGATGATACATTTTGAAGAACTGAATTAGTTTATGTTTGTGGCGTCTTTCTTGCAAGGATTCCCACCGGGTTTCCGAATATAATAACGATTTACTGACACTAACTGTTGCTCCGGTGATGATTCTTGCTGCTGCAATTTGTATTTTTTCGAGTTCCGCGACATTTGTCACAGAACAATTATCCCAGACAGTGTCTGCGTATTCAAGAAGTGGCCTAATAAAGGCGAAATATATTTTTTCCAGTACACTGCGATCGAGGTTAAATTTATGTCTCCTCAACAAGTCTAGGCGAGACCAGGCTTTGGAGCAAATGTGGTCAATGTGATTGTTCCATGTACATGTATTATTTAGTATGAGTCCTAGGTGTTTATGGTCAGAAACTTCTGATACTTGTGAGCCACCTAAATACAAGGGTGGGTGAGAGTTAGGATTGCTTTTACGCGATATACACATACTTTCAGTTTTATTGGGATTGAACTCGACCAACCATGTTTTGGCCCAATGCTCGATTGTAGCCAAATCGTTATTAATTATGACCGCGGCTTGCTCTGGGTTTTCAATGATTAGATATAATGACGTATCGTCAGCAAAGAGGCGAATACTGCTGAGTAAGTCGCTAGTTATATCGTTTATGTATATCAAGAACAGTAAAGGTCCAAGTATAGACCCCTGGGGTACACCGGCATTGATTGGTCTCCATGACGACGACTCAGAGGCTATCACAACTCGCTGCGACCTATCCGAGAGATACGATTTTAGAAATAGAAGTAGTTCACCTGAAACGCCAATACTCTCCAGTTTGTGAATAAGACCAGCATGCCATACCTTATCAAATGCCTTACTGACATCACAGAAAACCACCCTAACTTCTTTGCCTTCATCAAGCGCACGACAGAATTCGTCATAAATGTCAGTCAGTTGGAGGACAGTTGAATCACTTGGTGTAAAACCTGACTGAAATTGACTGAGGATATTATTTTCACTCAAAAACTGCCACAGGCGTTTGAAGACACATTTTTCAAATAATTTTCCAACACAGCTAATCAACGATATCGGGCGATAATTAGTGACTGAGTTTGAGGGCTGTTTTTTTAGAATTGGGGAGACATTTGCTTTTTTCCATAATGAAGGAAAGTACGAATTATTCAGTAAAATGTTGAATAAAATTGAGAGTGGTTCGCAGAGAGAGGATTTACATTCTTTTAGAAGACGCGGGCTTATTTGATCGGGACCAGATGCCTTGGACACCTTTATCGACTTCATTGCGGCGTATACTTCACTGCAATGTAGGGTAATACTATCAATACGCTGGGAAACATGGGATGGTGGATCTGGTAAGAAAGCATTCGAGTCGTCAACTGTCGAAATAGAACAGAAGTATTCATTGAACACTTCAGCTTTATCAACACTTGAAGAATATATTTTGTTTAGATGAATCAGGGTGGGAATTCCTGTTGCATTACCGCTACCGATTAGTGTTTTTAGGGTCTTCCACCACAGAGATGCTGGTGTTTCATTGCTTCTCAATGTGGATTGGATTTTTGCAAGATGCTGGGCTTTGGCCTTCCTGATGGCCGATACAACCTCATTCCTTTTAAGTTTATATTTGGCCCAGTCGTGTGGGAAATTGGTACGTTTAGCAATGCGATACAGACGTATTCTCTGTCTCATTAGTAGTCTTATTTCATTATGCATCCATTTCGGTTGATCCATTCTGGAAGCAATAAATTTGTTGGGTATATGTTTGGATGCAGTATCGAGTATTTTGTCAGTGAAATTTGTAACTATGGTATCGAGACATAAAGTATCGAGGATAGAATTCCAGTCGGTGTCAGAGAAAGCCTCGTTCAGCGCATTATAATTACCCTGAGAATAAAGCCATATCCTTCGCCTAAAAGAAAGTGGGTTTGATTTCAAAAATTCGACTTCGATTGAAATTGGGCAGTGATAGCGGGTCATGTCTGGAATAATTGGTTCGAGGACTTCACATGATTTCACGTTGATTGTGTTACTTACAGCAAATAGATCTAGCAATGAAGCAGATGTTTCAGTAAAACAAGTTGGTTCACTCACAAGTTGTCTGAGGTTAAAGTAATTGATTATTTCAGAAAGGCTACTTCTTGAAGAAACCATTTGGTTGTCGTTGAAATCACCCGTGATAATTAAGTCACCAACTGACGTGTCTCTAGCTTTTTCGACGGATGCTGATATGGCATCCCATGTATCTGGAGGACTGTTGGGTGGACGGTAGAATACTCCTAATAATAACGATCTACTCCGTTTTCTAAATACTTCAGCCCAAATACACTCCGTATTCGGTGTATCAAGATCCGATCTGTGTCGAAACGAAATACCCTCTTTAATGTAAATGGCAACCCTACCTCCCCTTGAAGAGCGATCGAATCGCAATGGTTCATGGAACCCATGGAGTTGGACATCGGATGAGGTGTCATTGTTATGAAGCCATGTCTCACTCAAGGCCACAATATCATTTGGTGCAAATTCACATTGTACAATATCCAGTTTAGGTTTGAGGCTTTGAATGTTGAGATGAACAATTTTTAGAGTATTCTGATTGTGATCTGAATTAAGAAATTTGGACCAGGGTTACTTTCAATGTCACCGGACAATAATAAGCTTATGGTCAGAAAGAAGAAAAACGACGATAATAGGAAAGAAGTAGTTGCTACTTTTAATAATGACAAAGCCTTCGAAGCATTCAAAGAACTGTAGCGATGTGGAATTAGTTCAGTAGAATTTACAGAGTGGGGGTCAATAAGCACATTGGATTGCCCAATGAACAGAGCAAACATGACAGTGAAGCTTTCATCCAGATCGACACCACTGAGACGCAAGAACAAGTAAATTAAGATGCATGTAGATCTATCTTTCGCCAGGCAGTGCCTTAAGCTGCTAGAATAAACTGCATGGTTATAATTCCCTATCCGGGCACGGTATAGTTCAAGTGAGCACATGGGATATAGTTGTAATATCGGATGCAAAATGTATTCAAGCTGGCATAAAAACAAATGATATAGCCTAGAGTAAAGAGTGTTGAAGTTTCAGACGTGACAGAAAAAGATACAAGAGACACTAAAACAGAGATGAAGATGAAAAATATATACAAAATAACTAAAGTGTTTATATAGCAGTAGAGTTTCTAGGCTGCTTAAAAAGTCGAAAATTATCTTTTTACACGTAGTGGACTATCAGTATAAAATGAATAGTTGAGGGGGACTCTATCACCAATGTTTGGGGCACACTTGAGCCAGTGTATTGACTTCCACGTTTTCTCATTTCGCAGCAAGGACTGCTCATGGGAAGTGCGAGTTTCGCAAGATTCATCAAGAATTGTGTACCATTGATACAAGACCGTGGCACTCACAAGACAAAAGACAAGCCCTTCCTGCCACGAAAGCGTGGAAAGTTGGCAGGAAGAAACTTGTATTATACATTGCAATGGTATGGAGGAGGGGGACCCACCCCTAATAATAGGTCCGTCTTGCAACAAATGCGTTAACACGGATACGAGGGATACATATATATATATATATATATATATTGAGGTATATACACATATATATATATATATTTGCAAGATGGAATCAAGGGCGTCCCACCTGTGGATGATGAATCTGGCGCAAGCGCAACCCTACGTAAACAATTAAATATGGTCCATCAAACTTTCACTGTTTTGAATTACTTTGCCCAAAGCGATACCTGCAATACTGTCTTCACGAGATACTGTGACGTACCAATGTGACGCCATTATCGGAATTTAGGGAAATAGGAGATAAAATTTCGATCGTGTCACGACATAGTCGCGATCCGATTGAGACACCATGTCCCATTTTCCAACTTTAACAATTTAATTTTACAATAAAATTTTCTAAAGAATACTACAAGATTTTTGATTAAGACCTGTTGTGGTTAAATCCCTGCACAATCTTGAATTTTTCTATAATTCAGCCATGAATAACATGGATAGTAGGGTACAAATTCGGTAAGAATACAGACGTATGGCCCAGCTCCTGCAGAGGGATTGAAGGAAGAAGAGCGGGTAAAGAATTGCCACACTGTCACGACGCCTTAAAATTAATACGCCTTAAAATTAAACAATGATTTGAGCCAGTCTAATAGCAATCGCGATCAAGTCAACTTCACAGCATAAAATAAGAAATCGGAGATGTAGCCTCGATCGGATCACGACACAGTGATCACAGAATGATTGGGCGTACTTAAGATGACATGTGATCGCAGAATGATTGGAAAAATGCTCACTACTTTGGATTACACAGCTTACTTTGGACCGACCAAGACGCAGACACATGTGATGCGGTTACACGACTGCATACCCGAGTGTGTGAGTGTGTGTGTATCAAGCAAAGAATGCGGACAGATAATCTCGATCGGATCGCGACACAGTCGCCACCCGGTCGAAATTATCTGTCAGCAATTGCGTTCACACCATTGCATATTTCTATTTTAAACAGGTACCTTTTAAGCAGGTACCGACAGATGTTTTTGATTCTCCATTCCCCAATAACCACTATGGATTAATTCCAGAGTCCCACCTGTAGCCCCTTTTTGAAAATGCCAGTAGTGCGCATTCAGGTCCCGGGCAAATAGATTAGGTTATCTTGCAGGCCTGCCCCTGAACCAGGGAAGTTCGGGTCTTGCTCTGGGTGGTCCCCGAAAGGGGCAGTTGTTGCTTTTTCTTCTCGATCAGAACCAATCCTGTAAACAGAATTCCACACAGAAGCCAACTCAACCTTCATCAATTGCCTGAGGCAGATTATACTTGCCAATGATGGCCCACCACAAGATTATCCTATAAGTGGCAGACTATACTTGCCTGAAAACATCAACACTCCACCCCCATGGAGAGGTAGCATCTTTGTTGAGTGGACCCCCTCTTACACCGGTCCTCACCCAAGGGTTAACATCAAATGCACATCAGAAGATTGTCATGAAAAACTGAACCATCACAACTCCCAAGAACACCATGATCCTGGACATCTACTGAGTACCCCACCTCTTCCTCCCTTGACGTGCCTGGACATGTTGCAAAAAATAGTATTCAACTGTTAATGAGGGTTGAAAGGGGCTTGCCCCACAACACTGTCCCTGTGCACCTTCGGCACGCGAAACCATATCATCTGCTCAAACAAGCTGTCATAGCCATTTACTGTCTGGATAACACGCCTGAACAGTCTTCATTTCTGAGTTTTTTTTTTCATTTATTGGGGTTTAATGACACTTTTAATAGCCAGGGTCACCTTCTGTAGGACAGTTTTATGGGTGGAAGAAGCCCGAGTACCCAGAGAAAAAACTGTCAGACTCCCCAACATTCCAACTCCACACAAGCAGAGTTAGCCTTCGTTAAGGACAAGTGCACCATCGACATGCAGTATGCCATAGCACACAATGTGTGCCACCGAGCCCTCATGTGGGCAATCAGGATTAAGAGCCTTGCCCAAGGCCACAATGCAGTTATCTCTGGTGGGGATCGAACCATGGACCTTTCGGTTCAAAGTCCAATCCCATAACAGCAGTGCCACCACCCTCACCTGAGGTGTGGTATCACTCCTATGGCACACCTTATTTATCACCAAGGTATACATTCTCTTGTGCTCCTAAAATATGAGCAGTAATATTTATCTAACAATTTCTATGCCACACCTCAGGTCAACTGAAGCTTTATAAACTCAGGTTGGTCTGAGGTAAAGCATAACATTATATTTATTTATTTATTGGTGTTTAAGGTCACATACTTCTGCACAATGGCTAATCGTGACCGCAACATGGACATAAAGTCAAATTAAGCCAAGCAGAGTGTTAGAAAGACTTTTAACCCTTCACCCAATGTAATGGCCAAAACTGGCCAGCGCTATTCTCAAAATTCTCCAATTAATGTTCATTATTTTTTTCATTTTTTGCCTCAAAAACATAGGTTATGACCCCTCATTGGAACGAGCTCATCAAGCTCATTCCAACGAGGGTCATAACCTGTGTATTTGAGACAAAAAATGAAAAAAATTAGTCATTCAAGAATTTTTTTTGCAAGTGTCGTCTGCTTTTCAGGTTAGGTAAAGGGTTAACAAAAAAGACATGGTGAAGATGCCATCAACTTGATGCAACATTTTGCTCCCATTCATTAATTTCAGCTTCTTGCCTGTGCCTAACTGGGTTTAGAATGCATGCCCACCACCCATCCATCTGGAGAGTAGTAGAATGGTTCAAGAAGGAAGAAGCAACGGTCCAGACGATAATTGCACAGGACGCCATTGGCAATCCTCCAGTAAAGAAAGTGAAGAAGAAGTTTGTTAAAATGCAGAAACAATTGAAAAACTTGTGCAGAGACCGTAGCAGTGGTGAGAAATCCATACCAGAATTTCTCAGAGGAGTCGGCTGGAACATTCGACTAAACATGGAGTATTAGAAGTGCAAGTACTGTAAATATGTATTACCTGATATGCTTATGTTATTATGTTATTAAATGTATTTGTATTGCTATTATTATTATGTTATTACATGTATTTGTATTGATATTGATGTGCTGCAGATTTACTATAAACATATAATAAAATACTGTGACTATTAGAAAATATAATAAAATTCTGTGGAATTCTGTGAGTGCAAGTGGTGTAAATATATATTACCTGATGTGCTTATGTTATTATTATGTTATTACATGTATTTGTATTGCTGTTGATGTGAAATGCTGTGCTATTATTATTATGTTATTACATGTATTTGTATTGATATTGATGTGCTGCAGATTTACTATAAACATATAATAAAATACTGTGACTATTAGAAAATATATATATATATTACCTGATGTGCTTATGTTATTATTATGTATTATTCTAATACAATTACTATAAATCTCGAAATTTGATTGGTTAATCAATAAAATTTGCGACAGTAAAATCAGCATAACCTGTCGCAAATTTTATGTTGTCGAAAACTATTTTAGGAAGTCAAGATGTATTCGTGGGCGTTCTATTTTCGTTCCATTTGGAGTCATTGACTACCGTATCCAATGTAAACAAACGCTGTGAACGCATTGACTTGCTGTAAAAAACGTTCTCTATCTTTCTTGTAATTAACTGTATTTAATACGGATGAAGTTGGAAAGTTTAATATTAATGTGGAATAGGGGTTTGGCAGAGACTGCTGAGTAATGAAATGAGTGTTAAAAAACTGATTTCGACGGTCTTAACGGAAACCGTGTGGAAGCAGTAAGCGATATGAAAATATAATTTATAAATAGCCATTTTTCATATGATGAAGAATTTATGGACGCTATGTGCGAAATAGAAAACCAAAATTCCGAGAACTGGCAATAATAATTTTAATTGTTCAAGGCCAAATATTTCTGACAGATCCGCTAGCGATGTTATAACATCAACTTCAAGTGCAAGCGGTCCTTTCATTTTCTAATTTGTTACCTGCGTTCGTGGCACCACATCACATGTAGTATGTACAGCTACACAACAGAAACGCATTCACCACTGCTCAAGAGAGGTGAACTATTCGTTCTGTAACAATTATGTCAATAGCAGTAGCCCAATTCCACAAGACATCACTTCCCAGAAACAGTTTGAAATGAACAACTGTTCTGTAACCATAAGTAATTATAAACAAAGGCTTCCAATCAAAGATATCAAATTTTTTAACTTTAATGGGAAATCCTCGAGTGCTTTCCGACGCCGACTGAAACATCACAAGGTGAACTCTAAACTTTGAATAGAGAAAGCAGCCTGCGTATTTTGTTTTCAGATTGTCATAAACATTTAAACATGATAAATGTTGTCAGTACAAATATAAATATATTTTGTTATTGTTGATAAAATGACTAAAACGTTTGGAATTATTTGTATTGTGGCAGCGTAAAATATATTTCGTGATTTGGTTCGGAACTCCCAAATGACGTCAAGAAGACTGTATTTTTAGTTTTAAATTGTTGACAATATTGTCTTCAACAAGGCGTTGTTTTATAGTTGGGAGATGAAATCTATCTCCGTTTTCAGCCGAATTATATTAGAATGGGGATAACTATGTTGTATTTGATTGTTTGGGGCCGTAAACGATGGTTTTACTGTCGCAAATATCCGTTTTACCGGCTCCACTAACACATCGCCGGCAAAACTCAATTTGCGACAGTAAAACCATCGTTTACGGCCCCAAACAATCAAATACAACATAGTTATCCCCTAATTATGTATTTGTATTGCCGTTGATGTGATATGCTGTGACTATTAGAACATATAATAAAATACTGTGAAATACTGTGACTTTTTTTCCTGTGACTTTTTTTCCTATGCAAATTTGTGACTTTTTTTCCTATGCAAATTTGTGACTTTTTTTCCTGTGACTTTTTTTCCGCTCACCGCATGCCCACCCGAGGTGTGGAGGCAAACTTTCTTGCAAATATGAAGCAAGTTATTTTTATTATTGTACAATGTGTCAAAACAGCTATCAACTACTAATCAGTTTAGTTGTTTGTTTGTTTATTGGGGTTTAACAACACTTTCAAGTCAGGATCATATGATATTGAGTACCCTGGAGAATACCATGGAGTAATGGCATGTAACTGTCAGACTCTCCAATTTATTAACCCGGCACAAGGAAGGTCTGCATCGGTTAACATGCTTCTGAAGGATGGATATTCCTGCCAAGGACAGGATTTCTCTTGCCAATGAAATAAGTATCATCTGGACACTTTTAATCAGATTTTCCTCTTGTAAATGGAATGGAAATTTTCGCCAAAGATTTTTAAAGATACATTTCGAGGAATTTTTCATCAAATCTAGTCATGGCTGCTTTACAGTGTTGTTATGGGATTGGACAGGTTCTTTCCAATTAGGGATCACATATGACTTTATTTTTTTTTAACTGCTCAATTTCTAAATTATGCGGGCAGGTGTGGCCAATTCATTAGTTAAGGGTTAATAAATTTAGGTTCATTCTTTTTTTCATCCTCGTGTTTGACAGAAATGAAGCATTGTCAAAGATAATTCTCTGCTTCATTCATTTGTAGGTTTGGTTGGGAAAGGTTTATACCCATAGTAGCTGTAATGTTGCCAATGTCATCACAAATAAATGCTGACGGCAATAGAGTGGAACCCTGCTAGTTGAATAGCCACTTTACTAGTAAAAAAATATTCTTTTAACAGGAGTATTCAATGAACAAGGATCTGGTCACCTGCTGTATTCTGGATACAAACTTAACATTTATTCTATTATATCTTGTTTGACAGAGCTCATGGATCTCTGTCAAACATGAGCTCTGTCAAACAAGATATAACAGATTAAATGCCTGTTTTGGATGTACTGAGGCCAAACAGGTCAATAGCAGGGAAATTCGGTGATTGTCAGTGTAATTTCTTGACATATTGCAATATATTTTATTCAGTTAACAGGAGTTTAATCTACAACCTATATTCAATTAATAGGTCGATTTTGTATTGAAGGTACGGTAAATGGTTTTGTTTGGAAGTTACATTCAATTAACAAGGTTATTCAATTGATGGCTATCCCATTAAGTGAACTCCACTGTACTTGAATATTAGTGTCTACCATTAGAGACTTTCAAGGCTAATGTACAACTTTCAAGTACTTCAAGGCCTTGAAAACACATTTTTCAACCAAGGGCTTCCAAGCTTTTCAAGAACCACAATGAACCTTGCTAAAAGTTGCCATTCATTCTGGTAACAGGACAAAACCCCCTCAGGACAAAACCCCATCAGACAAAACCCCCTCATTTTTTGCATCATAGGACAAAAACCCCTCAGGACAAAACCCCCTCAGACATTATATATATATTAACTTGTGTCTTGTGTTTCAGTAACACCATTTTGCAAGTCATCTGTACTTAACCATTAAAAGTACAGATGGCTGTTGTTGTTGTTATAACAACAAATCTCCAAAGTACTGGGATACTAGCTTGTGTCTTCTGTTCCATTATTTCTTTGATGTATAGCTTTGTTGTTTTAGTAATACCGTTTTGCAAGCTATCTGCACTTTCAATTTTTCAATTTTGCTCAAATTGCTTGGATACTAGCTTGTGTCTTCTGTTCCATTTCTTCTTTGAGGTATAGCTTTGTTGTTTTAGTAATACCATTTTGCAAGCTATCTGCACTTTCAATTTTTTAATTTTGCTGACTTCAATAACCATTTATGTTGTTTTATTACACTGGCATGACAAAGTTTTAGAACAACATTCTCTGTCATAATATTATAAATATGCCAGTTTTGTGATGCTTTCTCAGTATTCAAAATATTGTCAATTAGTGCTATATTAATATAATATTTGTATGTTCTATAGTTCTGTGTGAAAAAGATCGCTAGCTGTTACATGTTGTCAGTATTATATATATATATGTCATTAAATATTAATTACAATTACCTGCAAACAAATTTAATAAAACTCTATATTTGTTTAAATATTCTTTTTATTTATTCACTTCAACATTTATCACCTCATTTTTTTCATCATCATTTTTTTCTCAAGTGAGGGGGTTTTTCCATTTTGTCAGTAAAAGTGAGGGGGTTTTGTCCGAGGGGGTTTTGTCCTGAGGGGGTTTTGTTTGAGGATGTTTTGTCCGAGGGGGTTTTGTCCTATATTCTTCATTCCAGCACTGGTCATTACACTTACACTTTCATAATGACATCACAATGCAAAATGCTTTCATTAGTGTAATATCTACAAGACAGTTCAACGACATCCATATCCCACGCCGACTTTTATGCTATAATAGGAATAATCTCATTATTGACCTGGACATGTACTCATACCCAATAATGTCACTCACCCAAATATTGACCTGGACATGTACTCATACCCAATAATGTCACTCACCAAATATCATTTAATTTCTTTAATCACAACTGAAGATATGTCCCAAAAACCTGCAATTTTGGTGAATTCAAAGTCGATAAGGGCTACAACTTTGAAAAAAAATTATTCAAATCAAAGCTTTCTTTCTATATGCACATGTACACATCATACTCATATAGCACACCAAGTTTCATAAAAATCCAATGAAAAATGCAGGAATTAAGCAGACAAGCATTTGTGACAGAAATTTTACTATTTTCAAGGGCCGTAACATAACCACACAAAATTCGTCGCATCAAAAATTCTTTACAACATGCACATCTACACTTGATACTGATACTTCAGACCAAGTTTCGAAAAAATCCAATAAAATATGTAGGAGGAGTTAAGTGGACAAGCCTTTGCGATGGAAATTTTGCTATTTCCAAGGGCCGTAACCATGCAAAATTCAACATATCGAAAATTCCTGACCACATGGACATCTACACTTGATAATGATACTTCAGACCAAGTTTTGTAAAAATCCAATGAAAACTGTAGGAGGAGTTAAACAAAGTTTGTGATGACAGACTGATGGATGAACACCATTTCAATATCCCCCTCCAGAAGATAACTAGAAGCACTGTCACAGTGCCGAAGCGACGACGATTTGTGCAATGCCAATGATGTTTTAAAACTCGTTGGTGACAAAAATACTCCTTGGTGACAAAAAAAACTTGTTGGTGACAAAAAACTTGTTGGTGACAAAAAACTTGTTGGTGACAAGTCCATAAATGTGACAGAAATTATCCGAATGACATGCACCATTGAGAGGGTGTAGACATCATGAAGGTACACGTGCACACCAATTATGGTGTTATTCCATCAGTTATCTTAGGAGTAATAATAATAATATAATAATAACACTTTGGCCAGCCGCTGATTTGTCGCGGTTCTCGAACGAGAAGGCCTTGGTTACCCCTGAACTCCCAACTGCCTCCCTGTTCCCTCGCTTCTCCTCTCCTCCCAACATTCGGAGACGAACTGCTTGATGACATCCCTCACCCCATTCTTCCCAATCTCTCCGATTAGCACATTAACCCTCTCCTTTGAGTCTCCCCCTAACCACATGTCCTTCATTCTCCCATCCCACTTCCCCATTATACTCCCAGTGAATCTCATTCTTTTAGACTGATACTTTGGGCATTCTAGAAGGAAGTGTTCCAGGGTCTCCACCATGCCCAAGTTACACATCTGGCACTCCCTTTCACCGTCTTTCCCAATTTTTCCCCTCAGCTCCAGGGATCGCGACCGCAGCTTGAACAGCAGTGACCCCCCAAAGGTGCCATCAAGGTACTCTTCAAAACCTGGCCTCTCTTTATCACGCAGGCCACCCAAAGACCTCTTTGATTTGACCCCCTCTCGCCAATTACGGTTACAATCCTCCAAGACCCTTTCTCTGACGATTTTTTTACCCTGGTTTGCCCCAACGTCCAGGTCCGAGATCTCCAATGAGTAGTTCTCTACTAGCTCCCTCACTTGGATCATCCACCCCGTTTTGATATTTGAGTTGAAGATTTGCAGGAACATTACTTTACACCATCGGCTGTCGGGGAGATTCACCAAATAATTAAGATAACCGAGTTTCAACAGGTCTATCCTGTCCTTGATCCTCATCCACCCAAGCTCACCCCTGATTGCTTCTAGCGCTGCGGCATTGCTCGACCCCGTTATCCATCGGCCTGCATCGTTCTGTAAGATTTCCAAGCTCTTTATGGCCGTCTGGTTTAGAGGTACCACTTCCGTACCGTATGTTATACTTGGCAGCCCCACCATTTCCCAAATGGTTTTCCCCACGAAAACCTTATTGAAACTGTTTCTCCCTATAAGTTTCATTTGGTTAAGGATTCGCTTCCCCTTCAGAATCAATTTGTTTGTGTGGTTTCGGTAGATGCCTCTTCCTGTAATGTTTATATTTACCCCCAAATACTCGTAATCACCTGTCTCTCCTACATTGAGAAGTTTGCTGCTCCCTTCCGGAATGCAGAACTCACCCACTCTCCACCTTCGAGTGGGGTCCACTTGGCGGCCCACAGGTATAACTTTGCTCTTGCTTTCATTAAGTTCGAGTCTCCATTTGCTCCCATATTTCCCAACAATTCCCAGCATTTTCGTTAGCCCCTCTTCGCTTTCTGACACTAGAACCATATCGTCTGCAAAAAATAGCCCTGGGATCTTCAAGTTCCCAACTGCTACCCCCTCGTCGCTACGCAGGAGTTCATCTCCTAAACCTTTGATGTACAATGCAAACAGGATTGGCGAAAGGATACACCCCTGTTTTAGGCCTATCTCCATAGGCACACGTTTTGTTGTAATGTTTCCCAGACTAAGTTCACTCTGTACATCTTTATATAATGCTTTCATAATTCCAACAAACTCGCCTCCTAAGCCCAGAGCCTCCAGCTTGTGCCACATACCCTCCCTCCATACTCTATCGTATGCCTTTTTGACATCCAAAAAGGCCATAAACATCTTTTTCTTTTTTGCTTTCGCGGATTCTATCATTTGGGATAGCGTGAAAAGATGGTCGGTTACTCTCCTTCCCTTCCTGAAGCCATTCTGGATTTCTCCCAAAAAACCCTTCTCCTCAATTACCTCCTCTAGTCTCCCATAAAGGACTTTACAGAAAACCTTTCCAATGTTGCTACTGACAGAGATCCCTCGGTAGTTATCCAAAACGTCTTTTTCCCACTTTTTGTGAATAAACGTCACTTTGCTTTCCCTCCACTCCTTTGGGACCTCTTGTTTTTCTATGGCTAAATTGAATAGGGCAGTCAGGCTTTCCAAGAGTTCCTCTCCCCCTTTTTTGATAAACTCGTTAGGAATTTCGTCCACCCCTCCCGCTTTTCCATTCCTCAATTTTGAGATCACCCTTCGCACCTCCTCGGTTTTGATTTCGCTGCACACGAAGTCCGAGAGATTTTCCTCGACCTGGTTCGGACACTCCGGTGGGTTCCCCATGCCCCATCGCTTATCGTTTACCTTTTCCCAGTGCTTGACTAGTTCTAATGCGATTTGATCTCGCTCTTCTGTAACTCTGCCATCTACTTTAATGCTCTGGAGGTTATTCCCTTTGTTACGTTTGTTCACCCATTTCCAAAATACGCTCGAACTCGACCCCCCTGTCGTTCTTATCGTCCTAATAAGACTGCTATTTCGCACTCTCCGGTTGTCGTCTTTAATCTTATTTACTTTATTTCGTGCTTGTTGGTATTCTTCCTTTGCCACCATGGCCTCATTGCTTTCCACCCCCTTAAGTTTTCTACTTCTCCTGTATGCAGCACATTTATCTTTTCTAACCTTTATGGCCCTTTTCAATTCTTCGTTCACTCTGTACCCAAGTTCCCGTGTTGGCACCCTAATCTTTCCTACACTTTCCTTCCCTGCCTCCACTAGGCTCGCAACTATGGCGTCGGCCATCTTCTGGACACTACCCCCCCTTGTGTACGGCTGCAAGCTTTGGTTTCAGTTTTTCTTCGAACTTCGCCCAGTCGGCATCCTTTTTGAGTTCCCAAATCTCCTTGAAGCTTCCTTTCCTTTTCTCTGGGTTTTTGGCCCTCATCGTCACTGTAATCAAGTTGTGATCACTATCCAACTCCATTTTGCCCTCATCATCCACTTCTACCCTTCTCACCTCCCTCCATAAATTCATATCTATGAGAATGTAGTCAATTATTGATTTTCTGTCGTTTCTCTCCCAGGTCCATTTCCCCTTACATCTAGCGTCCCTGTTCAGAATCTTCAGACCGAGCTCATTTGTGAAGTTCAACAGCTTCCTTCCATTCCTGTTGACTTTCTTGTCCCCACCCTCTATGCCTTCTTCCTTGTCACCTATGTGTCCATTAAAGTCGCCCATCAGAATTATACCGAGCCCCCTGTTTTCTAGTTCAGTGATATTGGACCTTAGTGTTGAGTATATCGAGTCATTCCACTCGGGTTTACTTCCCTCCACCGCACAGTACACAATCCCAAGGGCAATACTTTTGTTTCTCAGACTGATCTTTACCCATCCAATTTCTTTTGACACATCAGCCGAGGTGATGATATCTTCCAGATCTGTAATCAGCGACGGTTTTAAATCCTCTTTAATGTACATGCCTACCCCTCCCCCCTTTTTCTGGCCTTCCGTTCGCCCTACACCTATCCACACACACCCGCTTACTTGGTCTACCCGTTCCTCGTGTCTTACCCACGTCTCGCTTAAGCCCATGACATCAAACTCCTCTGCCTCGATCAATGTAGCAATTTCACTTACTTTCCGGTGGAGACCCTGGATGTTGCTATAACCCACTTTCAGGGTACCGAGGTTCATTGGCTTCCGCCTACTGGGCCCATTGTTTTCTGGTGCTAGTCTTGGTAAACTTATTCTGTCCCCCTCACTCTTGTTCACCCCACCTATGTCCACTCTCGTTATACTTGCCTCTGACCTCCCACCCCGCTCCTCTCCAAAAAAGGCTCTGCTACCCGTAGAATTTTATCCCCTAATACCCGTTTCCCCGCCCTGCTAAGATGCAGCCCGTCACGCCCGTACATGCTCCCATTGCCCCAAAACGTGTCCCAATGGTCGATAAAGGGAATTCCCAGATCAACACAGTAGTCCTCTAACTCTTCATTTAGTGCCAAAATCCTTGAGTTCCGTTCGTCCCCACCTCCAAGGACAGGAAGGACCCCGGATACGACTACCCTTGCATTCCTACTTAGCAGTTTGCCGACTAAGCCTCTATACGACTCCACCAAACTTACTGACCTTCTCTCCCTGATATTATTGGTCCCCACATGGACCACCACTACCGGTTCCGGCCCTGACCCTGCCACAATGCCGTCTACCCGGTCCCTGAGATCCTCCACCTTCGCCCCCGGAAAGCACAAGACTGTTCGATTGGAACTATCAGGACCACAAACAACATTGTCAATCCCACGTACAATGCTGCTCCCCGCTACAACTAATTTTCTTCTTCTGGCCCCAGTTCCTATATCATCTGCACCTCCTCTCGTTTTGCAAGCACCTGGCCCCCTCTTTCTCTTGACCGCCCTCCTTACCCCGACTGGCCTATCATCATCACCAACCATCTCACCCCCCACACTTTCCCCCTCACTCTCGTCCCCAGGGGTATCAGAGTCTAAAACACTAAACCTGTTTTCTAAACACCGCCTAGCAACCTTGGCAGCCTTACGCCGACTCTGGCTTCCGGACTCGACGCAGCCCTGACTTGACGCCACCTTCCGGATTTTCCTACTAGAACCCCCCTCCTCAGTTAAACCCCCCACATCAAGCATTAATCCCCCACGTTTCCTGCTTCCCACTTTCCTCCTTGAATCCACAACGACCTTCCACCCACCTTCCACCTCACCATCGTAGGTAACCTTCAACGGGGTAACTCCAGATACACCGGCCCTCCCCAACCTCCCTCTCAGCTCTGCAATCTCCCGCTCAAATCCAACACACTTCTCTAACAACTGTAAAATATCCCTGCAATTCGCACATACCCCACTACTCTCCATTGACCGACCACCACCATACCTCATATTACATTACGATGTTTTAAAACTCGGTGACAAAAAAACTTGTTGGTGACAAATCCATAAATGTGACAGAAATTATCCGAATGACGTAAACTATTGAGAGGGTGTAGACATCCTGAAGATACACTTGCATACCAAGTATGGTGTCATTCCATCAAGTATTTTAGGAATTATGGTGTTTTATAATTTTGTAGGTGACAGACAGACCGACAGAAGTCCATAAATGTGACAGAAATTATCCGAATGACGTGCACTATTGAGAGGGTATAGACATCCTGAAGATACACTTGCATACCATGTATGGTGTCATTCCATCAAGTATTTTAGGAGTTATGGTGTTTTTTAAACTCGTTGGTGACAGACAGACCAACAACCGGCAGACAGACAGACCGACACTGCCACATATTGAGCTGCTCATCGCAGCTAAAAAGATTCTGTATTTAAAATTAATTTCCTCATGAATGGTGATTCTTTTGACTTAAAATACTAGAGGCTCAAGAGAGCCTAAAATGCTCACCTGGACCAAGTTGTCCTAAACTGTAAGGGTTATGGGCATGGAGAAAATGTAATCTGAATGAACCATATGACAGATTCGCCAGCAATTTTTTTGTCCAATTGTTTCAACTGTTCAGAAGAAAGCTTCAAACCAAATACAAAATCTCTAGTCCGTGCAGTTTGGGAAATATTGGACATTTATTTTTTTTTCTAGTTTTAGTGCCAGGTGTTCCCACAGGGAACCGCAAAATATTTTGGGGGCATGAATGAAGTACTTAGGGTCAACTAATGCCACATATAAAATTTGGTTCAAATCGCTCCATTGGTTCTTGAAATAGAAATTTTCAGGGGAGCTCAAAAGTGAGCCCATCCCGTGGAGAGCCCAAATATCGACCTATCAACTTTGAACAACTTTTAATCTTGAACACCAGAGGAAGTTTCATACCAAATATCAAAGCATTCCCACTTGTGGTTCATGAAAAGACGATTTTTAATGAATTTCACAATATTTGGGCATAAGCCCAAGCCCAAAAAGGGCAGAGACCCCATTTGAACAAAACTAAAACAGAATACCCCAAGATGATGTGGCCCATATATGTTTCAATTTGGACCATTGGTTTGTGAGGAGAAGATATTTTTAAAAAGGTAAACATGTAATCTTTTTCCCATTGACTTCAGTGTTAAACAAGCCAAGACCAATACCGTGGGGGCCAACCATAACAAAGTCCAAACTATGGCTGCAAAAGGTTCTATGAATGTCTGTTGGGAGTATGACATGGGTGGAGGGAAGATATCCAGGCCTGGTTATCTTCCCCCCCACCCATGTTAAACTAGAACTATCACTGAAGGTGATTAATACCCCCGCTTTGGGTTTTTAGAGGAATGCACTTCTGATCATGTAGGCAAAGGCCATAAGGAAATGTATACATAAAGATCATTTTTTGTTGTTGAAATTTGTATTTGCATGTGGCCTTCCACAGAACAGCACTGAATACTTAAAGAGCCCACACATATATGGTTTACATTTGGAAAAACACATTTACAATGTGCAACATGTATTCAAAATCGGTTCATTAATGTAGGAGGAGTTGCACACACAAGAATCCCATTTGAAAACCCATAATAAATCCAAGTTAAAGGGAGATAACCTGGTTAAAATTGTCGCAGATCAAAAATTTGGGAATATGCGTATGTTCACTTAGTTGTGATAATGTTTGAAAGGTTTCGTCAAAATTGATTGATAAATGTACGAGGAGTTGCATGCACAAGAATTTCATGTAGAAACCCATAATAAATCTAAGTTAAAGGGAGATAACCTAGTTAAAATTGCCACAGCTCAAAAATTTTGGAATATGCGCATGTTTACTTAGTAGTGATGATGTCTGTAAACTTTTGTCCAAATTGATTGATAAATGTAGGAGGAGTTGCACACACAAGAATTTCATGCAGAAACCCATATTAAATCAAAGTTCAAGAGAGATAACATGGTTAAAATTGTCGCAGATCAAAAAGTTTGGAATATGCACATGTTCACTTAGTAGAGATGATGTTTGAAAGGTTTCATCAAAATCGTTTCATTAATGTAGGAGGAGTTGCGCACACAAGAATTTGTTCGAATGGAAAGAGATAATAAATCTAAGTCAAAGGGAGATAACCTGGTTAAAATTGTCGCAGATCAAAAATCTTGGAATATGCGCATGTTCACTTAGTAGTGATGATGTCTGAAAAGTTTTGTCCAAATTAATTGATAAATGTAGGAGGAGTTGCGCACACAAGAATTTCATGTAGAAACCCATATTAAATCAAAGTTCAAGAGAGATAACCTGGTTAAAATTGTCGCAGATTAAAAAGTTTGGAATATGCACATGTTCACTTAGTAGAGATGATGTTTGAAAGGTTTCATCAAAATCGGTTCATTAATGTAGGAGGAGTTGCGCACACAAGAATTTGATCAGATGGAAAGACACAATAAATCTAAGTCAAAGGGAGAAAACCTGGTTAAAATTGTCGCAGATCAAAAATCTTGGAATATGCGCATGTTCACTTAGTAGTGATGATGTCTGAAAAGTTTTGTCCAAATTGATTGATAAATGTAGGAGGAGTTGTGCACACAAGAATTTCATGTCCGGAAAGACGTACGGACGGACGTACGGACGGACGGACGGACGGACGTACAGGGCGATTCCTATATAGCCCCCACTTCTTCGAAGCGGGGGTATAAAAATATAGAACAAATTTAAAACAGTTTCAACTTGGCTTATACCATTGAATAATGACTAATGACTAGTGAGTTGAAGATAGGCAATCTTAGAACCTTTCCAGCAATTTTTTAATTCGTTCTATATTTTTTGACATGGGTGGGACGGAAGAAGTGTTTCGGACAGACTGGAGGACAGATGGACTGATGGACGGACTGACGGACGGACAGAGTCGAGCGGTTACTAGACCTGCTCTGCCGCTGGCGACGCAGGTAAAAATGTTGAATCATCATATTTTCATAACACCAAAAACAGACCATATGACAGATTCAAAAGCAATTTTTTTTGTCCAATTGTTTCAACTGCTCAGAAGAAAGCTTCATACCAAATACAAAATCTCTAGTCCATGCAGTTTGGGAAATATTGGACTTTTCATTTTTGTTCTATTTTTAGCTCCAGGGGTTCCCATGGGGAACCGCAAAATATTTTGGGGGCATGAATGAAGCACTTAGGGTCAACTAATGCCAAATATAAAACTTGGTTCAAATCGCTCCACTGATTCTTGAAATAGAAATTTTCAGGGGAGCTCAAAAGTGAGCCCATCTCCTGGAGAGCCCAAATATGGACCTATCAACTTTCTTTGAACAACTTTTAATCTTGAACACCAGAGGAAGTTTCCTACCAAATATCAAAGCATTCCCACTTGTGGTTCATGAGAAAAAGATTTTAAAGAATTTCATCATATTTGGGCATAAGACCATGCCCAAAAAGGGCGGAGACCCCATTTGAACAAAACTAAAACAGAATACCACCAAGATGATGTGGCCCATATATGTTTCAATTTGGGCCATTGGTTTGTGAGGAGAAGATTGTTTTGTAAAAGCTAACATATGATGGACGACGGACGACAGAAGACAGACAACAGACGACGGACGCCAAGTGATGGCAATAGCTCACACTGACTTTCAGTCAGGTGAACTAATAAAAAGATGCTGTGAGTGAATCATTCATTCTACCTATGAAATAGCCTAGGTTTAACAAGGTTACTGTCTTCTGAAAGGGTTCCCCTCTGTCTGTATGTTTCTGAAAGTTGGGTTGAGCTGTGATAAACAACTAATTTTATCATCCAGAAACTGAACTGAAATGTGATATTTTTAGGAAGAGTGACTTTGATATTTGGTTGACAAACCTGAACACCATTCGAGTACTTCTGCTATAAGGGTACAAATCCTGCAAATTTAATAAACCTGCGTTAATTAGAACAGAAGTTATTGCTTGGAAACCAATTCCTGACCAAATTCTATTTATATTATTAACACAGGGTTCTTACACTTGCCAATACTTTTTCCAGACATGTCAGTCAATTTTCCATACCCGTCTGAATACTTTAAAATGACAAAAATCTGACTGTTGGAAGATTTGGACAAAAACAGTCAGTAACACAAATTAACATTTTTTTTCTTGAAAAACCATTTGAAGAATGTCATTTATGCATACTCATGTGATTCAACAGAGCTTTGAGTAGACAATGACCACTAAATTACAAGGAATTTAAACCTCTCTTTAAACACTCCTATATCAAAATAATGAAATTTCAAGCAGCAATTTTCTTTCACAATGTAACAAGGAATTTAACCATTTCAATCTTGTTTAACCCTTTACCTAACATATTAGCCAAAAACAGTCAGAAAATTAACCCCAACAAGATGGAACTGTTTTAGTGAACTAAAACACATGTCTCCCCTTCGATCAGTTCCATGCTTCCAAATTATGACAAACAAAGATCAAACTAAAGGTCAAATGTCAAGATCATGGAAGTTCAAGATAGAATGTGACACATCAGCGTGGCTGTTGCATTCAAATGCCAAATATCATAAACCTTGCTGAACAATTCCAATAATTTGACCTTGATGTCAAAGATCAAGGTAATCTGTCATCACAACAGTACATGATACAATGTTGTCTTATGTTGATACACCCACATGCCAAATATCTATCATAAACCTAGGTGAAAAGATAAAAAAAATAAATAATTTGACCTTGAGCTCAAAGGTCAAGGTAGGTCATGATGGTACGTGACACATCATCTTTTGGTGATGCACTCACATGCCAAAAATCATATGCCTAGGTCAAAAGATTTTTTTTTAAAAGTCAATAATGAGACCTTGGAAGTCAAAGGTCAAGGTCATATGTGGATCATGATGGTATGTGACTCATCGTCGCATGGTGATCAATACACCCACATACCTAATATCATAAATCGAGGTAAAAGGTAAAAAAAGTTCTGGCCCGAACAAGCTTACTTGCCAAAAAATCAGTAATTTGACCTTGAGGTCAAAGGTCAATGTCATATATGGGTCATGAAGGTACGCAACACATCATCTTATGGTGATACGCTCACATGTTAAATATCATAAGCCAAGGTGAAAAGGTAAATAAGTTCTTGCCCGGACAAGTTTACTTGCCAAAAAATCAGTAATTTGACCTTGAGGTCAAAGGTCAATGTCATATGTGGGTCATGATGGTACATCGTCTCATGGTGATACACCCACATGACAAATATCATAAGCCTAGGTCAAAAGATTAAAAATGAAAGTGTCAATGACACAGTAGCTCAACTTGTTAAGACATGCACATGTATAGGATGTGACACAGCAATGACAAACATCTAGGTAATGACCTGATAACAAAGGTACATATAAAGTATTGTAACGGTCTGTACATAAATACTGACCATAACCTGTAACAAATGTATAGGTAATGTATTGTAAAGGTGAGTGACAGTCAGATGCTAAACTAGAAAAGAAATCTTTGAGTCCCAGAGTGGGACTGACTGAACCCCAAAATATTTGTTCTCATAGCACAGTGATAACAAAGGCACCCCAAAACACACTCGTTCCTGTCCCAAGGTGAAAACAAAGGGACCCAAGAAGTTTCGTGAAGATCAGTTCATAAATACGAGCCGTATAGAAGTTGTGACAAAAAACTGATTGGACCTAATTTCAGTACAAAATGGCCATCTTGAATTTTGGACCGCACCCAGAAACACTCGATCTCATCCCAAGGTGATAACAAAGGTACCCAAGAAGTTTTGTGAAGATCGGTTCATAAATACAGCCTCTAGCCCGAGCCATATTGACATGTGCACTTACAATGTATAAGTAGCACTTAATAAATCAAAGTTCATCTAATTAGCATAATTTCCGCACGAGAAAAAAACCCGTATTATATGTGATGTATTCCATGTTACTAAACATTCATAAAAAAATTCATTCAAATCAGAGCTTTCATACAGAAGTTCTGTACAAAAGACTGATTGCACTAATTTTGGTACAAAATGGCTGCTGGTGGCCATCTTGAATTTTGGACCACACCCAAAAACACTCATTCTCATCCCACGGTGATAACAAAGGTACTCAAGAAGTTTCGTAAAGATCGGTTCATAAATATGGCCTCTAGCCTGAGCCATGTAGAAGTTGTGTACAAAAAAAACTGATTAGACCTAGTTTCGATACAAAATGGCCACTGGCAGCCATCTTGAATTTTAGACCACACCCAGAAACACTCGTTCTCGTCCCAAGGTGATAACAAAGGTACCAAAGAAGTTTCGTGAAGATCGGTTCATAAAAACAGACTCTAGTCCGAGCCGTATTGACATGTATACTTACTGTGTGAAAGTAGCACTGAAAAAATCAAAGTTCATCTAATTTGCATAATTTCTGCACGAGAAAAAAACCTGTATTATATGTGATGTATCCCATGGTACTAAACATTCACACAAAAAATTATTTCATATGGAAGTTCTGTGCAAAAATCTGATTGCATCTAATTTTGTACAAAATGGCTGCCATCGGCCATCTTGAATTTCGGACCAGACCCCAAAACACTCGTTCTCGTCCCACGGTGATACCAAAGGTACCCATGAAGTTTCGTAAAGATCGGTTCATAAATACGGCCTCTAGCCCGAGCCGTATTGGCATTTGCACTTATAGTGCTGAAAGTAACACCAAAAAACATCAAAGTTAGTCTAATTGGCAAATTTACGCATGAGAAAAAAACCTGTATTATATGTGAAGTATCCCATTTGGCTAAACATTCATACAAAAAATTATTCAAATCAGTGCTTTCATATGGAAGTTCTGCGCAAAAAAACTGATTGCACCTAATTTTGTACAAAATGGCTGCCAGTGGCCAACTTGAATTTCGGATCGGACCCCAAAACACTCATTCTCGTCCCGCGGTCATAACAAAGGTACCCAAGAAGTTTCTAAAAGATCGGTTCATAAATGCGGCCTCTAGCCAGAGCCGTATTGAATTGCTGATTGACAGATGGCCAGACGGATGACTGGCCATGGCAAAAGCTCAAATTTGGCTTTGCCAAAGTTGAGCTGAAAATCAATAATTTGACATTGAGGTCAAAGGTCAAGGTCATATGTTGGCTGAGGTTAAAGGTTAATGTCATATGTGGGTCATGATGGTACATCATCTCATGGTGATACACCCACATGCCAAATATCATAGCCTAGGTGAAAAGATAACAAATATCAATAATTTGACCTTGAGGTCAAAGGTCAAGGTCATATGTGGGTCATGATAGTACTTGACACATCGTCTCATTGTGATACACCCACATGCCTAATATCATAAGCCAAGGTGAAAAGGTAAATAAGTTTTTGACCGGACAAGCTTACTTGCCAAAAAATCAGTAGTTTGACCTTGAGGTCAAAGGTCATTGTCATATATGGGTCATGATGGTACGCGACACATCATCTCATGGTGATACACCTACATGCTAAATATCATAAGCCTAGGTCAAAAGATAAAAAGTTCTGGCCCGGACACGGTTGTATGACAACAACAACGAGAAGAAGAAGAATTCATGGTAAAACAATATGTCTCCCTTCGGTAAAAGGGAAACATAATAAGCCTACCACAGCCTAAAATATCTCGGAGGTTTTTCAATAAAACCATACAAATATGGATATCATTAGAACCAGCTCATCGAGCTAGCTCTAATGAGATCCATATTTGTGCGGTTTTATTGAAAAATTGTGAAATTTGTTTTCTAAAAATGTGAAATTGAATTTATTTTTTAAAAATACTGTGTTAGGTAAAGGGTTAACAGAGTTCAATGAGTTCTGTCAAACAAGCATGAAATGGATAAATTTCAAGTTATAGTTCTTTGAAAAAAATTCCAGATTTAAACTTTGATTTATCCACATCACAATGCAGATGGTGTTTTTTTTTTATTTCAGATTTCAAGTTTGTTAAAAAAATGAATTCATACTTTTTCCATACCCTCAAGGCTAAACTGCCATTTTTTCCATACTTTTTAGTGGATCAATACAAATTTCCATACTTTTTCAAGATTTTCAAAATGGCACAGGAACTTTGGTAACAGTCCTGTGACCTTCAACTCATGGCTGCTGACAGAAATATTCACAGGATTCTTCCCATTCTATAGGGAATCTAAACTGTAAATCTGGTCAACATGTGACATATAAAACATAAAAAGTTATTGGGCAGAAGCAAGTTTTGGAGTAACAGTCCTGTAACCTTTCACCTTAGGGTTAAAGACTTCAAAATCAATAGTTTTCTTCTCTTTCCATATGTGTTGTTTTAATAGTTTGATTGAGTTGTGATATATGGAACTTATGTTATCTGGAAATTGAAAAGTGCTATTTTTGGGTAATAGTGATCTTGTCCTTTGACTGACAAACTTGAAAATGTTGGGGGTATTTCTCCTTCTTAATACTTAAGGTTCTAAGCCTGTATTTATTTATTTATTTATTTATTTATTTATTTATTTATTTATTGAGGTTTAATAACATTTTCATCAGCCAAGGTCACCTCATATCGGATAGTTTTATGGGTGGAGGAAGACGGAATATCCAGAGAGAACCACCAAGCAACTGTTAGACTCCCCAACGTACTAATTCCACATACACAGCAGTTAACACTGGTTGAGGACAAGTGCACCACTGACGTGCAATATGCCTTAGTACACAGTGCCAACATGCCCCCACATAGGCATGCGAGATGAAGTGCCTTCATCCCACTTGCCCTTGTGGGGGCATGGTGGCACTATGTACTAAGGCTTACTGCACATTGACGGTTCACTTGTCCCTTAGGTTTTCTTTATGTTAACAGTTCCAACATATGGTTGCAGACAGGAGTGTTGATAGGATTCTTCTTCTCCCATAGTGCCAACTAATCTGGTCAACATGTGATATACAAAACAAAAGTTACTGGCCAGAAAACAATTGACAATGAAATTTTATTTAAAGTAACAGTCCCATGTTATTTATTTATTGGTGTTCAAGGACACATATTTCTCCACAATGGCTAATCATGACCACAACATGGATATAAAGACAAGTCCAGCCAATCATTTATGCCCATATTGCCCATTTTAGAGAACTTCCACCCCAGACATTGGTTACCAAATCCCATTTTATTATTAACACAGTTTGTTTACATAGGGTTTTCACAGAGAAACAGTCCCATGACCTTTGGGCTATGGACATAAGCTCAATAGGGTTCTTCTTTCCATGTTTGACTGCTTTTTGCCAGTTTGGTCAAGCTGTGATAAATAGAGATGAAAGCCAAAAGTGCTCTTTTTAGTACTTCACCTTTCACTGAAAACTTGAAAATCAAAAGCGTTCTTCTCCTTCCATGAGGGTACTGACCCTGTATGTTTGATGAACCAGAACTTCAAGAATGTGTTTCACTAATAAGTTGCTAATTTGAAAAAAATTAAGTTGACCCTTTGCCAAAACCACAATGTTCATTATGCAAAAATACCCTTATGCTTCATATATCATATATATGAAAGTGCTTAATTGTTCTGATTAAATAAATTAATTTGAAACTGATAATTTATAGACTTTCTCAACAATTTCTGTGACAACACAAAGTGCAATGTCATATATTCTATATTTGTAATATTTTAGTTTTCTCAGAAGGAAGCAAATAAAGAATTTGTATTCATTATTTGAGGTGATTCTTTTTATAATAAAAGTTTTGATGAATCCCTTGTGATACCTCACCCCATGCACCCCACCCACCATTTGTATTAAGAAGGGCTACTTAAACTACTTAAACATAGCTGAAAATGAACAAAGTGTGACCTATTTGTAAACATGTAAAGCCCTTCATTTTTGTTTCCATTGAGGATATATTATTGCATGTAGCAGTGTATTGTCTCTGCCAACTAGGGTTTTGGAATAACTGTGCTATATTTAAGATACATAGATATTATATGAAGTTTTTGTTCTACTATTGTCCAGTTAGGCCCCACAAAGTAGATCATCTGTTTCTCAGGCCATTTTTTTGGAAAACTGTATGTGGGCGGGTGTTTTTTATTTTATTTTTATAATTATTTCTTTGCCATCAAAAGTTCATGTTCTTGATGTGTTTTCTGTTTTAGGCCTCATAATCTATAGAATAGCATGGGTGGTGGTGTATTCCGTCCCTTCAGCACAAGAAGACTTTGCAATGCTAAAGCATTGCACAGCCTTGTTTGCACTCAAGGGACAAATTAATTTTATCAATTTTATTAACTTTATCAGACATAACCATTTAATTTTTAATTTTTAAGTTTGCATCGGTTATAAAAGAGAGCATGCAGCAGCCAAAAGGACCATGCAGGAGGGCCTGAGAAACAGATTAACTTTTTTAGGCCTTATCGTTAAAATAATGCATGGCTGTTGTTCAAGGTTGTTCAAGGTGGTCATTCATATGGATTGCAGCAAAGGTGAAATAATTTTTTATATTCAGAAGTAGCATCAGGACGATATGTTTACTTATTGCCATTTCTTCTGATTAGAGATGAGCTGATTAGTAAAATGCCCCATCAGACGAATGCCGATTATTTTAGACAACAATCGGCTGATACCGAATGCCAATGTCAGATGGTTTCTTTATTATTCAAGCTTACTGCAGAAGCTGGCTGATTTACAGTAATCAGAATTTAATTTATGTGCCATTAATCACCATGAACCTGGAAGATAACACACTTTTAATACTCACTTAAATAAGTTAAACTAGAAAGTGTTTTAGCACACTAAAACATATGTCTCCCCTTCCTTTTGAGGTCAGAGGTCAAGGTTACATGCAGTTCATCAAGGTAGCAGACATGCGGTTTCATGGTGACACATCCACATGTCAAAAAAAAAAAAAAAATTCTGGTCTGGACAATTACTCTAGATCTATTTAAAGTACATAAATTTGACCTTGAGGTCAAGGTCACATGAAGGTCATGATGACATGTGGTCTCATTGTGATACATCCACATGTCAAGCATCTAAGTACTAGGTCAAAAAACAAAAAAGTTCTGATTTGGACAATTATTCCCTATTTGAAGTACATAAGTTTGACCTTGAGGTCAGAGGTCAAGGTCACATGCAGTTCATCAAGGTAGTGGACATGCGGTTTCATGGTGACACATCCACATGTCCAAAAAAAAAAAAAAAATCTGGTCTGGACAATTACTCCCTATTTAAAGTGCATAAATTTGACCTTGAGGTCAAGGTCACATGAAGGTCATGATTACATGTGACACGCGGTCTAATTGCGATACATCCACATGTCAAATATCTAAGTCCTAGGTCAAAATACAAAAAAGTTCTGGTCCGGATAATTATTCCCTATTTGAAGTACATAAATTTGACCTTAAGGTCAGAGGTCAAGGTCACATGTAAGTCATCGAGGTAGACGACATGCGGTCTCATGGTTACACATCCACATGTCAAATAACCAAGTCCTAGGTCAAAAAACAAAAACATTCTGGTCTGGACAATTACTCCCTATTTGAAGTACATAAATTTGACCTTGAGGTCAAGGTCACATGAAGGTCAAAACATGCGGTCTCATGGTGAAACATCCACATGTCAAATAACCAAGTCCTAGGTCAAAAAACAAAAAAAAATTCTAGTCTGGACAATTACTCCCTATTTGAAGTACATAAATTTGACCTTGAGGTCAATTCCCATGAAGGTCACAATGGTATGTGACACACCGGCTCATGGTGATACATCCACGTGCCAAATATCTAAGGCCTGGCTCAAAAGACAAATAAGTTTTGGTCTGGACAAAGTTTCCTTGAAAAAAGCACAAATCTGACCTTCAGATCAAAGGTCAAGGTCACATGAAAGTGACAATGGTACGCTACACAAATGCGCATGGTGATACATCCACATGCCAAATATCTAAAGCCTGACTTGAAATACAAAAAAGTTCTGGTCCAGACAGTTACCCTTAAAAAAGCGCATAAATCTGAACTTCAGGTCAAAGGTCAAGATCACATGAAGGTCACTATGGTACACTGCACACCAGTTCATGGTGATACATCCACATGCCAAGTATCTAAGGTGTAGGTCAAAAGACAAAAAAGTTATGGCCCGGACAAAGTTTGTGTGATGTTTCCCTTAAAAAAACACATAAATCTGACCTTCAGGTCAAAGGTCAAGGTCACATGAAGGTCACTATGGTACACTGCACACCAGCTCATGGTGATGCATCCACATGCCAAGTATCTAAGGTGTAGGTCAAAAGACAAAAAAGTTATGGCCCGGACAAAGTTTGTATGAGAAGAAGAAGAAGAAGAAGAAGAAGAAGAATATGCACTAAAACAATTAGTCTCCCTTCTGGGAAGGGGAGACATAATAACAGACATCAAAGGGTTAATTTTATGTCAATGAAGCACCATCAGTGCAGTCAATTTTCGATTTAAAATAAACAGCTAACAACTGAGTGAAGAAGTTATCAAAAGCCATTGTTGGAACCACACGTTTTAAAGTGGGAGTTTCTTTTCGGTAAATCCATATATGGGATTGTGTCACATGAGTCATGACGTTGCACTGCATTATCTATTTTTATCACGTGCTCCACACATTTCAACATGAGAAAAATTCAGTGGCTTCGTGTTGATAAATCCCACCCCAAAGGGCCCGATATTAAACTTATTGCACCCAAAACTCTTACAGTTAACATGGATTACTAATATGGAGGAATTATCTGTTCAATATGGGAATAAAGAATGCCATTATAGATTTAATGAGACAAAGAGCAGGGTTGAATGAAATCTTGCGACATTTTGCAGAATGCAGTACAGTTTGGGCAGTGAAGGGCGTACGTATTTACATGATGGATAAACTAGAAGGGGTATCAGTACCCCGTGGCTCACCAACAGGTGGCCAATGTAAAGGGGTGGCTGGAGTAAAAAAAAAAGTCCAAAACCTGCACACAAAAGTCCAAAATTAAAGTAAATAAGCAGCTAAAGGGTTAAATAATATAATAATAGCCCCAAGAAGCATGCTAACATAAAATTGGAACCATGGCAATATGCTACAAGGTAAGTCTCAACTTTGAAGAAAAGAAAGACAAACCTCAAAACCTGCAGATAAAAGTAAAAAAAAAAAAGTTATCACATTTGTTTCAATGGGTTAAAATTGAGAAAAGTACCCTGATAGTCACAGTAACCACCATGGCAATATGCCAGTAAGGTGAAACTCTACCTGAAAAATATCCACTTGGAAGAAAAGAATTAAAATTGAGAAACGTAGCCTGAAAATCAAAAGGGTTCAAATTGAGAAAATTACCCTGAAAATGTTACAGTAACCACCATGTCAATATGCCAGTAAGATAAAACTCCACTTGGAAAGACCATTACCAAAAAGTAAACAAGAGGCCCCACGGGGCCTGAGGGCGCTCACCTGATACTGGCCGAGTCATATCACCAAAATAGCAAGGGATTCTGCCTTGTGGTTATTATCAGTTTTTCAACATAAAAGTGTTTTCTCTACTTAGTAACCCAGAGTGTTCATATGTTAGATCCCCATATTGGGTACTCAATAATTTATCTATTTATTTATTGGAATTTAAGGTCACTTTCTAAGGCTACATCATTACAGAGGCATAATTATAATATCAGGTTTGGTCAATCATTTATGCCTATCACTGCCCACTTTACAGGGCTTTCAATGCAGGAATTGGTTACTACTGGGCCCAATTTTATCAATAAAGCAGAACTTGAACAAACTTCAATTTGCCACTTCTAAGAAAATCAAAAATCAAATATCAAAAGATTCTGACAGGAGTAACAGAAAAAAAAGATTTTTTAAGAATATTTCTCATACTGAACTAAGTTATACATGAGCTCCCATAGGGAGCCCAAAAATAAAAGCTTCTGAAGCAGTGTTTTGGGAGAAGAAGATTCTTCAACGTTATTCCCATTAGCTACACTGTTAAAAAATGATGACTCGGCACTTTTAGTCCTAGAAAAGAACCTTATGATAAAATTTTTACCATTTTTTTCTTCCGGTCCTAAGGAAGCTTCACACCATATAAAAATTCTCAGTGCCATGTAGTTCTGGAGATATGGGCATTTAAAAAGAAAAAAATTTTTTAGCTCCTGCAGTTCCCGTGGGGGACAGGAAAACAATTTTCGGCATAAATTAGGTACTTATGACCCAATAAGCCCTCATATCAAATTTGGTTCAAATCGACTTTTTGGTTTGGAAAATAAAAATTTTGGTATAATTTGGGCTCCCACAGTGAGCCCAAATATGAACCCAGGTACTTGGCTTTACCAAACTTCACTCTCAGCCCCTAAGAATGCTGTACATCAAATATCAAAACATTTTGACTGGTGGATCTGAAAAAAAAATTTTTTTTAAAGAATATTCCTCATATTGAACTAAGTTATAATTTGGGCTCCCACAGGGAGACCAAATATGAGCCGAAGGACTTGACTTGAACAAACTTGAATCTCACCTCCCTAAGCATACTGTATACCAAATATCAAAAGATTCTGACCGGTGGATGCGAAGAAGAAGATTTTAAAAGAATATACCTCGTATTGCACTAAGTTACAATTTGGGTTCCCAAAGGGAGTCCAAATATGAACTCAGGGACTTGGCTTGAACAAACATCAATCTCACCCCCCTAAGGATGATGCATAGCAAATATCAAAAGATTCTGATTTGTGGATCCGAAGAAGAAGATTTTTAAAATATATCCCTCATATTGCACTAATTTGAACATTTGGGTTCCCATAGGGAACCCAAATATGGACCGAGGAATTTGATTTCTACAAATATGTGAATCAATGTTCCAAAGATGTTATATGTAAAATATGAAAGCTTTTAGAGCAGTGGTTTGGAAGAAAACAATTCTTTATTTTTTTCCCATTGCCTACTGTGTTAAAAAATACTGACTCAGCACTTTTTCAGAGTCCCGAAAAAGTACCCTATGATAAAACCGATAGCAATTTTTTTTTACCAATCCTTTCTGTTGGTCCCAAGAAAGCTTCACACCAAATAAAAATTCTCACTGCCGTGCAGTTTTTGAGATATAGGCGTTTTAATTTTTTTCTATTTTTAGCTCCTGTGGTTCCCACGGGGCTACAGGAAAAAAAATTTCTGCATAAATTAGGTACTTATGACCCAATAAGCCCTCACATAAAATTTGGTTCAAATTGGTCTCTCGGTTTAAAAAATAGAAATTTGGGGTGGGGCCAAAATTTTTGCTCCTCCCATAACATCGCCAAGTATAGACCTACAAACCTTCTCTTGAACAAAAACTTGAGTCTACACCTCAAAAGGAAGCTGCATACCAAATATCAAGTCTCTGCTATTGCTGGTTCTTGAGAAGAAGATTTTTTAAGAATTGGAGCATTTTTGCCCCACCCCTCTGCTCAATATGAGCCGAAACCTAATTTGCCCAAAAATCAAAATGCCGCTATATAACCCCTACTCACATGAAATTTCATTAACATGCGGCCAGTGGTTTGGAAGAAAAAGACCCAAACACCACCTTCACGCCGGACGACAGACGACGGACGCCGGACGACGGACGAAAAGTGATCAGAAAAGCTCACCCTGACTTTCAGTCAGGTGAGCTAAAAAACCTGTACACAAAAGCCAAAAACTTGCACACAAAAGTCAAAAACATGCACACAAAAGTCAAAATGAACCCTAGTTGTGCAGCATTTGGAAGTCTATTTGCATTATGTGTGTGTGTGTGGGGGGGGGGGGGGGGGGCAGGGGGAGACCATTCAATATTATCAATAGTGATAAACCGATAATCAGAATCGGCAATCGAAACCGGCTGGTTATGGGGAATCGGCCGATTATGACAATCGGCAGATAAAAACCGGCAGTTTCCGGTTATTCTATATTTAACACTGACTATTAAAATCTCTTTGATATCTGGCGTTTTCAATACAGTTTCCCCATTAAAAACGAGTGGAGTGCATGTCAGGATAATTAGGGATTTGCAGAGCCGATATATTACGGAATTTACCATCTGCAATCGGTACGATATCGCCACTATTCCCAGCTGATCAAAGTCACTGGTCTTCAACCATGGTGCTGTAAAATGTTACATTGGGTACATGTATAAATAAAATGTGTTCAGTCGGTAGTCTGTAGTACTTCATGATGCAAGCATCACAATACAATAAGAAATTAAAATTGGAGAAAAACTAAAAAACACTCATTTTTCGATGGTAGACGATTGCTACGCAACATACATGTATAAGTCGCATGACTGTCACAAAAACGTTTTCAGTTTGTCAAGTTCATTTTTTAACACTGAAGAAACACATCAAGGGAGGTAACAAGTTGAACAATGAACATTAAAAAATATATTCTGATGTCGCATGAGTTTTTGTAAACAAGGCACCAAACGTCACAACACACATTAACATCAGTTATTATTCAATTAAGACTTTATGTGTGCTAAGTATCTTCCTGGTTAATATAGCCAAGTGTATTGTATTCTTACACAAAACCGTATTAACACTATTTACCAGAATAAACCACAATCTTTACAAGAGAACAATATCGTGTGATTGGGTCATTTATAACGATCTTCCCCCACTCCAACTACCAATGAAGGTGTCAATGACCCTGTAGCTCAACTTGTGTAAGACATGTACATGTATAGTATGTGACACAGCAATGACACACAAAGATATCCAAGATATCCAGTTCATAAATACGGCCTCTAGCCCGAGCCATATTGGCATTTGCAGTGCTAAAAGTAACACTAAATAGATCAAGGTTAGTCTAATTGGCATAATTTATGCACGAGAAAAAACCTGTATTATATGTGATGTATCACATGGTTCTAAACATTCACACAAAAAATTATTCAAATCAGCACTTTCATATGGAAGTTCTGTGCAAAAATCTGATTGCACCTAATTTTGTACAAAATGGCTGCCAGCGGCCATCTTGAATTTCAGGCCGGACCCCCAAAACACTCGTTTTCATCCCACGGTGATAAAAAAAGGTACCCAAGATGTTTTGTAAAGATCGTTTCATACATACGGCCTCTGCCCGAGCCGTATTGGCATTTGTACTTGCAGTGCTGAAAGTAACACTAAATAAATCAAAGTTAGTCTAATTTGCATAATTTAAGAATGAGAAAAAAACCCATATTATATGTGATGTATCCCGTGGTACTAAACATTCATGCAAAAAATTATTCAAATCAGAGCTTTCATATGGAAGTTCTGCACAAAAATCTGATTGCACCTAATTTTGTACAAAATGGCTGCCAGTGGCCATTTTGAATTTTGGACCGGACCCCAAAACACTTGTTCTCGTCCCACGGTGATAACAAAGGTACCCAAGAAGTTTCGTAAAGATCGGTTCATAAATATGGCCTCTAGCCCGAGCCATGTTGACGGCGTGACGGACGGACAGATGGACAGATAGACAGATGGACAGCGGGCCAAGACAATACCTCAAATTTGGCATCGCCAAAGTTGAACTAAAAATGCAAATATTATTTTGGCTAATATTGCCCAGCACTAAACATGCATACTCTTGAGAACATATGTGGTATTAACTATTAAGCTTTCGTAATTGGTGATTTATCAATGAAATTCTGCAGTATAGCAGGTACTAACAGATTTTCTTCTTAGTCCTATTTCAACCATCGGAATCGGCATCGAAATCGGCACAATCGGCAGAGAAATAATCGGTAATCGGTTCATAGCAAGTTTTGATAATCGGTTCATCACTAATTATCAAGGTGCAGTCTGAAGGCTGCAACTTGAAAATATTGATTGGTCTACCTTACATATTTAATGAGCAGTCATCCTGCATAGTGAAATTATGATGTATCATGTACCTGGAATGGAAAAAGGACCTCTAGGGTTTCTATTGGTTTCAGCAAAAGAAATGAAAATTTTCAGTAATTTACAATTTTCTTTTTTTGTGAGTGTTGTCGTCTACTGGTGGTGTGAGATAATGATTTGAGACAATACTAACAAGATTTGACCTTCTTGTTGGTTGTAAGCTACAAGAACCACTTGACTCACCAACATCTGCAGACATGAGCTGACTGTTCCACTCGAAATGATCACTACTATTCTCACCATTCCTCCCAAATGTTTACAAAGGCTGATGAATTATCATTGTATTCAGCATATGTCATAAAGTTTGCAGTTTAGCTAGCTTATAAATCATATTTTCTGACTGGAATTATTGGAACCTCCTTGATCATGAGAGTTTACACTTGACAAATCTCTTGAGTTTACAGAAATGATTGGTAATTTAATAGTCACTGAGAGGGAAGAAAATTCCAAGAAGTGTTCAGCTGTTGCAATAAATATTCTTTTGGAGATACTTGTTCAATAACCTGTGATGACTTCTATATCGGCATTATTATTACAAGATCTAATTTTTTCAGTGCTTTACCAATACCATTTTCAGCAATGTAACCCCTTCCTTCTGATGCCAAATTTCCTATTCAATCAACAGACTTGATTTGCCTTGGCGATTTTGGAAACATAACCTTTCATACTCTTTTCACAAACTTATTTATTTATTGATGCTCAAGGTCACTTTCAACATCTGTGACTATATCATAGGTGCAACACAAGTATAAAGTCTGTTGAGCCCAAGCCAGAAAATAAGCAGACTGTCATCTGCAAAATGAGGTCCCCAGAGGATGAATTTAGTGATGCTACCCTGCATAGCAAGATAGCATCACTAAATTTACCCTCTGTGAACCTCAGTCTCAACCAGGGTCTCAAAACTAAACAGAAAGAGGTACCTAGAGGATAAATTGGCCCACTGTATGGGACAGCATCATCAAATTCACCCTCTGGGGACCTCATTCTGCAAATGTCAGACTGCTTATTTTCAGGCCTGGTTGAGCCAATTGGTTACATCTGTGTAGTCCATTTTTAGAGAATTTCAACCCTGGGAGGTGGTTACTGGGTTCTATTTTACATGTAAAACAGAACTTGTTTACCACAGTGAAACTCCACTTCCCAAGGTTTCCACCAGGAACGGTGATCACAAAAGTATTCTTTCCTCGATCAGATTCTGAAAAGGTCGCAATACACTTTACACCAGTTGGTCATGATTTCTAAAATAAAATATCGCAATATCAATACCAAAACAAGGAAAAAACAAAAAAAAATAGCATTTTACATTCCATGTCCTTGCATTTCTTTTTTTATATGTGCGGTGGAGAGTAAAGCAAAAAGAAAATTTCAACCTGCAAATGAGCCAGTCCCAATGTAGTCAATATTCTGAGTCTGCTTTAATAATCACACTACTGTATCTAAGATCCAAAACAACATATCTCAAATGTGCAGGAGGCTAGATTAACCCTCTGCACACTGATGTGAAAATACTAAAATTTTCAAGCAGTAAACTTTTCCCATAATGCAACTAGCAATTTAACCAATTCAATATTGTTTGTCAGAGCTCTATTTATTTATTTCATTGGTGTCTAACCCTTAAAGGACTATTTCTGACTTTTACAACCACAGAATAGATGCCCTTACATGCCATCATTATGAGATTAGAAGAGATAAATTACCTTGGCAGTGGTTTCTACTCAAGTCATGGCTGCCTTAAAAGACAGTCAGGACTTAACTAGAAATCACTGCTATGTGACAGGATGTATAGAGGTGGTGGGCTGGTGGGAATTCAGGCCACTTGTCCTGGACCCTAAGGGTTAAGGTCACATATTTCTGCACAATGGCTAATCATGACAGCAACATGGAGATAAATTCAGGTCCAACTAATTGTTTATACCATTGTTGCCCATTTTAGATGACTTCTACCCCAGGCATTGGTTACCAAGTCCTATTTCACCAGTAAAACTGAGCGTGTTTACCACAGTAAAAGCGCACTGTTTCACTTCCCGGGTTCCCACAAGAAGACAGAGTTCAATGAGTTTTGTCCAACACAACTGAATTGATTAAATTCCTAGTTGCATTAATTATGGAAAAATTCACAGCTTGAAATTTAAATATTTTTACATCAGTGTGAAGATGGTTAAAAGAAGACTGAGCCCTACATGCATTACAAGTTTTTTAAGAGCCCGGAGAGAGGCTTCCTGGTCTTGAACAGTTAACACCTCAGCTTAATTATGAAGCAGACAACTCCAGCAGTATTAATTACAAAACAGATTTTCAAAAACTTTATTTTTTTTTCACTTTAGCTGAAAAAAATATACAGGTAAAACTAGAAGTCCGGTCATGAAATGCGCACAAATAGCATGTCGATCTACATTTTAATCTAAGCATTATGACCATAGTAAGGCTATCAAATTCTGAACATGTGGCCTGTGCACAAGCAATGTTTCAGCCAATGGAACTCCGGGTAACCCAGAGGTCCATTGGCAGAAACATTGCCTGTGTTTGCAGTGAGTAACCAGAACCTGCCATGCTTTGGATGCCATTCGATATGGCAATTGCGCGCAATTCCTACGTAAAATTAAGCCTAGATAAGCGCACAGTTCGTGACAGGACCTCTAGTTTTTATTGTAGCTCAGGACCTCTCACTGGAACAAGTTCACTGAGCTGAGTTTTGGCAAAACATTATATTTATTAAAGAAAAATACTTCACCTGCTGTCTTCATGCCCTTTTAGGAAAGAGATTAACAGTAAAAACTATCACTTAAGTTTATACTTGCATACTTTTTCGTTCAGTCAAATATGATCAGCTAACCACTGAGAGTTTGTTGATGTGTTTGGTTATCACTAAATCCTCCCTTCAAATCAAAATAAGATTCACTCATTTTCATTTGATGGTATTGTTTATGACTTTATGAAGATTTGAGGAAGGCGATTGCCCTTGCTACTTACAACCCTCACAAAATCAAAATAATAAACACCCTCCTGGCAGGACTTTTAGTCCTCAAAATCTGCACCGTGGAATAAAATAGGATTGGTCTCCTGGACTAGAATAAGGATGGAGTGGGATAATGGCCCTCCTGGATTTTACAAACAATGAATCCTGATACCATGTAGGAATACTGGGTGATTTTTTATGTACAATGGCATAAATTTCACCATTCAAAACTGACAGAAAATTTAATCCAAATTTTTATATACAATGGCATAAATTTTCACCACTCAAAACTAACATAGAAAATTTAATCCCAATTATTTACTGTTTATTTATTAGGTTTTAACAACACAGTGTACCCAAAGAGAACCACTGATCAGTGGTGAGCAATTGTCAGACTTTCCACCTTACTAATCCCACACAAGCAGAGTTATCTTCAGTTGAAGGCATGTTTACCATCTACGTACAGTACTCCATAGCAAACTGTACTGCAGTGCTCCCACTTGGGAACTAAAAGTCTTGCCCAAGAACAGAACACAGATGACATTGGTCAGAATCGAACCTAAGACCTTTTGATCTAAAGTCGAATGCCCAAACCAGTGAGGTACCACACTCCCATTTAATCCCAATACTTTGGAATGTTTTTAACTCTTAACCCGGAGCACGGTGGCTCAGTAGTTAGAGATTCAAGCTGCAAGGTGAGAGGCCCTCGATTTGAATCCCACCTGCAGCAACTGCGTTGTGTCCTTGGGCAAGACACTTAATCCTGATTGCCCATGTGGGGGCAAGGTGACGTTGTGTACTAAGGCACTGGGGAGACGCTGGGGATTCAGACAGTTGCTCGCCATTGCTTGGTGGTTCTCTCTGGGTACTCCAGCTTCCTCCACCTGTGAAACTATCTGACACAAGGTGACCCTGGCTGTCAAAAGTGTCATTAAACCCCAATAAATAAATAAATAACTCTCGAAATCATTTGTCAAAAAATCAATTTAATTTACAGGGGAAAAATACAGTTAAATGAGACAGATTACACTTATTTTAGTGGCAGAAAATTTTCTATCTTGGGCAGGATTGTCCGACAACAGCATCCAAATAGTTAACCTTTTACTTAATGTAACAACCACAACAGGCACAAAAATTGCCAATCAAATTTAGCTACTTTTTCAATTTTTATTACACACCTGTTCTATGGAATCCCCATCTACAGCAACACTAAACCATGTGGAAAATGAAAATCTGTTCCGCACATATGTGCAGAACGGAAATCCTTGACAAACTATTTTTAAATAGAAGCGAAATTTCACTGGAATTTTCTACAAATCGTGCGCCGCAATTACAATTTGAATCGCTAGCGATAGCTAAAAATCATCCCTCGACTTCCAATGTGTTCTACGTGCCAGTAGGAATATAGAACACATTGGAACTGAGGGGATGACATAGTAACACATTTATTTATTGGTGTTTAAGGTCACATTCTTATACACAATGGCTAATCGTGATCATGACAGTTTTATGGGTGGAGGAAACCGGAGTACCCGGAGAGAACCACCGAGCATTGACGAGCAACTGTCAGCTCAACATTCTAACTCTGTTCAAGCTCTGCTCAGCAGGGTTACAGCAGTTGAAGACATGTGCACCAACGACGTGCAGTATGCCTTAGTCATCATTGTGCCCTCATGTTGGCAACCAGGATAAAGTGCCTTGCCCAAGGACACAATGCAGGTTGTCCCGGACTGGATCAAACTTGGGACCTCTAGCATAGAAGTCCAACAGTCTACCACTGAGTTACCGCGCTCCCAAATAAATAATAACAAAGATTCTCATTGCAAATTTGGTTGGCAATAAAATGTGTTCTTTTTGTTGATAGTTGTCAAATTAATTGCTGAGTGTCCTTCTAATAATTGTTTTTACAGGCGAGAAGGAAGGTAATAAACAAAGAACGTTCTGTGTATTTATGACACCTCATGAGAACAAGCTCATTGCTCATTCCAATGAGGGGGTCAAAAGTGTGTTTTTTAGGCAAAAAGTGAAATTTCAGTCATTCATGATAATTGGTTGGCAAGTGTTGTCTGCTATTGTGTTCAACAAACGAATAACTGAATTGCAACTTTGCTGGTGAAAATATTCATACACACAAAGATTAAATCATCTGCAATTTGGTCATTTCTCAACATTCTGGTAATAAATTGAGTATTTATTTTACAATATCTTGTTTGATCTATTGCGCCAAATTTCAATCATGGGCATTGACAATTTGGGGTGAACATACCCCCTTTCATCATTGGAAGCCAATTTCTAATGGCCCACACAACAGGAGGCTCAAGCAGGAGCTAGCAATATACATGGGGAATGGTATTATCTGCAATAACTTATGGACTTTTATTAGAAAGAAACACTGTTTCTGAAAGTTTGTGGATCATGGCTAGCTTAGGATCACAGCAAATTTTGTGGTGAACTGTACCCACTTGGCAACTCCGTTTTCTTGACTGACCTTTCACCACAGCACTCTATCATGCGACAGTCACGTCCCATTCATCCTTTTCCGGGTGGATGTGGTCAATGTACTTAACCTTTGTCTACCCCCCTCGGGTAATTGACCAATCGGTACAAGTCCCTCTGACACATGACCTTTTGTTTCAATCAACTCCTGGCCACTTTGTTATCAGTCACGCGACATTAACAAATCTGTTTACCCCCGTCAATGAGCTTCACTAATTTTTCTTTTATTTTGTTGTTAATTAACTGTCTTCCTTCACTGTATAGACTATTTGTGCTGTCTTCTTAATGGATTCATTCAGTATACCTCCGGGATTGCGTATCCTGCAGGCAGTGGTAAAAGACTTTTTCAGCATACCACAGGACTGTGAAATGTGTTTTGGAATTCTCCAGGTTTTACAATACATGCTCCACGACATTCACCCACTTATCAGCCGGGCACTAGACTGTAGTACCATGTGCAGTTACACCTGCTATTTTTGCACCTAGCTTCGGGACATTTCATATTCAGCATGTACCAGCAGATAACTTTTGTTTTATTATTATTCTCTTGTATTCGGGGAGAACAATGGAGAAAAACTTCTTCAGAAGACTTCACATTTACTTTCCCAATGGAACGCCTACAATTACAAGTGCGACTTCAGCGGCAACCAACCATGGTGGTACTCATGCCTTCCTTCAATCATTCGAAGAGGATTTACTTTTCCGACCCACACCCAGTGTTAATGGATGTTCAGCGGGCCAGGGACTATTCACGACGGGGCCCAGTGCGCCTCAATCGAGAACACTCCCTTCAACGGCCTCGGTCACTCTTACCAATACCAATGCTTCACCTTTGAACTCACAAAGCACGATCGGACAATCTCGCAAGTTTCTGCCGGTCACTTCCACTTCCGACGACTACAGACCGGACATTTCAATGTCGACTCACTCCTGTGCTTATAGGAAGAAACAGATGTCTGTGCGTGCCTCCAGCCTTTCATCGACGGAACCCAAAAATTGGACAATGGCTCGTCTATGGTTAGCCCTCTCACAAGCTGGCATAAAGACTCAGCCCTCCACAAAAAGGCTATATTAGTCCAGCTTTATCCTGACAATGTCGCGGACGACATTGACAATGTTGACACCCCCCCTCCCCCCGGGTCCAGTTCACACGTCCACACCACGCCTGATTCTCTATAAACTGTTTCCACTACAAACACCCAAGGAAGACCACCTGACGTTCTCACCCACACATCAGCACCACACATAAGCGACTCGTGTTTCACAACAATCCTCTAGTTTCCATTCACCCACTGCTGAATATTTCATCGTGCCACCAGTTTCAGTACACCTTTCTTATCCGGTACTTCACAAAGCGTGCCAACACCACCAGTTTTCTCACAAACACGTGCACCACATATTAGGCAGTTCCATCCAGCTCACCACACACCACCATCTCATTTTTGTGACTCTCAAGGCTTGCCTACTGGACAGTGTAATCTTTCTACGGATGTGAGACAACACAATGCTTCAACTGACACACTAACTGCCCTTATCAGGGAACAGAGTGAACAGATTGGTTCCCTCCAACAAACTGTGGCTAGTTTACAATCCGGGCTGGCCTTTCCAAACAATGTGCCACCATCCATCCCTCCATCCCTCCATCTGGGTTTCTTGGTGCACCCCAGTCAGCCTCATTTGCAAACGCAGACAATCGTCGATGTTTTGGTGACCTTTTTCAACCAGGTACTATGCACCACTTTTCATCTCATCTTTTTTTTCCGCCAACCGTTTTGTGATCTACCAGCTCTCAATGGGTGCCCCTCTCAAGCTTACCTGACATTGGCATAGCTGTTACTGCTCTTCGACACAACATCCTCACCGGCAAGGATGTAAACCTTGAATGCCTTCACTTGACTCTTCGCCAAATAAACCTAATCCCGACCATTGCCAGGATCCATGTCTCACTAAACATCTCTCGCTTCCTGAATTCATTCGGGCATTCAACAAATATAAAAACATTTTCTGCGAGGTTCACGTGGACAGACGAGCCGAGCTGGACGTTTACCAGTTTGACTTGATTGATGCTGTTGCTGCACAACATGGCGACCTGTTTTAGAGATACCATCTCACATTTTCAGCAAAAGCCACAGCCTGGTTTGCACGTGGCTCCATGATCGACTGGTCTGTTCATGACAAGTTATTCTGTTCCGTCTTTGCCAGTCATAAAATTCAAACATGCTTTCTCGGTCAGAGCACCGATCACTTAGCAAAATTTTGTTCATTCGCCCCGCCATTACAAACTTCACCTCTCCCACCACGCAGCCACCATCTTCCAGAGTCGACCAAATCGCTACCTGCATTTACTATCGCTACCTGCATTTACTAGCGACACTGCATCCAGCACTATCTGCCTTAAGTTCAATTCAGTGAGGGGTTGCACGTACAGAAATGTGTGCAAGTATGCACATGTCTGTGTCATCTGCAGGCAGCCCCATCCTCAGCCCTGATGTCCAAAGCACCTTTCCCGCCCTCCCGGCTCTCTGCCGCCCCAGAAATGACCGTTTACTATCTCTGCTTCCACATCAGCACCAGGTTGGGCCACCACTCTGGTTAATGTCTCCGAGTTTCAGCAGGCCCTCGCTGCATACCCCGACCAGCATTTCTGCGATACCACTTTCCCATCCCACCTTACCCATGCTACCGCATAAGCCCATTGGGGGGTGGGCAAATTTTTTTTCTAAAAAACAGCATTTAATCGTTGACCTCTCGGCACCACACCACTCCACTGAGCACCTTTCCATCAATGACCTGATCGACAAGGACCAATGTTCCATGTCGTATGTGACCCTTGACCATGCCATCATTTTCATTCAGTAGTTGGGCCCTCAGTCCTGGCTAAGCAAAACTGATATCCAGTCAGCCTTCAAGCTTATCCCCATCCATCCTTACCACGGGCCTCTCTACAGTGTTAAATGGGATGGGCACTACTACTTCCATACCCGGTCCACAATTGGGTGCTGTTCCAGTCCTAAAATTTTCGATATGCTCTCCCAGGCTATCTGCAGGATCGTGACTCACACTACCTGTATTCCTCACATCCTGCATCTTTTAGATGATTTTCTGATAGTCTCTGATCCACACGCCGACCCTCATCCCATCTTTCGCTCGCTCTTACAAATGTTTTCTGCCCTGAATATCCCACTTTCCAAGGTGAAAACTGAGGGCCCCTGCCATTGTCTTGAATACCTGGGCATCATTTTGGACACATACAACATGCAATCATGTCTTCCACATGACAAAAAAGACCGCATCCTGGCCCTGGTCACCACTTTCAAATCTAAGAAATCATGCAAAAAACGTGATCGCTTATCTTTGTTGGGCCATCTCAATTTCGCGTGCAGGGTAGTCGTTCCTGGTCGCTCTTTTCTGTCTGAATTAATCAAACTCTCATGCCCTGTCTCGGAACTTTGGCACCACGTCACACTCTCTGCTCACTTCTGCAAGGATTTAGAAATGTGGCATCTTTTTTGGTCGCACTGGAATAGGGTGTCCATGTTTCTTGATGCCCAGTTCACCACTTCTCTTGGTCCTGACCTCTTCAAAGATGCTAGTTCCACCATCGGCTTTGGTGGCTACTTTCAAGGACAATGGTTTCAGGGTCAATGGCGTGATGAACCTTCCCTGGGGGCCCAACAATCCTCCGAGGCCTTGATGGAATTTTTCCCTATCACCGTTGCTTCCGTCGTGTAGGGCCACCACTGGACCAACAAGTGCATCGTATTCATTGGTGACAATCAGGCCACAGTCAACATTATTCAAAAAGGTCGGTCCCCCGTCCCCTCCATCATGAAACTCATGCGACGCATCACACTCTCTGCTCTCCAACACAACTTCATGTTCTATTCTCGCCATATTCCAGGTTCCACAAACTCCATAGCAGACTCTCTCGCTTTTCATGGGACTTTCGAGAACTGGCTCCAGACGCAGACCTCTCACCATATCCAGTCCCACCTTGACCAGAGATTCTCATGGACTAACTCCTGTTGTTGACCAGTTATGGACTCAATCAATTTCCAAGACAACCCGAAGTCCTACCTCACCGGAATTTCTTCATTTCAGCATTTTCTTCTGCAGTCTTTTCCAAATGTCTCAATATTCAACCTCTCTTCAGCATCTGATGCCCCTATTCTACACTTTGTTGCCTTCTGCCATAGCGCACTGCACCTTTCACACGTCACCAGCAAGCTGTATTTAGCTGGGGGCCGATATTTTTGTCTTGCCCACGGGGCCCCAAATCCACAGGTTTCCCCTTCAGGGCAGGTGTGGGATCGTCTCCACCCCATTTTAAAAGCCACCTAAAACAATCCCTTCCTACCACTTGCACGCCGATCACTTTTCCAATCCTTTCTTCACTCGTGACCGGTCTCTGTTCAGGACCTTTTCCAGTTTACAGTAACCTGCTCCTCCAAACAGTTTTTGTGACCGCTTTCTTCGGCTTTCTTCACTGTGGGGAGTTCACTACCTCTTCTCATCATTTTGACCCCTCTTGTCATCTCTGCTTTCGGGACCTGCAGTTCTCCACAGACGAAAACAGGGACTCGCTCCACCTCAAAGCTTCTAAAACCAACCCTTTATGCCTTGGTGTTACTATCAATCTCTTCCGCATGCACCAATTTATATGTCCAGTTTAGTTTTTGCTCCTATACTTGATAGTTCATCTTGCTCGGGGGGGGGGGGGGGGGGGGGGGGGGGGGGGGGGCAGGGGGGGGGGGGGTTGAAGCCCATCACCATCTTTTTCTCACAGAAAACAACGATGCGCTCAGTCGCAGTTGAAAGCCAGGCTCCATTTCTGAGGGTTTTCCTCTTCCTCCTTCTCTGGACACAGCTTCCATTCAGGTGCCGCCACCTCTGCCTGCAAGGCTCGGTTGGAAGACCATCTTATCAAAACGTTCAGCAGATGGTCTTCCAACAGCTATCTCCAATATATTCACACACCAGCAACTGTCCTGCACCAGGCCCACTTGGCTCTCTGTGACCCTGCATCTGGGTGACCTCCTTAGTGATATGCGGCTCAGCGAGTCACACCTTCGTTTTTCTAGTATCTAGATGCATCCAGTCCTGCTGTGCACTGTGGCACATTTAAAAAAAAACAAACCAAAAAAGCCCCAAAACATAGGTGTCAGCGTGCCAAAGCAGAGGGCTCTCATAGATTCTTTCTTTTTTTTTTCTGTATACTTTTCCACAGTTACATGGTGGACCCCATGGGTTGATGCGCTGGTCCACATCCATTGTTTCAATTGGGGGCCCTCTTCAACATCCATGAATCCTGATGGTGAACTGGCTCTCCGCTGGTACCAGCTCTGTTTGGCGATTACAGATTTCCCCCATTCAGGGGCTGCACAGTTCCCATCATGTACCACCCATATATATCTGGGATTATCACGGGCATTGCTGAACCAGCCATGAAGCAATAACCCAACGATCTTCCCAGGTCTATGTCCATGGTGCATGTGGTTATAAAATTTCCCACACTCTCAGCATCTCTTGGAACCGAGCCCCCAGTTTTCTCCCAACCTTACCACGCGATGTTGCCTAGTTTTATTGCAGCTCAGTGAGTCATACATGGCAACTCATTATGGCCTGCTCATCTGACAATCTTTATCTTTTGTCCTGCATCAGTATTCAGCCGTGTGTACTTATATGTATAATAAAGCATTACACATTAGAGACTTCTTTTCTGTTTGCTCCCATGATACACAAATTGGGAAGAAACATTGTTTCTGAAAGTTTGTGGATCATGGCTAGCTCAGGATCACAGCAAGTTTTGTGGTGAACTGTACCCACTTGGCAATTCCGTTTTCTTGACTGACCATTCACCACAGCACTCTCCTATCACGCGACAGTCACGTTGCATTCATCCTTTTCTGGGTGGATGTGGTCAATGTACTTAACCTTTATCCATCCCCCTCGGGTAATTGACCAATCGGTACAAGTCCCTCTGACACGTGACCCTTTGTTTCAATCAACTCCTGGCCACTTTGTTATCAGTCAGGCAATATTAGCAAATCTGTTTACCTCAGTCAATGAGCTTCACCCACCACCTCCCCTCCTCCACCATCAGACATTCACCAAAAACTTGGGACTTGGACACATGTCGGACCTCAGCAATTACAGATTGGCGATTACAGATTTCCCCCATGCAGGGGCTGCACGGTTCTCATCATGTACCATGCATATATATCTGGGATTATCGTGAGCATTGCTGAACCAGCCATGAAGCAATAACCGGACGATCTTCCCAGGTCTATGTCCATGGGGCATGTGGTTATAAAATTTTCCACACTCTTGGCATCTCTTGGTACCGGCATCCCGAGCTACCACTTTTCTCCCAACCTTACCACGCGATGTTGCATAGTTTTAGTGCGGCTCAGCAAGTCATACATGGCAACTCATTATAGCCTGCTCATCTGGCATGCACAAGACAATCTTTATCTTTTGTCCCGCATCAGTATTCAGCCGTGTGTACTTATAACATTAGTGACTTTTCTGTTTGCTCCCATGATACACAAATTACCTCTGGCAGTGGATGTTCATGTCTGATTGCAAATACAGTGTTCCCTAATCTTAGTGAATGTAAAAAAATGAGTTACAAAAAATAGGGGGATGTGCAATGAAATAATTTTTGAAAAAAAATTATTGGGTGCTTTCTCAATGCACAGTCAGTTTGAGCGGTAGTTTTGTTGAAGACCGAGTAAACATCAAGTCATGTTGGGAAATGAGTTAATCACAGAAATTTGTCTAGAACACACAATTTACTTGACAGTGACAATTAGTTATTGAAATACTGAAATGACAAAGTAGAAAAAGGAATTTCTATTAAATCATTGATCACTGCCTAATTTTGTTGTTTGATAAACTGAGACTTTTATGGTCTGAATATTGACCACTTTAACTAATGGGACGATTTGTAAATCAATTAAGCTCGCTTACCATTTTTCAATTCTGAGTCATCTGGAGTCAGAAGTCAGAATACAGCAATGATAGGATCTTTTGATAGTTCCAAAATATTAGTAATTTATTTTAAAAGTGTTGGACATGCAAGACTGAGGGATTCTAAGGTAGGTTTCTCCAATTTTCTAACCTTCCATCAACCAAAGTAGCCAAGGCAGGCTATCACTTGAGAAAAAGAAACATCAATCAAATTTTATTGTTTTTTTTTAGTTTTCTTGAAAACCTAGCTGATGATCCCAGATTGGAGCCAGCTCAAGAAGCTTGTTCAAATGAGGGGTCAAAAGCTGTGTTTTAGGGGAGGGGGGGGGGGGGGGGGTGGGGGGGGGGGGCGTGGGGGTGAAATGCTAAAATAATAATATCTGAATGGTGATTTTTGTTAACTCTTTACCCAACATAATGGCCAAAACCAGTTAGAGCTATTCTAAAAATCGTCAATTAATTCTCATTATATTTTTATTTTTTGACTCAAAAATATAGGTTATGACCCCTCTTTGGAATAAGCTCTTCGAGCTCGTTCCAATGAGGGGTCATGACCTATGTTTTTGAGACAGAAAATGAAAAAAATTAGTTATTCAAGAATTTTGTTTGCAAGTGTAGTCTGCTTTTCATGTTAGGTAAAGGGTTAATTTAAAACAGGAGTGTGATTTTTCAGCTTTTTATCACATTTCAGTCTTGTTTTTCTTTCCAAATCACAAATTTTTTATTTCTTTAAATTTCATGTAAATTCAATGTAATAAAATGCCACTAAAAGCATCACCTCTACATGATTTTACTTCAAACATAAAACTGGATTTTGAGAGCTTTCCATGTAGACAAACATGATTTAAGTTTAGTTTATAAGGTTGAAATCACATCCCTGTAATTAGTTATGGTTTTAAGAAAACAAGAGGCCTCGTGGGGCCTGAGGTGCTTGCCTGACCAAAGTTGCTTAAAGAAGGATTTAAGTACCATCTATGTATGGCCAGTTATTTATTTATTTATTTATCAGTGTTTAAGGTCACATACTTATGCACAATGGCTAATCATGACAGTGACAGTTTTACGTGTGGAGGAAGCCGGAGGACCCAGAGAGAACCACCGAGCAACGATGAGCAGCTGCCAGCTCCCCAACATCGTAACTCCGCACTGCAGCACAGGCAGGGTTAGATTGGTTGAGGAAATGTGCACCATCGACGTGCAGTACACCTTAGTACACGGCATCATTGTGCCCCCATGTGGACCACCAGGGTTAAGTGCCTTGCCCAAGGACACAACACGGGAGTCTGAATTGATCACTCAGATGGTCACCCATCTGAGAACTAACCGGGCATCACGTTGCTTAACTTCGGTGATCTGACGAGAACCGGTTACCACAATGCCACCACACCCCCTCTATGGCTAGTTAACACTACAGAGAAATGAGGTTATTTAATTATTTATAACTCTGTTGTTCATGCCAGATGATTTTTTTCTAGGATTGGGATGCTACTACAGAAACGATGCCCAGATGTCCAGTAATGCAAAACTAGGGAGTCCAAATATCAACCTAGGGACTTAACTTGAACAAACCTGAATCTGACCCCTTCCCCTCCAAACCCAGGATGCTATATAACAAATATCAATAGATTATGGATGGTGGATCTGAAGATGGAGATTTTGCTATGGATTATTTGTAATCTTACATTAAATTAAAATTAAAGAAGGATTAATTACCATCTATGGCTAGTTAACACTACAGAGGTATGAAGTTATTCAATCATCTATAACGCTGTTGTCCATGCCAGATGATTTTTTTCTAGTATTGGGATGCTACCACAGAAACAATGCCCAGATTTCCAGTAATGCAAAACTAGGGAGTCCAAATATCAACCTTGGGACTTAACTTGAACAAACTTGAATCTGATCCCTTCCTCTCCACCCCCAGGATGCTGCTGTATAACAAATATCAGTAGATTCTGGATGGTGGATCTGAAAAAGGAGATTTTGCTAAAGATTATTTGTAATATTACATTAAATTAAAATTTGAGCACCCCCCCCCTCATTTGGAGCCCAAATATGAATCCAGGAATTTCATTTGAACAAACTTGAATCTGAGCCCTGCTAGGGTGTCATATACCAAATATCAAAACATTCTGAATCGTGGCTCTCAAAAAGATATCAAAGAATATTCCTCATTTACATGAAGCTAAAATTAGGGCTCCAATAGGGAGCCCAAAGATTTACCCAGGGACTAGTTTACCAAGGGACTAGTTAACACCCCCTAAGGATGTTGTATACCATATATCAACAGATTCTGACTGGTAGTTCTGGAGAAGAAGATTTTGAGAATATTACCAATTTAACAGTATGTTGAAATTTCCCCCCTCCCTCAGGAACACAAATATCGACCCAGGAACTTTATTAGAACAAATTGAATCTGACCCTTCTGAGGATGCTGTATACCAAATAGCAAAAGATTTGAATTGCATCTTAAGAAGCAGATTTTTAAAGAATATTCCTCATATTAGACTGAGTTAAAAATTTGGGCCGACTCCCTCTCACAGGGACGTGGGAATTATTACTTTTTTTTTTTTTGCATGAGTCAAGTACTTAAGAATCAACAATATCACATGTCAAATTTGGTTCAAATCGGAATACCAGTTCCAAAAATAGAAATTATGGACGGGGCCAAAAATCTTGCCCCTCCTATTACAAAGACAAATATTGCCCCTTGAACTTTGTTTGGCAAACTTGATTCTACACCTCAAAAGGAAGCTCCATACTAAATATCAAGTCATTGTATCCACTGGTTCATGAGGAGATTTGGGGGCATAGTGGCTCAGTTGGTAGAGGTGCAGGCTGCAAGCTGAGAGGTCCTCGGTTTGAATCCCACCTGTGGCAAAAATGTTGTGTCCACGGGCAAGACACCACCCCCATTGCCCACGTGGGGGCATGGTGGCAATGTGTACTTAGGTGTACTGCACGTCAATGGTGCACTTGTCTTCAACCAATGTTAACCCTGCTTGTGTGGAGTTAGTATGTTGAGGAGCCTGACAAGTGCTCGCCATTGCTTAGTGGTTCTCTCCGGGTACTCCACCCGTAAAACTGTCTGACATGAGGTGATCCTGGCTGTTGAAAGCATCATTAAACCCCAATAAATAAATAAATAAATCATGAGGAAATTTTTTTTAAAATTTGGAGCATTTTCCCCCACCCTTCCCTATGGGGTGGGCAACTTGATTTGAACAAAAACAAAATGCAATGTCAGAACAAGCAACCACCTCAAATTTAACTGAAATCGGTTTAGTGGTTTTGGAGAAGAAGGTGCAAACAACATGTTTATGGTGGACAGACAATGGACAAAGAATGGACGACGGACTGATGATGGACAGTGAGTAACCACCATAGCTTTCCTTGACTTTCAGTCAGGTGAGCTAAAAATTAATATGTTTAAAAAAATTTTGCAAGTATCATCTTCTATTCATGTTGGGAAAATGGGCAACAGTTACCAATGCTATTCACAAAAATTGCAAAATCAATTTTGTTTATTTTTTTCATTCTTAGTCTCAAAGGGGGCAGAGGGTAACATATGCTATGTTTTTGAGACAAAATATGGAACATTTTCATTTTCAATTATTCAAGAAATCTTTTTTCAAGTGTCCTCCGGTCATGTTAAGTAAAGGGTTAATCAAAAAAAAAAAACAATGCGAGGATCAAAGATCTTTTTAACAGAGTTCTATTCATATTAACAGTGCCATTATCTTCAACCTTATGGCTACTGACTTCAAAATTGTTAGGGTTTTTCTCTTCCCTTGTGCAATAAGTTTCTGAAAGTTTGGTTGAGCTGTGATAAAGAGATAATGTTATCATCTGGAAAATAAACTTCTATGCTGAGAAACACTGGCCTTGACGTTAGGCTGACAAACCTAAAAGTCAATAAGGTTATTCTCATTCCTCTGTGAGTTCAGTGGATCTGGGTTTTGTGGCCCAAAATTGATTTCCCGGAAACCAATTTCTGACCAAGTTCTATTTATTATAACAGGCCACATTATCTTCCGACTTACAGTTGCAAACAGCAAAATCAATATGATTCTTTCTCTCCCATAAGGGGTACCTAATCTGTAAATCTGGTCAGCATGTGACATACAAAACATTTTTGATGAAGTCTATTTATAGTAACAGTCTGGTGACCTTTGACCTTGCAGATTATGGCCCTTAAAATCAATAGGGTTATTCTCTCCCCATATACAATAACTTTCTGTTAGTTTGGTTTAGCTGTGATAAATAGAACTAATGTGATCACCTGAAATCACAAAGGGCTAGTTTTAGTAAGAGTGACCTTGTCCTTTGGCCAACAAACCTATAGTGTTTCCCTTCCAGGAGAGTACCAAAACAAAAACAAAAAGAATTACCCCAAAACCAATTTCTGATGCAAGTTACATTTATAGCATAAGTTCTGGGACCAACTTATGCACAGCAAAAATAGGCATGCATAATCAGTAAATCTGGTCAAAAATGTGACATATAAAACAGAAGTCACTGACCAGAAACAATCTTGATACCTTCTGACATCTCTAAATATGCTCCAGAAGGTGGTTTGAGCAACATGGAAATTTTCCTTACAATGATATTACATATGAAATATATTTATTTATTTATTTATTGGTGCTTAACGCCACATCAGCAGCTAAGGCTATATCGTGGCGAGAAATCAGAGAAAAGTAAAACGTCAATATTATGAAGTAAAAGACTGAATAAAAACAAAGGATAATCACAATAGACATGTCAAAGACAAGAATAATTTAAATAACAATGAGTAATGAGATAAGTGAAAAATGTCTACCGCTAAATCAACCTGATGAACTGAGCTTGATGAGTCTAGATTAAAAGAATAAAAACAATTTTAAAATTTGTTAAAAAGGTTGATTACTTTCAAAAATGATACAATTTTGTGTGGGCTCGTATTGTAAAATAGATCTCTAAGGAATTTTACTGTGAAGTATTGCCCTCTAACAAGATTAAAATCAGTACAATTTAAGAGAATGTGCTCCACTGACAACACCTGCTGACATGGAACACATTCTGGTCGCATATTACCCTCTAACAGAAAGGAATGTGTAAGTCGTGTGTGACCAACATGACATCATGTCAGAATAACATGATCTTTTCTACAAAGGTTACTGGATGGATAGTGATCAAATATGTTTGGTCGGAAGCGATGGAGCTTGTTATTTGTCGCTCCATCCCATTCCGCCTGCCACATAGATTTGATGTAACTACTAATATGAGGCTTAAAATCACTGAAAGGGATCTTAAAATCAGTGAGAGGCTTTGTTAAAGCCTGTTTTGCTGCACTGTCTGCTCTGATGTTACCAGCGATTCCTACATGTCCGGGTAACCAGCAAAACACGATATCATATTGGTCAGACATGAGAGTTGTTAACTTCTCACGAAGTTCCAAAATGAGAGGGTTCCTCAACTTGGGGTTGAGCAAAGCAACCAAAGAGGAAAGAGAGTCAGAAAAAATAATCGACTTCTTTTCCTGTATATTTTCGATATGTTCGAGTGCGAGTTGTAAAGCTTTAACTTCAGCTGTGAAAATAGAACTTTGATTCGGTATTCTGATTGAAGTGACATGATCATCAGTGATAGCAGCTGATGCTACTTTATCACCATCTTTTGATCCGTCTGTATAGATCCTTGTATATGTACTATACTTTGACTTAATTTCAGCATATTTCTGCTTAAACTGCAGAGAATTTGTTTCAGACTTTTTAGTAGATGCTAGTTCCAGAATAACTGTTGGCTTTTTAAGATGCCAAGGAGGAGTTTGTGGTTCACGGTTCTCTTTTACTGCAACTGGTTCAATTTTGGCAGACTCCAAATAAGGTTTAATTCTAATTCCCAATGGAGGGATATGTTTCTGATGACGGTTAAAAAATTCAGTATTTTGAGGTTCTGAGACACAATTGTATGCGGGGTTATACGGATTAGAAAAAAGTTTTGAAACATATTGGAGTGAAAGTTTAATTCTGCGCTTCTCAAGAGAAGGCTCCTCTGCCTCAACAAGCATCGAATCCACCGGTGATGTTCTAAAAGCACCAAGGCTGATTCTTATGCCACTATTATGAATGGCATCAAGAGGTTTGAGATATGACTTTCTAGCAGAACCGTAAACCACACAGCCGTAATCTAATTTTGATCTGACAAGTGATCTATACAGATGGAGTAATGTCTTTTGGTCAGCACCCCAATCAGTGCTACCAACTACCTTCAAAATGTTCAGTGCCCTTTTACATTTTATCTTTAGTTGTTTTATATGAGAAGTGAAATTAAGTTTGCTGTCAAACAACAAACCCAAGAATTTCACTTCCTTAACAACATTAATACGACTTCCGTCTATTTTCAATTCCGGATCAAGGTGGTGCTTCCGAAGCTTACAGAAATGAACACAATTAGTTTTCGTTTTAGAGAATTTGAAGCCGTTTTCTGTAGCCCATTTCTGGATTCTGTTCAAACACAGCTGAAGTTTGCGCTCTATAGCATTCATTTTTTTGCTGCTATAGCAGATTAAAAAGTCATCTACGTACAATGATGAATCAACCATATTCTCAATTGCATCAATAATACTATTGATTTTCACTGAAAAAAGGGTAACAGATAAAATACTTCCTTGAGGCACCCCCAATTCCTGCCCGTGAGGATCAGATAACGTTGACCCAACACGAACCTGAAATCGGCGGTCCCTCAAAAAGTTTTCAATAAAAAGAGGCATACGCCCCCTCAACCCCATGTTAAAAAGATCTTTTAAAATCCCATACGTCCACGTAGTGTCATATGCCTTTTCCAGGTCAAAGAAGATGGCGACCACATGTTCTTTTCTGGCAAAGGCATTTCTTATAAACGTTTCTAATCTAACCAAATGATCCACAGTACTTCTCTGGTTTCTGAAACCACACTGAACATCTGCAAGCAGATTGTTCGATTCCAGAAACCAGACAAGTCGATCATTGATCATCCTCTCCATGGTTTTACACAGACAACTTGTTAAGGCAATAGGCCTGTAATTGCTTGGGTTGCTGTGATCTTTATCAGGCTTAGGAATAGGAATTATAGTAGCGTTTCGCCAGGAAGGTGGAAACTGGCCAGTCACCCAAATGTCATTAAAAATAGATAATAAAAGTGCAAGTGAAGTTTGAGGCAGATGTTTTAAAAGTTGATAGTGTATTTGATCAGGTCCAGTGGCAGGGTCCTTTGCTCTATGCAAAGAGTTACTTAACTCTTCCATAGAGAAAGGTTCGTTATAATCCTCTAAGTTATTGGATGAAAATTTAATCTTTTGTTTTTCTTGTTGTTTTTTAAGTTTGAGGAACTCTGGGTTACTATTTTCAGACGACGAATGTTTAGAAAATGTAGAGGCCAACTTGTTTGAAATTTCCTGTTTTGATGTTATGAGTGTGTTGTTATCTTTTAGGTGTTGTACAGCTGATTGTGTTTCTTTTCCTTTAATTTTTTTAATCATTTTCCAAATTTTAGTGATGGGGGTGTTTTGATTTAGTTTCGAAACGTAAGTTTCCCATGAACTTTTCTTTTTATGTTTTAAAAGTCGTCTTGTTTTTGCCCGATTTATACGTAATCTATCCAAATTTTGTGTAGTTGGTGACTTATTAAATTCCCTCTCAAATTTCTTGCGATCTTTTATAGCCTGTTTGCACTCAGTATCAAACCATGGTTTAGTGAAACGTTTTGGATTTGCCGAGGTTTTAGGAATGACTTGGCTTGCAATGTCAATCAACTCTGTGGTGAAGTGTTCAATCTGGTCATTACTGTCCTGAAATTTCTCCCGTGTGAGGCGTTCAGAACAAAGCGATGAGAAAGTGTCCCAATCAGCCTTTTTAAAGTTCCACTGGGGCACCCTCTCATCATCCGCCGGAACTACACTCTCCAACACAATCGGAAAGTGGTCACTCCTGCACAAGTCATCTTCAACCTTCCAAGAAAAATCAAGGAAGACGGAAGGGTATGCAATTGTTAAATCAACTGAAGTGTAAGAACCAGATGCGGGGTGCAGGTAGGTATCTGACCCATCATTGAACACGCACAAGTCATATTTTGTAATGAACTCTTCTATAGTTTTACCTTTTGCATCTTCTTGACTGCAGGAATTACCCCAAAGGGGGCTATGTGCATTAAAATCACCCAACAAAACGTACGGAGTTGGGAGCTGATGAATCAGATGTTCAAGATCCGTCAGCTTAAGTAGTTTACTTGGTGACACATAAATTGAACATAACGTGACTGTCTTGTCTAAGGTCAGGCGTATCGCTACAGCCTGTAAATTTGATTGTAATGGTACAGAACTGTGAATAATGTCATTTCTGACCAAGACAGACGTTCCACGGATATGAAGGTCATTTTCATCTGCCCAAGCATTATATAAATTGTAACCCTTAAGGACGGATGAATATTTGTGACAGGTTTCTTCAGAAGTGTTTCCTGCAAGCAAAAAGCAGCAGGTTTATATTTTTGACTTAGAAGGCTCAGTTCATTAAAATTCGCTCTAAAACCTCGACAATTCCACTGTATTATACTGTGTTTACGTGTTTTATCCATGCTTGGATGGCGACTTGGAAGGTGGACGTATGGGCGAAATTGCCCCCGTGTTTTTTCTAGGTGACGTTTTTCGAGGAGACCTACCCTGAGAGGAGTTCAGGCGTAGTTGACTGGAGAAAGTGTCATCGATGCATTCATCGACTGACATTTCTTCAATCCCATCAAACATGTTGCTAGTGACAACATTTTTAAAAAATTTCGGTGTTCTTTCCGAATTAACTTTTTGTTGTTCTTTATCTTTTTTCTTCCTTTCTTTTTCTTGACTTCGTCTCTGATTCTGACTTAGGTTTTGTTGTTGTGGTCTATGGTCCTGATCTGGTTTTGATTTGTTCGGTATATTTCTCTGTTTTGGTTTAGTTTTGTTGTCCTTAGTTGAATCTGATTTTGGTGCCTCATTTATTTGTTTGCGCTGTGCTATTTTATCCATTATTGTTGAAGTGTATGATGTGGTTTGGGTTGATTTTGGTTCGACCTTATTAGAGTGTTCTATAGTGAAGGCTTGCAATAAGGATGGAATGTTATTGTCAAGCCAAGTCCACGGTGTCTGACATTCTACAGATTTTGTTGGTAACTTTTGTGTTAATTTGGTAGCATATGATGGTGAAGATGCACTCATGCCAGGCATTGAAGCTACGATGTCTCTAGCCTCTTTGAAACTGACCTGCTTCTCACATTTGATTTTTTGAATTTGTTTCTCCCTTTTCCAAACAGGGCAATCTTTAGATGCAGCTACATGATTGCCCTGACAATTACAACATTTAATTGTGTTAGTGCAAGGGTCCTGATGTTCCTGACCACATTTAAAGCAAATTGTCTTCCCTCTACAACTGTTTTGACCATGACCAAATTTATGACAATTGAAGCAACGGAGTGGATTTGGTACGAACAAATCCACTCTGATGTTCATGTATCCGACCTTGATTGATTTTGGCGGTTGTGCAGATTCAAATGTAAATATATAAGTATTTGTTTTAATGAGATTTCCATCTTTTTTAATTTCAATTCTCTTTACATCTATTACACCCTGTGGTTCTAACTCCTTTTTAATTTCCAAGATATCAATGCCTGACAATTCCCTCGTTCTGACAACGCCCTTGCTGGTATTAAGGCTTTTGTGAGGGAAGACATTTACCTGCATATTGAAAAGTTTATCAGTTTTCAACAAATTCTTTGCCTGAGCTTCATTTTTACATTCCACCAACAACATTCCAGATCTTAACTTTTTCACATTTATAACATTGCCTGCTATTCCCTTTATCGACTTTTCTAAAGCGAAAGGATTAATATCAGTTGCAAGCTTTCCTTCTTCAGCAGAGCTGATCATTACAAATTTTGGCCATGTATTAATTTGTGGTACGATGTGTCCCAAGTCAGAATCAGAATCAGAATCATCATCACTAAAAACGTAACCCCGTTTTTTAAATTTGTGTGGTATATTAGCCATAGTTAGTGTTGTAAATTGTTCACTGCCCCGGCTCCCACCCACCGCGGAGTCCAACAAGGGGTAGGGTTACTGCCATGCAGTGAACCCACCGGGTTGCCGGTATTCCCACATACCTGGTATGGGGCAGTATACTCAGCCAGTGTTGATACCGAAGTATGCCACTGGCTGATTGGCCCGTGTGTGGAAGTGCCAGGTCTTCAGATGGCGGCCATCCAATCAATCACTGTATAAAACACCGTAATAAAAGGTTGCCATGCATAACCGAAACAGACAGTGCAGCAAAACTAAGTGGCTATTAAAATATAAAGTGTTTAAAAACAGTACACAATGGCAATTATGTTATGTGAATAAAAGAAATGATTGAATGAATGGTCACCAAATGCCCCCCGACGTGACACCCAGTACTTTTTGGGGTGGGGGCTCCCGATTGGCCAGAACGGACCATCCGACCATCCTTCTACTCCCGAAATTGGGGCCAAAGCAGTGTGTTGAACAAGATTATCTCCGAAATGGAGACCAGGGCTCCATCCCGGAGACTGCCCTAACCGGGGGCCACGAGTCCTCAACTGCCAGGATTCCTTCTTCCGGGGCCTTCGGAATGCACCTCACGGGAGAACAAGGTGCCTGCCAGATGGTATTAGCAGGATTGATCATTTTGGTCCGGGGCTGCGTATTTATGTATTTCGCAGCGAACCAACTCAATTGAGCAAACCTGCCAATTAGAAATTAGCAAACCTGCCCAATTGAGCAGGCCGTCCTCTATCCGCCACCTGAGGACCCGCCTAGTAGGGGATGATCAAACCCCCCTAGGTACATATGAAATACAGTGGCATTTGAAGCAGTAGTTTGAAGACAAAGTTCCTGAACAATCAGTATCTGTCTCTTGCTCCAGTGATATCAGAAATGGTATTCCATTTTCTCCCACCACATGCCTATTGAGATACGTGTGTTCAGAGCTTCTATTTCATCTAAATTTGGGAGAATTCATTTGGATTCTGGCAAAAATGGTTGGGAGAATCCATACATACTACTATGAGTGTCCCAAGATCCCATGCGACCACCATGGTTGGACCCTTGTTGTATACCGATAATACATGTTAACCCTTTACCCATCCCAGCTTTTTAATTTTTAAAACATAAGCTAAATTTGATATTTTCTTAAAAAATAAACAATACTTACCAATAAAACCTTATAAATATGGCTTTATTGGAACCCGGCTCAATGAGCCCGTTCCAATGACAGCCATAGTTGTACAATTTTATTAACAAAGTGTTGCTGGTTTTGTTGTGCGAATCTTTCTGTGAATCGATTCTCAGATTCTTGTCGAAATATAAGCCCTGGTGTGCCAAGTGAGATACCTGGTTGAGACATATTTATAATCCCCTCCTCCAACCCCAATGTAGCTATCATTATTTGAATAGTTAATGATCATAGAACCATTTCACTCTCGTCTGCATTTTGTAAACAAACATGGTGCATCGTTCTGCATTGACAGCGCAACCCATCCCACTGCCACACCAATAGAGGATGATTTTTCTTACAGCACACCTCAAATTACATCATTAAAATCAATAATTCTAAAATGGTGTCAACAGAATGTCAATTGTTTCAACTCGCTTTAACACTAAACTGGTAGAGTGCTGGAAGCTCATTTGTATTACCTTTGAAGTTAAATAATTTTGTCTGTTAATTAGGATTTGCCTTGTTACAATTTATGCGAGAGGGTGCCTTGCAAAGACACAAGAACAAATTTTGATGACCAAAAATAATTCAGCACTCTACCAGTTAAAGGCCTAATTCCAATTTTGCTCACTTTTTACCACAGTTGAAAGGTGCCTCAACATGTAGTCTCTGGATAAATTTCAAAGTTATATTCAAAGTATCTTGGTAATTGTTTCTTGGTAAGTCTTGGCTGCATAAACAACTGCAAAGTCATAGGATGTAGACTATCAAAGTGTAAAAAGTATAAAAATCTCCAGGCCTTTAACACTTTTGTTGCTGAAAGTGACTACTGTCACCTATTTTATTATGATTATCTGTACGTTCTGGTATGCACAGATCAAACATACCATCTGATTAATTGTTGGAAAGGGCAAAGAGAGTCTTTTCCAACAATTAGTCATAATGTAGAGTTTCAAGTATGTCAGAAATTTTATTGAACTTTCTCGCATAAGGTCCTCCAAATAAGGAAAAAGTGGGCATGGTAGTGAAAGGGTTGAGGGTTAAATTATAAATCCAATGCTGTCTGCAGCTAACACTCATTTTCCTACATAATATATACCTTTGGTATATGCGGAACATTTTGATGCTTTTTTTCAAATATACAATTCATTTTTCTCTATGATCAATCACGAGAACAATAAATTTTCAACAAACAAGCTGTAATTTGAATTTGATGATGTCATATGTGGTGTGGTTAGATAGGAGCAAAATAAACCTCAAGTCTTGAGGGAGTGGCATGGGTTAATCTCATCCTCTGGTAAAGATATCTAATCCAGGTACTCAGCAGGCCAACATTAATTCACAAAACATTCCTGTGGTTTCAATCAAGAACAGCAAGAAGAGAGTGATAATTTCACCGTACACTAAGGTGTTTTTGCAACATTTTCCAGGTCACGTCTATGTCAATACTTTTGCATCATCAAAGTTCCTTGACCATAACTGATGTTTGTTCAATGGGAAGGGGATGGACAGTGAGTGATCACTATAGCTCTACTGACTGAAAGTCAGGCGAGCTAATAAAGCACAAATCAGGGGGAATGGAGCCGATGAGGCTAGGCAGGATTGAGCCCCTTCACTGCTTTGACCAACAATGTTCAAAATATTTGAAAACAAACAAATGAGTCTTGATATACTTAATTACTTGTTTTTATACTTGTCATTCTTAACTGGTACAGTACTGGAAGCCCGAAGCCCATATTTGCACTTTAATATAAAGAGCAGGTAACCCCGCCTAAAGGTGTCATATTCCGTGGATGTGCATTATATTTTCTAAGAAGTGAAATTACCTAGTCTGTATGGGTTTGTCTTGTTTCAATTTATGGAAGAGTGCCTCTTGGCACTCTCCCATAAACTGTAACAAGGCAAAGACACAAGAACAAATTTTGATGATCAAAAATAACTTAGCACTCGGCCAGTTAAAACCTAAGAATTAAATTTTTTTGCCAGCAGTCCATTAATTCCCTAAAAATCACTGAGATTGCTTCTTAGGTGACAAACATTTGGAAGATATCTCTGGAAAAGGATCCCAAAACCCCAACTTACTTAACTTTTCATTCCCACCACATTCAAAGTCACTCAGCACCCCTTGCACAACCAATTAATGGAAGAGCTATCATGTTAACATCTGAAATCTCATCAGTCATAAATGAGTTACATGTACTCCATCAACCTGGAGCTATCATTAGAGGACTGTGTCTTTCATTTCTATGACCAGGGGATACTTTAATTTTGGAAACTAGCATAGCTTTAGCTATACATACTGAAAAAGTGTATTTCATTTAATGAAAATTGCATAGCAGTTTTTAAATCTCAATTTTTAAAATTAAAAATGACATAGAAAGTTAGTTTGGTGCAGGTGAAAACATGTTAGTGAATTGGGTAATACAATGGTAGATATTTGCCAGGGGACATCATTTTGACCAATGCCAGGATATGTTTTGACAAAAGTTGGGTGATGTTCTGACCTTTCAGGGGGAATGCCAGGGGCATTTTAACCAATTTTGTTCAGGGAACGTTTTGGTTTGTGAACATTTTGACCTGCAACTGAGATTACTCACTTATAAAAACTGGATTTTGAGTCACGTTTTCAGCTTCCATAAAGTTCCAATTGTGCTGTAGATTTTTTATTATAACTTTTCAAGAAAATGTTTCAGTAATGAACTACCTAAATTTATATTTATCTGTAAAAGTTTTCTAAATGAACACCCTTCAATGCACAACTCCTTGGAATTGACAGCATCATATATTTTCTTTACAAGTGTTGAAGTACATGCAGCTTATGGATAGGAAGTTTTCTTAATGTTCAACTGATTACCAAAAAATGACACTGACTGATTACTGGTTACTTGAGCTCATAATCGGCCGATTCTGATTCTGATTGTAATACCATGCACTACTAGACGAGTCGAGGCTCGCAAAGAACTACATTAAATTGAACATATTGTACCGTGTTTACAGTCCATTCACTACTAGATAAGTGGAGACTTGAAAGAACATTAAATTGAACATATTTCATAGTGTTAAACTTCGTTGACTCAGGTCCAATAAAATTACCAGTTGCACGCACTTGGATGATAAACGTGGCTCTCGGAGCCACGTTTACCACCAAGTGTGTGCAACTGGTAATTTTTACTGCAGACTGAGTCAATGGAGTGCAACCTTCAGTTTTCTGGTACGAACTGGCGATTGCCATAAGCGCGCTCAATTGTAAGCTTTACATGTCATTTAACTTGTATATCCTGTAAAGGGGCATCTAGAGAGATTAAGAATTAGAGCTGGGTCAGTGTCGGTGCTTTCGGTGCGGTTTTGGTTTTGGACCACCACCGAAAAACCACATTTCCTTAATTTGAAAACACCTACATTTTCGGTGGCAGGTAAAATCTGTTCTTGATTGCGCATTTTTATAGTTTCGATATTTAACAATGGTGGAACAGGCTCAAAGTCCGTGGGTTACATACTTTGAACGAATCGACAAGGAGAAATGTAAATGTAAACTTTGTGACAAAGTCATATCACATTATCTGCATCACAAGGCAATACTTCTAATCTTAAAGGCCATATAAAGTCCTCGCACAAAGAACAATTTATTGAAATTGGACAATCCATTTGGAAGTGTGGCGATACCAGTGTTATCTGTTTTGCCGATACCAATATCTACCGTTATAGATATCGGACGACACCGATATTTCATTGACTTGGGAATAAGCACATGTGAAATCAACCTATCAAAACAGCAAAAGTTGATGGCATGTTGTAACTTATACAGTGTTTTCTTGGCACCGATAGTCGATACGTAAGTTTTGTTGCAGATCACATCAAAGAGAAAAACTGGAAATAATACTTACCACCATGTGTATTGGAAGACATTTTACCCAATAATTAACTTTAAAAAAAATACACATTATGCTGGTGTCATATTGTAAACAATGTCTCTGGGAATTGTTTTACATGACAACTGAGGGAAACCGAAAGCATCTTTTTAAAACAGACTACAATTTCAAGAATTGTTAAAGTGTTTCCAGGAAACTGCGTGAATGCCATGTGCTTTTTTTTAATAATAAACAACAAAGATTAACCAACGTCTTGTTTATTTTGCTGAGCCTGAATTTGTGTCACTTTGTTTTGATATTAATTATCACTCAACCTTCTGACATCAATTCATTAGATGAAAACTTGCACCAGAGAATCAAAATATAGTCAAGAAAAAGTCAGTTTAAAGTAAACACAAGAGGCCCCAAGGGGCCTGAGGGTGCTCACCTGACACCTGAAATGGTAGCCTAAATATCAACCCAGAGAATTGATTTCAACAAGTTGCATCTGCACCTCCTAAGAAAAGCAAATATCAAAAGATTCTGCCTGCTGGATCTGGAGAAGATTTTTTAATCTTTTTCCCATTGCCTACAGTGTTAAAAAGTGCTGACTCAGCACTTTTTCAAAGTCCTGAAAAAAGTACCTTGTGATCAAACCGATAGGGATTTTTTTTAACCATAGTGCATAAGTGCATTTCAGGTAAATTTCTTCAAAAATCTTCTTCTCCAGATCCAGCAGGCAGAATCTTTTGATATTTGGTATGCGACATTGTGGGGTGGATCTGATTCAAGTTTGTTCAAATCGGCCCCCTGGGTTTATATTTGAGCTCAGTATAGAAGCTTGAATTCGAACTTAGTGCATTTCAGGCAAATTTCTTCAAAAATTTTCTTCTCCAGATCCAGCAGGCAGAATCTTTTGATATTTGGTATGCAACATTGTGGGGTGGATCTGATTCAAGTTTGTTCAAATCGTCCCCCCCCCGGTTTATATTTGGGCTCAGTATAGAAGCTTGAATTCGAACTTAGTGCATTTCAGGCAAATTTCTTAAAAAATCTTCTTCTCCAGATCCAGAAGGCAGAATCTTTTGATATTTGGTATCCAACATTCTGGGGTGGATCTGATTCAAGTTTGTTCAAAACGGCCCCCTGGATTCATATTTGGGCTCACTATAGATGCCCGAATTCGAACATAGTGCATTTCAGGCAAATTTCTTCAAAAATCTTCTTCTTCAGATCCAGCAGGCAGAATCTTTTGATATTTGGTATGCAACATTGAAGGGTGGATCTGATTCAAGTTTGTTCAAATCGGCCCGCTCGGTTTATATTTGGGCTCAGTATAGAAGCTCGAATTCGAACTTCATGCATTTCAGGCAAATTTCTTCAAAAATCTTCTTCTCCAGATCCAGAAGGCAGAATCTTCTGATATTTGGTATGCAACATTGTGGGGTGGATCGGATTCAAGTTTGTTCAAATCGGCCCCCCTGGGTTTATATTTGGGCTCAGTATAGAACCTTGAATTCGAACTTCATGCATTTCAGGCAAATTTCTTAAAAAAATCTTCTTCTCCAGATCCAGCAGGCAGAATCTTTTGATATTTGGTATCCAACATTGTGGGGGGGATCCGATTCAAGTTTGTTCAAATCGGCTCCCTAGATTCATATTTGGGTTCACTATAGAAGCTTGAATTCGAACTTAGTGCATTTCAGGCAAAGTTCTTTGAAAATCTTCTTCTCAAGATCCAGCAGGCAGAATCTTTTGATATCGGGTATGCACCATGCTTGGGGGGGGGGGGGATTCAAGTTTGTTCAAGCCAAGTCCCAGGGTTCATATTTGGGCTCAATGTGGTAGCCCGAATTATAACTTAGTTCAAAATGAGGAATTTTCTTTAAAAATCTTCTTCAGATCCAGCAGTTGGAATATTTTGATATTTGATATGCAGCATCCTTAGGGGGGTGAGATTCAAGTTTGTTCAAGCCATGTCCCTAGGTCCATATTTGGACTCACTGTGGGAGCTTGAATTGTAACTTAATTCAAAATGAGGAATTTTCTTTAAAAATCTTCTTCTTCAGATCCAGCAGTCGGAATGTTTTGATATTTGGTGTGCAGCACCCTTAGGGGGTGAGATTCAAGTTTGTTAAAGCCATGTCCCTGGGTTCATATATGGGCTCCCTGTGGGAGCCCGAATTATAACTTAGTTCAATATGAGGAATATTCTTTAAAAATCTTCTTTTTTTTTAGATCAACTGGTCAGAATCTTTGGATATTTGGTATAAACTTTTCTTAGGAGGACAGATGCAACTTGTTGAAATCAATTCTCTGGATTGATATTTAGGCTACCATGTCAGGTGAGCGCCCTCAGGCCCCTTGGGGCCTCTTGTTTTATTACTTGTGCACTTAGAAATTGTGTCCGTCCTAGCCAAATTTTGTCTGTTCAGCCTGAATCTCGGGTATCGAATATTCCATTGCAATGAAATTTGCCATGAACACTGCTTACGGTATAGGCCCTTAATAAAAGGATTCAACGATATTTCTCACATTCTCCTTTTTAGAGTTATCCCCCTTTTTCTGACTTAGAAATTGTTGGAAATAGACATTATTTGTCTGTCCAGCCTGCATCTCAGGTATGGGTTATCAGATTTCAGTGAAATATGGCATGCAGTTTGCCAATGACAAAGGCTTCTGCCTCATTGCATAAAACTTCCAAACACCAAACAATTTACCATACGTTTTGACTTAGAAATTGTTGGAAATTGTTGAAAACTTTCGAAGAGAATGGGAGGGGGAGGGGGGCATACTGGTTCGGGGTTATCAGATTTCAGTGAAATATGGCATGCAGTTTGCCTATGACAAAGGCTTCTGCCTCATTGCATAAAACTTCAAACACCAAACAATTTACCATACCTTTTGACTTAGAAATTGTTGAAAACTTTTGAAGAAAATGGAAGGGGGGGGGGGGGGGGGGTATACTGGATTGCGTCCGTCCATCTGTGCATCTGTCCATCAGTCCGTACAAGAATATTCATAAATAATATTTGTTGGTCATAGGTATGCCCACATTAGGTGGTACACCACGTGTATGCACCGGACGAAAGTCCAGCTCTTGTTTGTGCTCAACTGAATATGAAAGATGAGCAAGAAAAACATTGGCTTTTGCTCTGGTACCCTCATATTCTTCAAAGCCCAGATAGTGGCTTCTAGCACTCAACCAGTTAAAACTTGCATGTGCTTATTCGGTGCCGTATAGTTCATAGTTTATGTTTAGTTTGACTTTTTAAGGAATAAAAGATTGATAATACATACTGATTTGAGTTGGTTTATCTAAATCCATTCCTTAAGTTTTCTGTTACAGTCCTGACTAACGAGAGGAAAAGTATTCACAACGTTTAAAAACATGACATGTAGTGTTCAACTGATTACCAAAAATGGTTGCTGACCAATTAACTATTATAGGAGCTCACAATCGGCCGATTCTGATGCTGATTCCGATTGTAATACCGTGCACTACTAGACAAGTCGAGGCTCGAAAGAAGTACATTAAACTGAACATTTTTCACAGTGTTGAACTTCATTGACTGGGGTCGCAGTAAAATTACCAGTAGCGCACACTTGGGCGGTAAACGTTTACCACCCAAGTGAGTGTGACTGGTAATATTTTACTGCGACCTGAGTCAATGCAGTGCTACCTTCACTTTTCCGGTATGAACTGACAATTGCCGTAAGTATGCTCAATTGTAAGCTTCACATGTCTTCAAATTGTGTATCTCATAAAGGGGCATTTAGAGAGATTAAGAATGCACATTGTGGTTGTTTTTCAACTTTATTGAATGGTATCATTGATATCATTTTACATTAACAGTTGAACAATATGCGGTTAATGAATCATCACAAAATGCTTGGCAACAATCAGTTGAACTGATGTTCAAGGAGCCGTTGACATTGTTATCCGATTGCCCACAATCGGCCTATTGGAAAAGTTGGAAAGCATGTTAATCATCATCCTGGAAAATCCAAAATCTACAATTCAGTGCTACAACACTCAGTGTTCAACCGATGATTGGAACCGGCTACCACAATGGGCCGATTGTGGGCAATCGGATGACAATGGCAAAGGTTCCTGGAACATCGGTTTAACCAACCGATTGTTGCCAAGCATTTTGTGATGATTCATAAACTGCATTTTATTATCTTCTGCAATTGTTCAATTGTTAATATAAAATTATACCATTCATCAAAGTTGAAACACCACCACAATGTGTATTCTTAATAGAGGTGGGTCGGTGGTGAATTTTCAAATCAGTGCTGGTGTTTTTTAAGAAGTAAAACCGCGGTTGTGGTGCTGTTATCGGTGATGGAACAGGTCAAGTTCATTCAGCGAATTTAGGTTGATTTTGCAAACTTGCTTACCCAGTGCAGTGTGTGAAAAACATCGAAATGTTGTCAGTCCTCGACAAAGATAAATTAATAGAACTTAAAAAAGAATGCTTGGCTTATTGATTTATACTGTAAAGTTCAAATTACGCACAAATTTGTAGAGGTCAGGTTGGGCTTTAACTTCCCGTTCGGTGACTGAAAGTCATGGTGAGCTTTTCTTATCACTCTTCGTCCGTCATCCATCGTCTGTCGTCCGTCGTCCTGCGTGAAGGTGGTATTTGAGCCTCTTTCTCCTAAACCACTGGCCACATTTTAATTAAATTTCATGTAAGTAGTGGTTATATAGGGGCATTTTGATTTTTATCCAAAATAGGTTTCGGCTCATATTGAGCAGAGGTGTGGGGGAAAAATGGCCTATTTTATTATTTGCATTCGTTATGGGAGGGGCAGCACTTTTTCAAAGTCCTGAAAAAAGTACCTTGTGATCAAACCGATTGGGATTTTTTTTAACCATTCTATTCTACTGGATAAAAGTAAGATTTATACAATATAATAATTCTCTGTGCCGTGTAGTTTTGGAGATATGGCAGTTTTAAGGTTTTTCCTATTTTTAGCTCCCGAGGTTCCCGCGGGGCAATGAGAAATTTTTTTTTTTGCATCAATCAACTACTTATGACCCATTATCATCTCATATCAAATTTGGTTCAAATCGACCTCACGGTTCAGAAAATAGAAATTTTAGGCGTGGCCAAAATTTTTGCCCCTCCCATCCCAAAGGCAAATAATGCCCGACAAACTTCTCTTGAACAAATTTGATTCTAAACCTCAAAAGGACTCTGTATACCACATATCAAGTCTCTGCTACTGGTGGTTCATTAGAAGAAGATTTTCAAAAAATTTGGCCATTTTTTCCCCACACCTCTGCTCAATATGAGCCGGAACCTATTTTGGATAAAAATCAAAATGCCCTTATATAACCACTACTTACATGAAGTTTAATTAAAATGTGGCCAGTGGTCTAGGAGAAAGAGGCTCAAACACCACCTTCATGCAGGACGACAGACGACGGATGACAGACAACGGACAACGGACGAAGAGTGATAAGAAAAGCTCACCCTGACTTTCAGTCAGGTGAGCTAAAAAAAAATAATAAAAAAAAAAAAATAACTAGAGTGGGCATACCTATGACCAACAAATATTATAAACAAGAGGCCCCACGTGGCCTTAATCGCTCACCTGACAAAGTGACTCTAAGAAGTATTTTAGGTCACCTTCACCATGTCATGCCTCATCAACATTAACTGGTTGAGTGATAGATTTTGTTTGAAGTTCAACATTTGTTACCTAAAATTAGTTTTATTTAAAATCATTGGTGTGTGGCCAATCTCCAATGATTTTTAATAAAGCAAATTTATCTCTGCAGACAAACTGGTTTAGCTTGAAGCACAAACAAGGAATGTGAAGAGATAGCCTTGGACATCTCTCCCCAACTGTGGATATCTTCCATGTGCTACATGTACATATTTGCATGCAAGAAAACAAAAATTTTCACAAATTTTCCAAAATATTAGTTTTTTTTATCATCATTGGAACAAGCTCAAATAGCTTATTCCAATAGGGGTATGGGAAGATCAGGTATATTTTTGAGACAGAAATGTGAATATATAAATAATGGTGTTTTTTTGTGAATGATGCTGGAGAATTTTGCGTAAAGATATGGTAAATGGTTTGTTCTAGATACAGAATGATGCAAAAGTATTTAAATTTGTTTAGGCAAGTTGTTCCTATAATGCATTTAAAAATTGAAGTAACTGTTTTTTTTGCTGCCCGAACTTTTAGATGTGTGTGTCTGTGTTTGTGTGTGTGCGTGTGTGTGTGTGTGGGGGGGGGGGGGGGGGGGTAAGAGTGTTCTTGCAAACAAAATTCCTGAATAAATGGAAAATTTTATTTTTTGTGTGAAAGACATAGTGCGTGAATGTTGATTGGAACAAGCTTAGAGAGCTCATTTTAATGTGAAGTCATAAAGCTGTGTTTTATGTACGAAATTCTGGAATAACTAAAAAATTGCTTTTTTGACTCAAAAAGCATGGTGTGCGACCTCTCATTGGAATGAGCTCAAAAAGCTCATTCCAATGGGGTATTTACAAGCGATAAGTACATGTATGTTTAAGAGACAAAAATTAAAATTTGAATAGCGATTTTTGCGAAGAATGCTGACAAGTTTTGGCAGTTATGCTGGTAAAAAGGTAAGATATGCAAAGTGGTTGTTTTTTAGAGGCGACATTTAATTAAGGGGAATTAACCCTTGATTACTGAGGTAACTTCTAAAAGTACTGAAATTTCATGAAGCAATGTGAATAACAGACAACAGTTGCCTAAAAATTTCATGAATAACTAAAATTTTTATTCTTTTGTCTCGAAAACATGGCATATGACCTTTGTTGGAATGAGCTGAATGCGTGTGTTCCAATGAGGGGTCATAAAATTTGAATGGAGATTTGAGTGAATAATGCATTAGTACTGCTAGATTTGGGTAAACGGTTCACCCTGGATACCACCCCTTCTATAGTAGATCTTTTCTGCAAATTTTGTCTAAGATTCTATCAACTTTACAAATAAATACGTTCATGAATCACAATCAGATCCACCCCACAATGTTGCATACCAAATATCAAAAGATTCTGCCTGCTGGATCTGGAGAAGAAGATTTTTTAAGAAATATGCCTGAAATGCACTAAGTTAAAATTTGGGCTCCTATATGGAGCCCAAATATAAACCCAGGGGGCCGATTTGAACAAACTTGAATCAGATCCACCCCACAATGTTGCTTACCAAATATGAAAAGATTCTGAAGCTGGATCTGGAGAAGAAGATTTTTTAAGAAATTTGCCTGAAATGCACTAAGTTCGAATTCAAGCTTCTATAGTGAGCCCAAATATGAAACTAGGAAGCCGATTTGAACAAACTTGAATCAGATCCACCCCACAATGTTGCATACCAAATATCAAAAGATTCTGCCTGCTGAATCTGGAGAAGAAGATTTTTTAATAAATTTGCCCGAAATGCACTAAGTGCGAATTCAGGCTTCTATATTAAGCCCAAATATGAATCCAGGGGGCCGATTTGAACAAACTTGAATCAGATCCACCCCGCAATGTTGCATACCAAATATCAAAAGATTCTGCCTGCTGGATCTGGAGAAGAAGATTTTTGAAGAAATTTGCCCGAAATGCACTAAGTTTGAATTCGAGCTTCTATAGTGAGCCCAAATATGAATCCAGGGGGCCGATTTGAACAAACTTGAATCAGATCCACCCCGCAATGTTGCATACCAAATATCAAAAGATTCTGCCTGCTGGATCTGGAGAAGATGATTTTTTAAGAAATTTGCCTGAAATGCACTAAGTTCGAATTCGAGCTTCTATAGTAAGCCCAAAATTGAATCTAAGGAGCCAATTTGAACAAATTTGCATCAGATCCATCCAACAATGTTGCATACCAAATATCAAAAGATTCTGCCTGCTGGATCTGGAGAAGAAAATTTTTTAAGAAATTTGCCTGAAATGCACTAAGTTCGAATTCGAGCTTCTATAGTGAGCCCAAATATGAATCTAGGAAGCCGATTTGAACAAACTTGAATCAGATTCATCCCACAATGTTGCATACCAAATATCAAAAGATTCTGCCTGCTGGATCTGGAGAAGAAGATTTTTAATAAATTTGCTTGAAATGCACTAAGTTCAAATTTGGGCTCCTATACTGAGCCCAAATATAAACCCAGGGGGCCGATTTGAACAAACTTGAATCAGATCCACCCCACAATGTTGCTTACCAAATATGAAAAGATTCTGCCTGCTGGATCTGGAGAAGAAGATTTTTTAAGAAATTTGCATGAAATGCACTAAGTTCAAATTCGAGCTTCTATAGTGAGCCCAAATATGAATCTAGGAAGCCGATTTGAACAAACTTGAATCAGATCCACCCCACAATGTTGCATACCAAATATCAAAAGATTCTGCCTGCTGGATCTGGAGAAGAAGATTTTTTAAGAAATTTGCCTAAATGCACTAAGTTCGAAATCGGGCTTCTATACTGAGCCCAAATATGAACCCAGGGGGGCCGATTTGAACAAACTTGAATCAGATCCACCCTACAATGTTGCATACCAAATATCAAAAGATTCTGCCTGCTGGATCTGGAGAAGAAGATTTTTTAAGAAATTTGCCTGAAATGCACTAAGTTCGAAATTGGGCTCCTATACTGAGCCCAAATATTAACCCAGGGATCTGATTTGAACAAACTTGAATCAGATCCACCCCACAATGTTGCTTACCAAATATGAAAAGATTCTGCCTGCTGGATCTGGAGAAGAAGATTTTTTAAGAAATTTGCCTGAAATGCACTAAGTTCGAATTCGGGCTTCTATAGTAAGCCCAAATATGAATCCAGGGGGCCGATTTGAACAAACTTGAATCAGATCTACCCCGCAACGTTGCATACCAAATATCAAAAGATTCTGCCTGCTGGATCTGGAGAAGATTTTTGAAGAAATGTGCCTGAAATGCACTAAGTTCGAATTCAAGCTCCTATAGTGAGCCCAAATATGAATCTAGGGAGCCGATTTGAACAAACTTGAATCAGATCCACCCTACAATGTTGCATGCCAAATATCAAAAGATTCTGCCTGCTGGATCTGGAGAAGAAGATTTTCAAAGAAATTTGCCTGAAATGCAGTAAGTTCAAATTTGGGCTCCTATACTGAGCCCAAATATAAACCCAGAGGGCCGATTTGAACAAACTTGAATCAGATCCACCCCACAATGTTGCATACCAAATATCAAAAGATTCTGCCTGCTGGATCTGGAGAAGAAGATTTTTTAAGAAATTTGCCTGAAATGCACTAAGTTCGAAATAGGGCTCCTATACTGAGCCCAAATATGAACCCAGGGGGCCGATTTGAACAAACTTGAATCAGATCCACCCTACAATGTTGCATACCAAATATCAAAAGATTCTGCCTGCTGGATCTGGAGAAGAAGATTTTTTAATGTTTTTCCCATTGCCTACAGTGTTAAAAAGTGCTGACTCAGCACTTTTTCAAAGTCCCGAAACTGTACCCTATGATAAAACCGATGGCAATTTTTTTTTACCAATCCTTTCTGTTGGTCCTAAGAAAGCTGCACACCAAATAAAAATTCTCAGTGCCGTGCAGTTTTGGAGATATGGGCGTTTTAAATTTTTTCTATTTTTAGCTCCTGCGGTTCCCACGGGGCTGCGGGAAAATTTTTTTTTGCATAAATCAAGTACTCATGACCCAATAAGCCCTCACATAAAATTTCGTTCAAATCAGCCTCTCGGTTTGGAAAATAGAAATTTTGGGCGGGGCAAAAAATTTTGCCCCTCCCATAACGATGCCAAGTATAGCCCCACAAACTTCTCTTGAACAAATCTGAGTCTACACCTCAAAAGGAAGCTGCACACCAAATATCAAGTCTCTGCTACTGCTGGTTCATGAGAAGAAGATTTACAAAGATTTTGGTGCCCGTTGGGGGCGTGGCACCACCCAGGAGGAGGGGCAACTTCATTTGAACAAATCTGAATTGGCATTAGGTAATAAACATTTAGCCAACATTTGAATAAAATTGGGCCAGTGGTTTAGGAGGAGAAGTCGATAATGTAAAGTTAACGCCGGACGGACGACGACGGACGACGGACAGAAAGTGATTAGTAAAGCTCCCCTTGAGCTTCGCTCAGGTGAGCTAATAATAATAATTTACTTAAGTTATGAATAGTCTCAGACGGACTCACACACGGACGCACAGACGGATGGACGGACAGATGCACGGACGCATGTAATCCAGTATACCCCCATTTTCTTCGAAAGTGGGGGTATAATAATATTTGTTTCTATGAATTTGTTTAATTACAAATAATTGGTAGTACCTGTGGGTACTCTCCAATAATTTGTAATAAAATAAATTTTAAATAACAAATTTGAGACCAACAAAAATAATCTAGCCCTCAACCAGTTAAACTGCACGTACTAAACAAGCCACATGTTGGTTTTAGGAAAAATCGAAGGTCTGGGTACTGCTATATTGAAGTGATGGCCAATCAGAGATGCCATCATAAATGGCAGTTTGTTAAATGTACTGTCTGGTAAAATTGTAAATCAAAAGTAAACTTAGTACAACGTACAAGTGTAGCTTGCAATTTTTTTTCAACAGCTGCCAATAATACAATCTTCACAATTAGCGATGAGTAACAAGGTTTTACATCACTTTGATGGCATCATGTATTGCAAAATGCAATGTAATACCAGTTTGAATATTCCCTGTCTGTGTTCTAAAATCAGAAATCATTCCTCAACTATGTTAGGAACTGCAATGACCAACAATAAAAAAAACCCCAAATGTATACAAATATTATCATTGCAAATGTTTTAGAAGTGCAAAGAAAATCCTCCAAGTAGTTTTAAAATTGGATTTGTAACCTCTGCAAAGTTCAATGATAAATATTCAGAACACACTGTTGACTTGTCACAGCAAGCCTCATTAACTGCAGACGAAACTGACAAATTCAATTTACAAGATTGATGAAGAGCTTGGGAGATCCTAAAAACTACATCAATCTTGAAACATAAAGTACTAGATGATTCTGCAACAGTCTTTTTTAGGGGGGGGGGGGGGGGGGGGGGAGGATTTTTGCCTCAATATTTTGACTGGTAAACAAACGTGACCTAAAAAACAAACTTCTTTTTTCAACCAACCCTTTTCAAACTATTGTACAAGCAAAGTCTACTCAAGAGATGCACTGAAGTTTTACCCTTTATCTGATCTGAGTTTCGAAGAACAGTGTGTCTGTCCACTGTTTTTGTCAAGAGATTGCAATGAAACATTCAATACAACAGCCTATTTCGATGCCGATGCAAACCCCAAAGTGAGCCAGACATGCTTCCGAGAGATAATTAAGACATTTTGTTACCTGTTGAAAATGTGATGGACTGTTCAAATTGAATAACTCCAGACCTTTCAGATTCACCACATATTATTTATTTATAGGTGTTAAGGTCACATATTTCCACATAATGGCTAATCATGACCACAACATGAATATAAAGTCAAGTCCAGCCAATAGTTTATACCCATGTTGCCCATTTAGAGGACTAAACCTCCCAGTTACGGGGCCTATTTTACCAATAAAACAGAGCTTGTTTACTACAGCAAACAAGCACTGCTTCATTTCCTGGGGTTCCCATGGGGAGATTCATCACATATATACTTGGAAGAAAGGAGCATGGTGGCTCAGTGGTAGACTGTTAGACTTCTATGCTAGAGGTCCCGAGTTCGATCCCCCATTCAGGATGACCCACATTGTGTCCTTGGGCAAGGCACTTTATCCCGGTTGCCTACATGGGGGCACAATGGTGCCGTGTACTAAGGCATACTGCACATCGATGGTGCACTTGTCTTCAAATGCTGTAACCCTGCTTGAGCAGAGCTTGAACAGAGATAGAATGTTGAGGAGTTGACAGTTGCTCGTCAGTGCTCGGTGTTTCTCTCCAGCTTCCTCCACCCGTAAAACTGTCATGGTCACGTTTAGCCATTGTGCATAAGTGACATTAAACACCAATAAATAAATAATAAATACCTATAAGTATTTGTTTTTTAGCTCAACTTGACAAAGTCGTGAAAAGCTATTGCCATCAAATGTGCAGAAGTCTGTGATGTCTGTGAGACTGTTCACATTTTCCTTAGCACAGGCTTCACCTAGTAGTTCTTGTCCAATCATCACAAAATTTCATATGCAGGTTCGAGGTCATGTCTAGATGAGAACATCCCCTTTTGGTTGCTGACGGGCCCGAAATCAAAAAAACCTTTAGCACAGTATACAGGTTGTATTTATGAAGGGATTTCATTGTAACTTGGTAGGATGACTCTGTCTAATGACTAAATGAGAACGTCCTATTTTGGTTGGGTTCAGTCAACCGTGATAGCCGCACAAGCACATAATCTAGATTTGTTTAGCATAGTCTACAGTTCATATTTATGAAGCGATTTCTTCGTAACTTGGAAGGATAACTTGGTATGAAGAATAGATGTGACCGACCAATTTTGGCTGCCACCTGGTCACGTAACCTAGACTCCATCAGCACTGTCTCTGTTGTTCACCTAAAGGCATTTCATTGTAACTTTTTTGGATAACTCGGTATGATATGTAGATGAGACTGTCCTATTTTGGTCATGATCGGTCAACCATGATCCCATTTAAGTCACGATTGGTTAATTGCCAGACCCATATGTGACCTAGATTCCCTAAGCAAAGTCTGCAAGTCATATTAATGAAGGGATTTTATTGTAACATGGTAGGATGACTCATTCTGGAATGATTTTACTGTAACTTGGTAACTTTGGTTGACATACGTTAACTGTGAGGGTCATATCAACCCAGGCCTCAGTTCTTTAGTACAGTCTACATATCAAATTATTCTTAATGAAAACAGCATGTAGGGACCAGAAATTAACATATTCTAAATTATCACATTTCTTGCCTTATTTCATAATTCTTTCATAAACATTTAACATAATCCATTTCATAAAACATTACACACAGTCAAGTTAAGCTACAGTGTCAATGACACTTTAATTTATTGAACAATTTGGTGGGGGGAGGAAGGTCTTGTACCTAGAGTGAAACATTGAGTAACAATAAGCAACTGTCAGACTTTTCAACTCACTGTATGGACACAAGTAGGGCTCAAGTCCCAGATGTATTGACTGGAAGCACACGCTGAGGAATACACATACCAACTTTGGTTGAAATCAAATAATCCAAACTCAAGTTATCAGTCAAAAACCAAATGTTTACAGACAGATGGACAGACAGATGGATGGATGGATGGATGGATGTTCTTACACATTCTTACTTGTGGGTTTTTTCCCATGTTAAACCCTAACCCTACAAGGTCAAAAAATTAACCCCACGGTGCAAAATATAACCCCACAAGTGGCCACTGTACTAACCCAACCCCTCAACTACACTGACCCTAAATTGTAAACCCCACAATGTACCTCTGCTAAGCCCGGACAGATGGACGGATGGACAGATGCTCCAAAAAATCAGGTTTATGTGGCTAAAATATTTGAGGAATTTAAAATGCATGGACAAGTACTAAAAACTCTTTTTTATGTCTTATTTCTGGGTGGTAGCAAACCCTAACCGTTTCAGCTTACTGACCCCAACCCTTACCCTAACTTAAAATCCCTGAAAATACAATACCCACTTTTTAGCAGCATAAACCATTTTAGCCACATAAAACACATTTTAGCCACATAACTCACTTTTTTAGACACATAAACGCCATTTGTTAGTTCAAATCAGACTAGACATATAACAGTGCTGTGTACCAACAACTATGCACAAAAACTTGATTTGTTTGCTTGGAATGGACAGGTGGACGGACCAGAGATGAAAGTGGCAGATGTTAAAAATCCCAGAAAGTGTAAATCGCCGAGCAAAGCAAGGCAAGCATGATTAACACAGACCAAGGTCCAGTGGCCGCTCTAGGGTAGTAGATGCTCAGAGATTGATTCACACATTTATTTACCTGGAACTGAAAAATGTTGATGGCAGTGACTGATTTGAATTTATGTCAGAACGTTTTCTGATATGTATTTTCATTTTTGCTTTTTGTTTTAATGCTTTTTTGCTATCATTTCCATATTAGATTTCTTTTGCACACTAAGTACACTTCACTTTTCCAGTGCTATTTATTTTCCTTTCATTATTAGAATCCGTTTCTTGTAACCAGCCCCAGCAAAGCGTATTTTTGATTCATCAAAAGGTGATAAAAATCCTCCTCTCCTTTTCATTGTTCACGTTGAAAAAGTGTGGTCTTCATTGAGCACCGAATACACTAGAAATTCCATTGGCTGAACTCTCACACAATTTCACTATTGAATATGACTGTCCAATTAGCATTTAGAACACAAACGAACTTGGTTTGACTTTCAACAATTGCTAAAATATGAACAATGGAACTACAAGTGGAACAGAAAAGTTGATTGACGGAAAAAACATACTTTGGGTTGCTAAATGAAAGTATCAATGACACTGCAGCTCAGCCTGTCCAAAAAGGGACTGAACTAAACAGAAAAATCCAGTAATGCCAAGTCATTCAGTCAAGTTTCTATAGAAAAGGCATCACACCAAAGTTACATAAGAAATCTGAAACAAAGCGGGTGAGAGATGGGGCCCGTTGGGTGTACTAATGGAATTGTTGACAATTTATATGTCAAATCCCAGATGGCCGGTGGCAGTCAACTTTTTCAACAGAATGCAGAAACATTTGATAACTCCCATCTAGACATCACACGAAAGTTACATATAAAATTTGAGAAACATCGGGTGAGAGATGTGGCCTTTTGGGTCTGCTAATTGAATTGTCGACAATTTATATGCCAAATCAAAGATGGCCACTGCCGACCATGTTTTTCAACAAAATTCAGAAACATTTTATAGCTCACATCTAGACATAACACAAAGCTACATTAGAAATTTCGAAAAAGATGGGGTGAGGGATGTGGCCTGTAGGATGTGCTAAAAGGTTTGTTGACAATTTAAATGTCAAATCCAAGATAGCCACTGGCGGCCATGTTTTTCAACAAAATTCAGAAAAATTTGATACCTCCCATCTAGACATCATACCAAAGCTATACATGAAATTCAAAGAAGATCAGAAGAGAGATGCAGCCTGTAGGTGTGCTAATGGAATTGATGACAATTTATATTCAAATCCAAGATAGCTGCTGACGGCCATGTTTTTCAACAAAATTCAGAATATTCGATAGCTCCCATCTAGACATCACACCAAAGCTACATCTGAAATTTGAAAAAGATACGGTGAGAGATGCAGCCTGAAGGGTGTGCTAATGGAAATGTTGACAATTTATATGTCAAATCTAAGATGTTTTCAACAAAATTTGGAAAAATTCGATAACTCCCATCTAGACATTGCCCCAAAGCCACATCTGAAATTTGAGACGGATCAGATGAGAGCCGTGGCCTGTAGAATGTGCTAAAGGAATTGTTGGACAATTTATATCCAAATCAAAGATGGCTGCTGGCAGCCACGTTTTCAACAAAATTCAGAAAAATTCAATAGCTGCCATCTAGACATCACAACCTAGCTTCACATGAAATTTGAAAAAGATCAAGTCAGAGATGCGGCCTGTAGGGAGTGCTAATGGAAATGTTGACAATTTATATGCCAAATCAAAGATAGCTGATGGTGGCCATGTTTTTTAACGAAATCCGGATAAATTTGATAGCTCCCATCTAGACACTGCCCCAAAGATACATATGAAATTTGGGACTGATTGGGTGAGAGCTGTGGCCTGTAGGGTGTGCCAAAGGAACTGTTGGACAATTTATATCCAAATTCAAGATGGCCACTGGCAGCCATATTTTTCAACGAAATTCGAAAAAACTGATAGCTTCCATCTAGACATTGCCCCAAAGACACATGTGAAATTTGGAACTGATCGTGTGAGAGCTGTGGCCTGTAGCGTGTGCTAAAGGAATTGTGGATGTACGCACATACTGACAGACGACAGATCGCAACCTATCCCAATAGTTCATACTTGACGTTGTCAAGTTGAGCTAAAAAAGTAAAATTTGGAACACAGAAAACAGTCCCGAAAATTTCAAAATTCCGGAAAACTTTCAACCCTGGGACAGACGGATGGATGGACAGACAGACCATTTACATACTACAACCGTTTTTACAAGCGGTTGCATAATAAATGTTTCTTAGGCATTCCCCTGAAAATTTAAATTTTATAGTAAATTTCCTTTCTTATTATACCTACCACAATCGTTTACCACAGACTTGCACTACAGTTAAGTCCCTAACTCGGAAAATATACTCTCTGTTTTGATCTTTCCCAAGCAATTTGGGAAAGAAAAGTGGTGCAAAAGCACCAAGAAAAAATAGGCCAAAACTGGGTCGAGTGCTACTGGTGCAGACCCAGTAGGGGACGCTCTTCTCCAAGTACAACTCCACGACTTCCGTTGCCAGTGTGCATACACGTCGCTAAAGACTCATTTTTTTGAATCTGCCAACGTTAGAGTTATGTGATCAGTGGGGAGGAAGGATTTTTACCCGAATAAGAAGATGGGAGGGCATCCATGTAAACAATTGTGGTAGGTATAATAAGAAAGGAAATTTACTATAAAATTTATCAACCTACCTTACAACTGTTTACTACAGGCTGAATAGACAATAGGGTGGAGGGAATCACATAACCAACCCACACATAACCCAATTGCACTGGAACCGTGGATAGAGGAAGAGGGTCCCCAGGTCTATCAAACCATAGCCACACAAACATAGTAAAAGACAATGAGAGATGAGGCGTACGGTTCTGTGCGACGCACAGACAGAAAAGGACAGTAACAGCACAGAGCTGGAACTGACCTTGAGACTAGCCTAATGGCTAGGGCAAACAACAGAAGAAAGAGGGCCCAAAGCAAAAAGGTTCTCTGACTGCTCCTGCGACTGACACAGATAGAAGGTGGAGAAAGTAGAGGCATTTCTCCAGTAGGCTGCCTGCATAACATCCGACAACTTGACAGAGTTAGAATAAGCCCAAGAGGTAGACAGTGCACGCACCTCTTGGGCAGAAATATGATTGGTAATACAATCGCCATTTGCTAGACGAGCATAAGCCACATGAATAGCAAGACAAATCCATCGAGAAATGGATTAAGGAGAGATCTTCTGTCGACCAGGAATAAGAGACAGAAAAAATCGTTTTCTGCCTTTCCTAATGAACTGTGTCCGACTGAGATAAATGCGAATTGCATCAACCGGACAGAGCAAAGGGCGGTTACCCTCAACAGAAGGAAGAGCCCTCTGGTATCTGATTCTTGGCCAGAAAGGAGCAATCAGTGGTAAACATAACACTGTTGGGAGAGCTCCTGAAAAAGGCTGGGTCAACCAAGAGGGCGTGAAGCTCACTAACCCGTTGGGCTGAAGCAAAAGCCATAAGAAAAGTCATCTTGTATGTGAGAAAACACATATCCACCTGGGATAAAGGTGCGAACGCCCCCCCCCCCCCCCCCCAAGCAAAGCAGCACCCAAGAAAGATTCCATCTGGGGTAAGCTGCATAGCTCTAGGCCTTTTCAAGGAAAAGTGCCGAACAAGCTTGGAGAGGTATGGATTAGTGCCGATACGACGCTTCCACACATACGAAAAGGTCTCTGAAAGCATGGACCTGTACCCCTTGATGCTAACAGGATGGAGACCCCGAGAATCAAACAGATATACCAGAAACTCTGCAATCTGTGATATCAATGGATTAGCATAATGAACAGAGTGATCGGCACACCATCAACAGAAGACTTTCCACTTAGCCAAATAGGCTAAACCAGTGGAAGGCGCAATGAGGTTGGGTCGACATGAAACCTCCTTGGGTGACCTTGGCAAAGAAGATCACAATGTAGAGGGAGACGTGCCGGAACAGTTGCCAGCAGAGAGCGGAGCTGATTGATCCACACCTGCTGAGGCGACAGGGGTGCGATCAGAATGATTTGACAACTGCAGGTTCGAATCTTGTCTAGAACCTGAGGCAGAATCAGAACCGGCGGGAAGGCGTAGCCGACTAGACCGTTCCAGTTGAGTGACAGAGCGTCCATGGCAAAAGCCCGAGGATCTGGACACAGGGACATGAAAGTGTCCACCTGATGGTTCCAACGAGTCGCAAAGAGATCGATGTGGGGACGACCCCAGAGATCGCAAAGCGACTGGAACACTGCCCTGTGGAGCATCCACTCAGTGGAAATGACCCTGCCTGAGTCGGCTAGGACGTTTAGACAACCGGGAATGTGACAAACCAACACCCCGGCATTGACATCCTGAGTGAGCAGAAGATCCTGAGCCAATTAGTACATGGGAACCGAGTACGTGCCGCCCTGTTTCCAAATGTAAGCAACCACTGTCGAATTGTTGGATAACAGAAGGACCTGGCGATTCGAAAGGTGAGGGATCCACTGCCAGAAACTCTGAAGAAGAGCAAGAAGCTCCTTCTGGTTGATGTGCAGAGCTGCCTGATCCTGGTCCCACACCCCGTGAAGGGAAAGACCTAGAGGATCCAACGTCGCACCCCATCCAAGATCACTGGCATCTGCTGTCAGAACACTATCAGACGTGGGTAAGTCCAACAGAACCCACTGCGTAATCCATTGAACATCTGTCCAGGGGAGAAGGTGAGGATGAAGAGAGTCTGGTAACTGAAGCACCAGATCCAGAGGATCGACATTCGGTCTCCAACGACTGAGCAGAAAGTGTTGGAGAGGTCTGACATGCAGCCGACCTAGAGGAATGAGATCCATCACCGAACAGCAGAGACCGAGCAGCCGGAGAATACTCCGAGCTGTCGCAGACGTGGATTGGGACAGAGTCAGAGCAAAAGCTGATAGAATCACAGCCCTTGCCCGGGGAACCGCTACTGTATTGAACTGAGTACGGAAGTCCATCCCCAGATGACAAAACGACTGAGAAGGGACCACATCCGACTTCTCCTCATTGACCCTGAACCATAGCGACATGAGCAGGCTCAACAGCATGTCGACATCTGACTCCAGAAAGGCAGCATTGGAATGCCTCTGGAGGATATCGTCTAGAAAAGCCAAAGTAGTCCCCCTGGACTGTGTGCGATGGAAGGCAATCACATGCGACATCAGTCGGGTGAAGGGCTGAGGAGCCAGGTTGAGGCCGAAAGGCATGGCTTTGAATTGGTAAACTCTCCCCAGAAAAATGAACCTGTGATACTTTCGTGATGTCCGATGAATCGGAACGTGAAAGTAAGCGTCTCGCAGGTCGATGCTGGAAGCGAAATCTCCCTGGTGAATGGAATGGCAAACCGACCTGAAAGTTTCCATGCTGAACTTGGGAGCAATGATAGACTGGTTCAGGATACTCAAATTGATAACCGGTCAGAGTCGGCCGTCCTTCTTTGGCACCAAGAACAGGCGGGAATAAAACCCCACTGACTGAATGTTCTTGACGACCTTGATCGCCCCCTTTGCCAGGAGATTGCCTATCTCCGTGGACAAAAGCTCCCGATGTGAAACGTCTGAAGGAACTGGAGTTGGAAGAGGCACTCTTGACAGAGTGGGTTGCCTCCGGAAGGATATTCGCAGCCTGGACCAAACAACATCTAACACCCAAGGATCGGATGTGATGGTGGCCCAATGGTCTGCGAATTCTGATATCCTTCCTCCAACCTGGGACGAATCAAGGTGAGGACCTTCATTTCGAGCCCCGGAGAGGCCCATGAGAGGAGAAACCACCTCCTCTGCTAAATGAAGAATCCTGAGTCTTCAATCCAGTCTGCCAACGCTTACCCTTACCCCGTAAGAGTGGTGGCAGGAGGATCAGCCCTTTGCTTCGCACCTGAAGCAGAAGGGTACTTGTTAGACTTAGAACGGTCCCTGCCTCCAACAGAAGCCTGATCAAGCTGACGAAGCAGCAGCTGATCTTTGGAATGACGTAGGACATCATCCCGGACCGTCGCCACGGTACCATGGAACAGTTGCGGACCTGCCAAAGAAGCAGATCGAAGAGAAGCATGCTACTCCCCAGGAAGAGAACAGCCTGTGTCCAGCACAGCGTCCCTGCCAACTAATTCCAAGTTAGCCATGTTACAGGCATGCATGTGAGTAAGATGCATGAGCGCCTTGGACAGCACATGCAAAGGAGCCTGTATGTCGTCAAACTTATCTGTAGGCAGATAAGCAGCTAAGGCAGAGACGATGTGATCTGAGAGAGAGTTGCCATAGGGATAACAGCTGACTTAGACTTGGAAAGCCCGAGGGAGTTGGAGTCCTGATCCAAGGCCGTCAAAGTTTGGTAGACCGACGGATTGGCGGAACTGTAGGAATGATAACATGCCAGAGGCAAAAGAGTGTCAACCCTGGTGAAGAACGATGTCTTCATAGCCTTGGAACTCAGCTTTGAGTCCAAAGCTGTAAATGCTTCAACCACCTGTACCGACTGGCACGGTCAAAGACACCCAGAAGCAGATTGCTCCACAGGCTGTAGGCACACGACCGATGATCGCAGCCTGGCTGACACTGTCGGCTGGTTTGACGGTTTGAGGTCCGGAAGGAACTCAAACACAAAGTCAAGAGCTGCCCCCAAGTCAGAAGACTGTTGCTCTCGACGTCAGGTATGTCGGACGCATCCTCTGAGTCGGAAGACACATAGCCCATCATGAGCAAACCATCTGATGCCTCCCATGGTGTAGGCACACCAGAGGGATCAGAAAGTGGCCTGTTTCCAATCCTGGGAGGCAGCGCCACAGGGAGCACCTGGAAACCACTCGCTGCCTTACTGGAAGCAACAGGAAGGCTCTTGGACAGAACCTGAGTGAGCAAGGAGAGGGCCTCCCTAAGCTCACTGCCCGTGTCGGCCGGTTCGACGTGGGAATGGACCAGCAAAGTGGCTTCACTCCTGACCCTTTTAATCAGCAAAGGGTCACGATCCTCAAAAACACCCGAAGCTGGGCGACAGGCGGCAGCCAAAACATCTGAAGGCAGACATGTATAGGGGTATGACATACCCCGAGGATCTACAGAGCGGGAACTCAGGGACAGAAGGTCCAGGCTGCACAAAAGGCGTTGGTCCCACAAAACTGGCTGTGTGACTAGAGTGCGTGGACCGAAACAACACAGAGTTCATAGTGGCCCCACCATGAACATCCGAATCCAATGAAAAAACTGTGGTGCTTGACGGCGGACAGACCACAGTAGAGGGTTTGGCTGGCGTCCCCTTCCAACTTCGCCGAGTTGAAGTCAGGGAAGGCTGAGGCCGATATCCAACGTCCACACTGCCAGACATCCCTGCGATAAGCCGAGGCCGGCTGAAACGATAACCGATGACGTAGCAGACGGAACAGCAGTAGTAGCAGATATGTCGGGAGTCCTTGAAGCTGGTGGAATTGTGGAGAGAGCAGCCACACTCGGCTCCGAAGGAGGAGTCACAACCCTAGTGACAGCCTCAGATGTCGACTGCAGAGGGACCGCAGTCCCGGAACCAGGCATCTCTTCACCAGACAACTCAACGTCTCCCACAGTATCCACCACAGGAAAAGACTGCACATCCCCCAGGGAGGAATAACTCTCACCAGACGTGGTCGTTTCGGGAGGCCCCGAACGACAGCATTCCCCTTTACCACGGAAGCGAGAGGCACAACACGGTTCACAGATGCCCAAAAAGTGGATGACCACGATCCACATAGCCCACAGGGTCGATCGGCAGAACACCCATTGCAGGAAGAGCATGAAGCCTGTGAATCGTCCACATGTTTAGGCAGAAGGCATTGCCCACAAGGAAGAGTCCTGGGTATGACAGAAGTGAGAGATGCAGAGAAGAAGGTGAATTCAACAGATGACAGAAGAACACCCCCAATAAAGAGAGAAAGGTGACAGAAGAAAATAGACTGGTGGGAACACAACATACCCCAAACGGTCGACAGGGACAAAAAAAACAGAAGAACCAATCTCAACGGAGAGAAGAAATTCTGTTTATGAAGTACCCCGCTGACACCTAACTCTAACACAATTAACAATATAAAAAATGATAACATAAATTAAATTGTGAAAATTTTCTATGTCCGAACATATGCTCACGAAATCCACGCGCGACACAGAGAAGAGAAGAAAATACATAATGGTGAATAATTTTATAAACGAGAATATAAATAAAAACCAATCCTGATAATAGTGGATCCTTTGATCCAAGAACTTAACACAGGAACACACAATCAACGAGCCAGGATGACCACTGATTTCGAGTGCTGAGAAGATGTCTTGTCAACATGGTGCATGAAAAAAGAATGAGTCTTTAGCGATGTGTATGCGCACTGGGAACGGAAGTCGTGGAGATGTACTTGGAGAAGAGCATCCCCTACTGGGTCTGTGCCAGTAGCACTCGACCCAGTTTTGGCTTATTTTTTCTTGGTGCTTTTGCACCACTTTTCTTTCCCAAATCGGTTGGGAAAGATCAAAATAGAGAGTATATTTTCTGAGTTAGGGACTTCCACTGTAGTGCAAGCCTGTAGTAAACAATTGTAAGGTAGGTTGATAAGAAATAATAAGATTATTATTATCCATGAGGGGTGTGGGGTGGGATGGGGAAATCTTGCCCAAGTGGGAATATATTTGACCAAGAAACATGGCTTACTGAGTGTAGGGGTCAAATATCAATCTTTAAAGATGAGACTTTCCCATCCTATCCAGACACCACACGAGGTTGATTTTTCTCACACCGCCATGCATATGATGTCATAAAATCAAAATACTGCTCTTGCAATAAAATAGACAATAGTTCACTGCTCAGATTAGAGTACAATTTTTATCTTCAAGTGGGACGCATGGAGGATTATTAACAAGGCATTAGCCGAGTGAATATTCTGCATCGCCCTCAAGGGGATAATATCGTACTCGAATCTGAGCAAACTTTTGTATATATTTTAATTTCTCCTTATTTGTTTTCCCAAAAACGACCCTTTATAATTCATTTCATGGCTTGAACAAACTTGAATCCCACCTCCCCAAGGATGCTGTATACCAAATATCAAAAGATTCTGACTACTGGATCTAAAGAAAAATATTTTTAAAGAATATTCCTCATATTGAACTAAGCTATAATTTGGGAGCGTGGGAGCCCAAATATGAACCCAAGGCCTTGGCTTTAACAAATTTGAATCTCACCTCCCTAAGGACACTGTATACCAAATGTCACAAGATTCTGACTGGTGGATGTGAAAAGGAAGATTTTTAAAAAATGTTCCTCATACTGAACTAAGTTATAATTCGGTCTCTCACAGGAAGCCCAAATATCAACTAGGGACTTGGCTTGAACAAACTTGAATCTCACCCCCTAACCCCCTAAAGATGCTGCATACCAAATATCAAAACATTCCAACTGCTGGATCTGAATAAGAAGATTTTTAAAAAAAAATTCCTCATTTTGAACTAACTTATAATTTGGGCTCCCACAGTGAGCCCAAATATGAACCCAGTGACCTGGCTTGAACAAACTTCAATCTCACACCCCTAAGGATGCTGCATTCCAAATATAAAAAGATTCTGACTGGTGCATCTGAAAAAGAAGATTTTTAAAGAATATTCCTCATACTGCACTAGTTTAAACAACAAACATGTGAAACAATCTTCCAAAGATGTTATATGTGACATTTGAAAGCTTTTGGAGCAGTGGTTTGGGAAAAGAAGAGCCTTAAATGATTCTTCCATTACCCACAGTGTTAAACACGAGGCCCAAAAGGCCTGAGAGTGCTCACCTGACACTGACAACTATCAACCAAGGGTCCTGATTTGAACAAACTTGCATCTGCCCCATTAAGAAAACCATATACCAATTATCAAAACATTCTGACCAGTGGATCTGAAAAGTTTTTTTTAAATGTTCCTCATATTGAACTAAGTTATAATTCAGGCTCCCATAGAGAGCCCAATATGAACCCAGGGACTTGGCTTGAACAAACTTGAATCCCACCTCCCTAAGGATGCTATATTCCAAATACCAAAAGATTCTGACTACTGGATCTTAAAAAAAATATTTTTTTTAAATATTCCTCATGTTGAACTAAGTTAAAATTTGGGCTCCCACAGTGAGCCCAAATATGAACCCAGGGACTTGGCTTTAACAAATTTGAATCTCACCTCCCTAACGATACAGAATACCAAATATCAAAAGATTCTTACCCGTGGACATGAAGAAGAAGATTTTTAACGAATGTTCCTCATATTGAACAAAGGTACAATTCGTTCTCCCATAGGGAGCCCAAATATGGACTCAGCTAGTTGAACAAACTTGAATCACACCCCTCACACCTCCCTAAGGATGCTGTATACCAAATATCAAAACATTTCTACTGCTGGATCTGAACAAGAAGATTTTTAAACAAAATTCCTCATATTGAACTAAGTTATACTTTGGGCTCTCACAGAGAGCCTAAATATGAACCCAGAGACTTGGCTTGAACAAACTTGAATCTCACCCCTCTAAGGATTCTGCATACCAAATATCAAAAGATTCTGATTGGTGGATCTGAAGAAGAAGATTTTTAAAGAATATTCCTCATACTGCACTAATTTAAACATTTGGGCTCCCATTGAGAGCCCAAATATGGACCCAGGGATTTGATTTCAACAAGCATGTGAAACAATCTTCCAAAGATGTTATATGTGAAATCTGAAAGCTTCTGGAGCAGTGGTTTGGGAGATGAGTCTTAAATGTTTTCCCCATTACTCACAGTGTTAAAAAATGCTGACTCAACAATTTTTCAAAGTCCCAAAAAAGTACCCTATGATAAAACCAATAACAATTTTTTTAGACCATTCTATTCTGCTGGTCCTAAGGAAGCTTCAAACCAAATAAGAATTCTCAGTGTAGTTTTGAAGATATGGGCATTTGAAATTTTTTCTATTTTTAGCTCCTGTGGTTCCCATGGGGCATTTTGAAAAACAAATTCGCATAAATCAAGTACTTATGACCCATTAATACTTCATATCAAATTTGGTTCAAATTGGCCTCTCAGTTTGGAAAATAGACATTTTGAGTGGGGCAAAAATTCTTGCCCCTCCCATAACAACAAATATTGCCCCTCAAACTTCTCGTGAACAAACTTTAGTCTACACCTCAAAAGGAAGCTGTATACCAAATACAGCTTCCTTTTGAGGTGTAGACTAAAGTTTGAAATTTTTGCGAAAAATCGTCATTTTGGTCGTCACTTTTTGACACTACTGGTTAATTTTTCGACATTACGGATTTTTACATTACTGGTCGATTTTTTCGACATTACTGGTTGATTTCGACATTACTGGTTAATTTTTTCGACATTACTGGTCGATTTCGACATTATTGGTAAATTTATACACTACTGGTTGTAACAGCCCCTCCTAAGAAAAGCATATAGCAACTAGATGAAGCGATTGTGCCCACATAATACACAGTATTTTCCTTCTATTTTCAGTTCCTGCACTTTTACGTCCCAAAATTGAGATAAACGCATAAAAAAACAGATTTTTTTTTTATTTTTGTTCAGAAATTTTCAAAGTCCCAAACGAAATATTTTCAGACTAATATTTTTTTTTCTTCTTAAAATTGAACAAAATGCATAAAAAACCAAAAAACTAATTTCTGGATTTTGGCCCAAATTTTTAAAGTCCCAGCCGAATCCCAAATTTTCTGGGTTAAAAAAATATTTTCTTTTTGTCTTAAGATTGACCAAAATGCATAAAAACAAAAAAACTCATTTCCTGATTTTGGTCCAAAATTTTCTTAGTCCCACCCGGACCCCAAATTTTCAGTGTAAAAAAAAAAAAAAAATTTTTTGTCATAAAATTGAACAATAAAAAACCAAAAAACTCATTTCCAGATTTGGGTAAAAAATTTCAGAGTCCAGACCAGGATCCAAAATTTTCAGCCTAAATATGAACCCAGGGACTTGGCTAGTTGAACAAACCTGAATCTCACCCCCCAAAGGATGCTGCATACCAAATATCAAAAGATTCTTATTGGAAGATCTGAAGAAGATTTTTACAGAATATTCCTCATACTGCACTAATTTAAACATTTGGGTTCCCATAGAGAGCCCAAATATGGACCCAGGGAACTGATTTCAATAGACATGTGAAACAGTCTCCCAAAGATGTTATATGTGAAATTTGAAAGCTTTTGGAGCAGTGGTTTGGGAGAAAAGTAGTCTTAAATGTTTTTCCCATTACCCACAGCGTTAAAAAATGCTGACTCAGCACTTTTTCATCAAAGTCCCAAAAAAGTACCCCATGATAAAACCGATAGCAATTTTTTTTTGACCATTCCATTCTGCTGGTCCTAAGGAAGCTTCACACCAAATAAGAATTCTCAGTGCCGTGTAGTTTTGGAGATATGAGCATTTTAATTTTTTTCTATTTTTAGCTCCTGCGGGTCCCATGGGGTGACGGGAAAAAAAATTTGGGCATAAATTAAGTACTTATGACCCAATAAGCCCACATATCAAATTTGGTTCAAATCTGCCTCTCGGGGTTGGAAAATAGAAATTTTGGGTGGGGCAAAAATTCTTGCCCCTCCCATAACGACGGCAAATATAGCCCCACAAACTTCTCTTGAACAAATCTGAGTCTACACCTCAAAACGAAGCTGCACACCTAGTATCAAGTCTTTGCTACTGCTGTTCACGAGAAGAAGATTTTTTTAAGATTTAGGCACACTTTTTGGGCATGGCCCTACCAAGGGGCGAGGCAACATGATTTGAACAAAATCAAATTGCGATGTCATAACAAACTATTATCTCAAATATCAATTAAATTGGTTCAGCGGTTTGGGAGAAGAAGACACAAACACCATGTTCACGGACGACGACGGACGGTGAGTGATCACTATAGCTCTCCTGACTGAAAGTCAGGTGAGCTAATAAAATTCAAATAAGGATGGGAATAAGGGGTGGGTAAGATGGATCTATCTCACCCAGACAACGTGAATCTTAAGCAATAGACGATGGAAATACAGGGTGGGTAAGATGGATCCATCTCACCGACAACATGAATCTCAATGGACAGGTGGTGGGAGAATAATGGGAATAATGTTTTTTACATCAAAGCTGTAGCTATGCAATATGGGATTTCATTTTTTTCTAATCTTTTCATTAGTTGACAGGCTCAGCAAGCTGTTTCTGATGATCATGACAAGAATAGTTATTCAATATATGTCTCCATGGAATTACTGATGAATGAAATCAGTTGGCTGTATTTTATAATACCAATTCGCAATCTCCAACCTTCAAACAATTTCCATGAAAAGAAGGGAACCCAAGCAGATAATATACAACAACGAAATATTAACACTAACTCAGGCCTGGAATTTTTAAAATAACTGGAAACTCCATCCTTTCCAACTGTCTTGCACACACTTACATATCCACTTACCCTATACTAACAAACATATCACACCCAATTATCAAAACCTACACCTACATCCACCCATCCACACAAACTCACTTTAACTTGAAGCCATTCCAAAACATAAACAGAGTTCCCCATCAGAGAGGTATGTTGTTGGCTCTTTTTAATAACTTAGATGTGAGTCTTCCGTGGAAGACGTGTGTCGCCTGGCGTTTCAGACAGAATTCTAAGTGGAAAAAAAGGGACATAACTCTGGAAAAAATACAGCAGATCAAAAAATAAAATAGGAGGTGCACAATGCCATGATGTGATAAAGAATCACTGAAAGTTTCATCAAAATCCATTCATAGGTTAAAGAGGAGTGTTGGATAAGAGAAGCCTGGCATTTCAGACAGAATTCTAAGTGGAAAAGGGCATAACTCTGGAAAAAATACAGCAGATCAAAAAATAAAATAGGAGGTGCATAATGCCATGATGTGATAAAGAATCACTGAAAGTTTCATCAAAATCCATTCATAGGTTAAAGAGGAGTGGCTGATAAGAGAAAGTGTGATGCGGACGACGCGGACGACGCTAGACGACAAAAGTAATCCCTGTATGTCGCTCCCCACTTCATGGGGCGGCGACACAAAAAGTTTTCATTAGTAGGAGTATTACTCTTACCAATGATTTTGAATGACTGTGAATATGAAGTAAAAATGTCCACGAAAAAGGTTTTCAGCACATATTTGCTGGCCAGATGACTGCAGGATATAAGCCCCAAATCCCAAGACATGAGCCCTCCACCCCCAAAGTACACCAGCGGATATAAGCACTACCACCCATTTCAAGTTGGGCAGATAGAAGCCTCTATGGAAAATCATTAATGGATATTAACTAGTGCAGAGATTAGCCCACTTCCACTCCCCACAAGATCTGAAACTAAGGCTTGGACATTATCATCATCACCTCCCCCCCCCCCTGTCCCTCCCCAATGATATATTGTCTCTCACAGTTTCTGTAAAGCTTGCCAATCAACTATACACGTGAGCAGTAATGAGTCTAATTAGCCATTTGTTTTTACAACTGATGAGATGATCTATGAAACCATTGAATTCATATTTCTGCATCAGTGGACTTTTATCAGCCCAGAATAGGGAACCAGGGCTACGAACTTAGCCAAAGCAGCTGGACTGCAGAGGTGCCCACCACAGGGTGTGTTTATAGCTCTCCTTACCTGACACTGTCACTCTAGACCAACCGCAACCTACTATATACCACAGTACATAAAACTCATTCCAAAAACAGCAGAATTATGATCAGCAAAGGAGAAGAGGGTCCCATGACTATAATCTTAACCAAAGCAACAGAGCTGCAAAGGTACCCATAACAGGTGCTCTTAGCTCTCCCTTCCTGACACTGTCCCTCTAAATCAACCCCATGAACAGTCAACTCCACAGACAAACAACTTGGGTATTTTTTTTGTCTTTTTTTCAACTGGTATATGCAGAGCTATGTATAACATGACTGCAATGGAATCTCTAGAAATGCTGTGGAATCTTTTTTTAATCCTTCACTCCATCCTGAGGGTGGTCAGCCACTGTTGGGGATGCAAGTGTTGGTCCTGTGACATATCCATTGTCATTTTTATCTTTTCATATTGATTTAGTCCCTGGCCAGTAACCATGAAGTAGGTAGGTGCAACCCCGTCAAGAATACTTGAAGGAAGAAAGGATAACCAGATCGAGCTAGAGCCATATCACCAAATTAACAAAAGAATAGCCAGAGGCAGACTCTCCTTGCCAAGGGTGGCTCCTCAACAACCATAAAAGCAGCAAACAATATTTACCAAAAGAACTAACAAATCCAGTGGTTGGAAGTCAATTTTCTCAAAGTTTAACCAACTTGGAAGAGAGATGATTATGATTTGTAGTTATTGCAAACAGCTTGATAGTTATATCATGTTGGTCCAAATCCATGTTTAATTTCTTATGGAAACAGTTTCATACCTTTGATTGCAATCTGAGACAATGGCATGAGTACTGTTACAATGCTTGTGCTATAGAATCCGGTAGGGAGCGTGGTGGCTCAATGGTTAAACATTGGACTTTCAACCAAAAGTTGAACGTTAGATCCTAAACCACATCATCTGCATCATATCCTTGAGCAATAAACTTAAGCCAATTGGCCATTTTAAATTTTTTTTTTTTTTCTTTTTTCTTTTTTTTTTGGGGGGGGGGGGGGGGAGGGGGCATGGTGATGCTCTATACCAAGACATACTGCATGCAGATGGTGCACTTGCCATAAACTACTTTAACTCGTCTGCCACTTTAGTAAGCTGGAGATTCTGACATTTGCTTGTTGCTGCTCAGTAGCTCTCTTCAGATACTCCATCTTAATCCTCCTCCACCCCCCAAAAAGTCCTGTCGAATACATGACCCTTGCTGTTGAAAGTGATGTTAAACCCCAATGAACAAACAAACAATGGGATCTGGTGAAGCCATAAAAGGTGATTATGTAACGTGCCAATTACCGCTGCAATGCAGATGTCATAATGGGCAGGTAGATGCCTGGCAAGTCTTGCTATTCATTCTCGAAGTATTGGCATATTGATATCTATCTATCTAGTGTAGGCTTATGGTCCAGAGACCCACAGGGGCAATTATTTATTTCTAGGTCTTTGAAGTCACATATTTCTGCAAAATGGCTAAACCTGACCGCAACATGAATATAAAATTAAGCCTAACGAATTGTTTACACTCATGTTGCCCAGTTTACCAATAAAACAGCTTGTTTGCATCACTTCCCAGGGTTCTCACTGGGAATTTTGAGCAATAATTGGCTCACAAATTTACGCGGAAAATTTTTATTTAACCACAAAAATTGTTACCAATGAAAATAAAGCCATTCACAGTACCAGACTCAATTCAAAACAAGTACTGGCTGCTTTGCAGCAGCCATGACTTGGTTTTTGAGAATTCAAGAAAATATGTAGCAGGATTAGACTTAAAAAATAAATATAAATAACTACGCATTTGCTGATCTGATCTGTTATGGAGACAAGTCTAGTGTTGTAGTACCATTGAGTTTGCCAAAAGAAGTGTTAAAGACATGGCGATGTGGCAAAAGTGGAGTTATTAAAGCCTGCCTTAATTGATCCGACTTCTGAAGATGATGTATTTCAACATCTTGATTGCTACTGTAACTACGTTTTTTCAATTCTCACCTCTTGAAGAGCATGCAGTGGAAAATGCAGCCTGACAGAGTTTTGAGCAAATCAGTTAATTATTATTGAAAGTGGCAGAATTGGATGAATAATCTTCATTCCTCTGCCAGTTTCACTGATAGTACTTCCAACAGAACATGTATGCTATGTTGATTAGTAGATCCTTCAAGTATCTACATGCAAGCATCTCTTGTAAAATGAGCTAATAAGATAGCAAGAATGGTACTTGAAATGGTGGCATTACAAGTGAAAATGTCTGATACTGGATGGAGTACTTTCCTGACATACTTTAAGATTGAACAGCAAATGAATTTCTCCATCAATACTGAATTTAATTAATGAGTTTGCCAAATCAGTGAAGACCCATAATCAGAAAACACCATTCAGAAAAATAGGAATGTCTCTGCCTATCCATCCATATGCCTGTCCATCTGTCTGTCAGTCCATTCCTCCATCTGTCCATTCACCCATCCAACCTGTCTATCCATCAATCTGTCTGTCTGTCTATCCATCCATCCATCCATCCATCCATCCATCCATCCATCCATCCATCGATTGGATTGATCCATCCATCCAGCCAGCCAGCCAGCCGTCCGACCGTCCATCCGTCCGTCCGTCCGTCCATCCATCTATCTGTCCGTCTGCCCGTCCACCCGCCCGTCTATCCGTCCATCCATCTGTCCGTTCATCCATCCATCCATCCATCCATCCATCTGCAGGCTGTCTGTTGTGTCTAGCCTGATTTATGTGGTTTGCCACATTTATTTATTTATTGGGGTTTAATGACACTTTTGACAGCCAGGGTCACCTCGTGTTGGAAAGCTAGCCAAATAACTTGAACTAATAAATCAGGGTTTATGTGCTAAAATAGTGGTTTATGAGTCTAAAATGGTTTACGTGGCTACTAAGTGACAAAACGATGTATTTTCAAGGATTTTAAGTTAGGGTTAGGGGAAAAGGTTAGGATCAGTAAGGTGAAAGGGTTAGGGTTTGCTACCACCTAGAAATTAGTTTTGAAAAAGAAATTTTAGTGGTTGTCCATGCATTTTAAATTCCACTAATATTTCAGCCATGTAAAACCCAATTTTAGGGACATTTGTTTGTCCATCCATCCATGTTGATTAGTGCTGAAATGGTTAGGGAGTCCTGTAATAGTTAATAACTTGGTCATAACAATTCCATTATCTATTAACCATCCATTACTTTGGACGAGAGAGCATGTACATGCTGCAAGGGTGTTGGAACTGTAATAATGTAAAAAGGGTCTACAGGTGGAAATATTTTGTATCAGTGGTTTCAAGCAAAGGGAAAAACTCAAAATGTAAACAAGGCAAATCTTGTTCAAAATATCCGACCCGATAGAATGTAACTTATACAATGTTCAATAAAACATTTGGCTCAGAATATAAATTTTGCATAAAATGTCTTGGACCTAATTGTATTTTATATAAGATTTGAATGAGTTACATTTTGCATAAATGTATTTCCAAACAAAAGGTCCCATGGGACTGAGGCACTCACTTGACTTGACAAAGTTATTCTTCTGAAGGATTTAATTAGCATTTATGGCCAGTTGACATAACAGAGGAATGAGGTCATTTAATTAATTATATCTCTGTTGTCCATTCTGGATGATTTTTTCTAGTATTGGGGTGCTACCACATGAATAATGCCCAGATTTCCAGTAACACAAAAGTAGGGAACCCAAATATCAACCTAGGAATGTAACTTAAACAAATTATAATCTGACTCCACCTCCCCTCCTTTCCCCAGGATGCAGTATACTATAGTAGATTCTGGGTGGTGGATCTGAAGAAGGAGATGTGTAAAGATTATTTGTCATATAACACAGAGGTAAAATTTAGGCCCTCTAAGGGAACCCAAACATGAACCCAGGGACCTGATTTGAACAATTCTTGAATCTGAACCAGGCTAGGGTGCTGTATACCAAATATCAAAACATTCTGAATGATGGTTCTCGAAAAGATTTGAAAGATATTCTTCTTTTGCACCAAGTTAAAATTTGGGCTCTCATAACCTAAATATTAACTCAGGAACTTTATTTGCACAAACCTGAAATTGGCCATCTAAAGGATGTTGTATACCAAATATCAAAAGTTTCTGACTGATGGTTCTGGACAAGAAGATTCTGAGAATATTTCCAAAATAGCACTAAGTTAAAATTTGGACTCCATTAGGGAATACAAATTTTAACCCATGGACTTTATTTGAACAAAGTGAAACTGCCAGGATACTATCAAAAGATTCTGACTCGTGTATCTGAAGAATCAGATTTTTTAAGATTATTCCTCATACAGGATTAAGTTCAAATTTGGGCTGAAACAGGAAGCCTAAATATTAACCTAGGGACTGCATCAAGTTACAATTTGGGCTCCAAAAGGGAGCCCAAATGTTAATAACGGACTTGATTTGAACAAACATGAATCTGACCCCTCTAAAGATGTTGTATACCAAATATCAAAAGATTCTGACTGGTGGATCTTAAGAAGATTTTTTTAAAAATATCCCCTCTATTGCACCAAGTTGAAATTCCAACTCCAATAGAGATTCAAATTATAACAGATAGACTTGATTTGAACAAACTTGAACCTGACTCAAGATTACTCTTCATATTGGACTAGGCTAAAATTCAAGCCCCATTAATGAGCCCAGATATTAACCCAGAGACTTGGTTTGAACAAATTTAGATCTGACCTCACTAAGGATAGTATACGCCAAATATCAAAAGATTCTAACAGATGGATCTGAACAAGATTTTAAAAAATTGCACCACGTAAACATTCAGACCACCATAAGGAGCCCAAAACATTACCTGAATGACTTAATATAAACAAACTTGAACCTTATCCCTGTAACGATAATGTATACCAAACATCAAAGATTCTGACTGGTGGTTCTGAATAAACTTCTTTAAAGAGAACTTCTCATATTGCATCAAGTTAAAATGCCGATAGGATCAAAAGTGGGTTTAATCATTATCAACTTATCGTCCGGAAACCAATTGTTTACAATTTACTATGTGAAGGGTCACAGTGACATTGACCTTTGACCTAGTGATTCCAAAATAAATAGGGCTCTTTCTTGCACCAATGCCAACCTACCTATCAAGTTTTATGAAGGTGGGTGAAACCATTGTCAAATCATCATCTGGAAACCAATTATGATTTATTATGTTCAAGGTCACTGTGACCTTGACCTCTGGCCTAGCGAGTCCAAAATAAATAGGGGTTTTCCACTCACCTAGGTCAACCTACTTATGAAGTTTCATGAATGTGGGTTAAATCAAGTTAACATCCAGAAACCAATTGTTTACGATTTACTATGTTGAAGGTCACTGTGACCTTGACCTTTCACCTAGCAAGTCCAAAATAAATAGGGTTCTTCCTCTCACTGATGCCAACCTACCTATGAAATTTCATGAATGTGGGTCGAACCATTATCAAGTTATTATCCAGAACCCAATTGTTTTGATTTACTATGTTCAGGGTCACTGTGAACTTGACCTATGACCTAGTGAGTCCAAAATAAATAAGGTCCTTCCTCTCACGAAGGCCAACCTACATATGAAGTTTCATAAATGTGGGTTGAGCCATAATCAAGTTATCATCCGGAAAACAATTGTTTACAATTTACTATGTTCAAGGTCACTGTGACCTTGACCTTTGACCTAGCAAGTCCAAAATAAATAGGGTTCTTCCTCTCACCAATGCCAACCTACCTATGAAGTTTTATGAACGTGGGTTGAACCATTATCAAGTTATCGTCTGGAAACCAACTGTTTATGCCAGCTCACCCAACCACCCACCCGCCATTCATCAAACTATAAGTCGAGTTAGACTTCGTTACAACTCGACTAAACATTTGAGCTCCTGTATTGAGTACCAATATGAACTGATGTGCTTAATTTTAACAAACTTGTATCTGCTCCCTATGGATGATGTATATCAAATATCAAAAGGTATTGGTAGTTCTGGAGAAGAATGTTTTAATTTTTGCAAATATGCTGACTTATAAAATATCTCGAGGAGCACATGAAAATATGGGAGTTCAAAAATATTTTTATTTTTAGCTCCTGGCGTTCCCATGGGGATGTGGGAAAATTATTTTATGCATGAATCAAGTACTTATGTTCCAATATCACATACCAAATTGAGTTCATCAGTTCAGAAAAACAGAAATTTAAGCTGAGCCAAAAATCTTGCCCCTACCATTTATTACAAAGGCAAATATTGCTTCACAAACCTTGTTTGAACAATTTGATTCTGCACCTCAGAAGGAAACTCAGTAACAAATACCAAGTCATTGTACCAATCAGTTCCTAAGAAGTAGGTTTTTTTTAAATTTTGGGAGGATTTTTCTCCACCCCTTTCAATATGGGGAGGCACATGTAAATGATGTTGATTTGGACAAAATCTAAAAGCGATGTCAGGACAAACAATCACCTGAAATCAGTCCAGTGTTTCTGGAGAAGTCACAAACACCATGGTCATGGAAAATGGACGGTGAGTGATCAAAAATCTAAAAAGTATAAAAGAACTTGATAAAAAATGCCGCTCAGGATCACAGATCCAATGTCGAGTTGTGACCTTGACCTTTGACCTGGCGAGTCCAAGGTCAATAGGGTTCTTCCTCGCACCAAGGCCAACACACCTATGAAGTTTCATGACTCTAGGTTGAACCACTATCAAGTTCTCATCCGGAAACCAATTGTTGCGATATAGTATGTTCAAGGTCACTGTGACCTTGACCTTTGACCTGGTGAGTCCAAGATCAATAGGGTTCTTCCTCGCACCAAGGCCAACATACCTATGAAGTTTCATGACTCTAGGTTGAACCACTATCAAGTTATCATCCGGAAACCAATTGTTGCGATATACTATGTTCAAGGTCACTGTGACCTTGACCTTTGACCTGGTGAGTCCAAGATCAATAGGGTTCTTCCTCGCACCAAGGCCAACACACTTATAAAGTTTCATGACTCTAGGTTGAACCACTATCAAGTTATCATCCGGAAACCAATTGTTGCAATATACTATGTTCAAGGTCACTGTGACCCTGACCTTTGACCTGGTGAGTCCAAGATCAATAGGGTTCTTCCTCGCACCAAGGCCAACACACCTATGAAGTTTCATGACTCTAGGTTGAACCACTATCAAGTTATCATCCGGAAACCAATTGTTGCGATATACTATGTTAAAGGTCACTGTGACCTTGACCTTTGACGTAGCGAGTCCAAAATCAATAGGGTTCTTCCCCTCACCAAGGCCAATCTACCTATGAAGTTTCATGAATGTGAGTTGAACCATTATCAAGTTATCATCCGGAAACCAATTGTTTAAGATTTACTATGTTCAAGGTCACTGTGACCTTGACCTTCGACGTAGCATGTCCAAAATCAATAGGGTTCTTCCTCCCACCAAGACCAACCTACGTATGAAGTTTAATGAATGTGAGTTGAACCACTATCAAGTTATCATCCGGAAACCAATTGTTTACGCCCACCCGCCCACCCGCCCGCCCGCCCGCCCGCCATTCACCAAACTATAAGTCGAGTTTGACTTCGTCACAACTCGACTAAAAATAAGGGAAAAAGAGAGTGGGTCACTAATTGTTTAGAGGAAAAAAATGCTTTTGCATACAGGGGATGGTAGGTACCCAAATGACAGAAAAAAACTTTCATGTCTATAATTTTTTTCCAGACCTCCCCCACCCCTCTCTGCCAGGACTCCATGGACCTACAATTATGATACCATAGTCGTATAAAAGATTTAATTAGCATCTATGGCAAGTTAATACTACAGAGGCATGAAGTTAGTTAATTATTTATAACTCTGTTGTCCATGCCAGATGACTTTTTTAGGCTTTTCCCTCTGGAAAAGACTATTGTTTTTCTACGGATTATTATTTTTTGGGGGTTTTTGGGGTTTATTTTTTTTTTTTTTTTTTCCACCCATTTTGTCCGTACGATTCAGAAGCCATTTTCGAACCGATTTTCACGAAATTTTGCACACGCATAGAGGGGCACAAAATCTAAAAATGTACCGAAGCGAAATTTTCGATTTAAACCTTATTTCGTCAGAATTGGCAAAAAACTGCCAAAATTGGGGTTTATCGGCACTTTCACGAAATACGTCTCGTAGATTTTTTTTATACTTTCATCATTGCTAGACCTGTCTGTGACACGTCCTTTGATCCACACGACATATCAGGTGATGCATATGGTAACCCTCCCCAGGCTGCCAAACATCGAAATTTTGATGAAATAGGCCAGTTTCAGGCCCCCACTGCACCCAAACAATACACGAGAGATAAACATAACTTCCTTTATTGGGAGTAGAATTCACCGAGGATCATTTTTGTCAGTAATAAGGGTGTTCAAAAAACCAAGCATTAACCCGTTTTGGACTGGTTAAACAGCAATACCCCCATAAAGCTCAAAAATTCGTATTTTCCGTGGATTTCTCTAAACGAGTCTTGTAGATTTTCAAGAGAAATTTGTCACTCCCAGGCCTTGGTGTGACAATAGAATTTGCATGGACAAAATACTGCGGTGAGCATATGTTAACCCTCCATGGGCTGCTAAATGTCAAAATTGTGATAAAATGGGCTGTTTTTGAATGCCAACAGCACCCACTTGGTGTACCACCGAGAATGGTTCCTTCTTTTATCGGACGCAAAATTGATGGGGAAACATTTTTGATAGTGGTAAGGGTATTCAAAAGTCGAAGTCTTAACCCATTTTGGGCTGGTTAAAGAGAGATACCCCTTAAAAGCTTAAAATTCCCATTTTCTGTGGATTTCTCTAAAAGCAGCTTGTAGGTTTTCAGGAAAAATTGACTATTCGCAGGTCCTTGTGTGACATTACAAGTTGCATGGACAAAATATTCCGGTGAGTATTTATTAACCCTCTACAGGCTGCTAAGCATCGTAATTTTGTTGAAATTGGCTGTTTTCAGACGCGCACAACACCCAATGCATACCCGAGAGATAAACATAATCTACTTTGTTGGAAGTGGAATTCACCGCAGACCAAATTTGTTAGTAATAAGGGTATTCAAAAAACCAAACATTAACCCCTTTTGGGATGGTTAATAGCAATACCCATCAAAAGCTTAAAAAAATCATGTTTTCCCTGAATTTCTTTAGAAATGTCTCGTAGTGTTTCAAGAAAAAATGGTCGTTGATAGGTCTTAGAGTCACATTACCAGTTGCATGGATAAAATATTCAGATAAGCATTTGTTAACCCTCCATGGGCTGCTAAATGCCAAAATTTCGAAAAAAAAATAGTCTGTTTTTGGACACCAAAGACATCAAATGGGAATGCTGCAGAAAAACATAACTTCTTTTACCGGACGCAAAACGGATAGGGAAAATTTTTAGTAAGTAGTAAGGGTATTCAAAAATTGAGGTCTTAACCCATTTTCGCCTGGTTAAGGAGATGTACCCCTTAAAAGCTTAAAATTCCCATTTTCTGGGGATTTCTCAAAAAAATCTGGTAAGTATTCAAGAGAAATTGACCATTTGCAGGTCTTGGAGTGACATTACAAGTTGCATGAACAAAAGATTCCGGTAAGCGTTTGTTATCCCTCCAGAAGCAGCAAATTTTGAGAAAATGGGCTGTACTTGGCCACCCATTACACCCAATGTGTACCTGCGAGATGAACATAACCACCTTCATTGGAAGTGGGATTCACCGAGGATCATTTTTGTAAGTAATGAAGGTATTCATAAAACCAAGCATTAACCCGTTTAGAGCTGGTTACATGGTGATACCCCTCAAAAGGTTAAAAATTAAAAATTCATGTTATCCGAGGATTTCTCTAAAAACATCACGTAGATTTTCAAGAAAAAATGGCCATTCTCAGATCTTAGTGTGAATTACAAGTTGCATGTTCAAAATATTCCAGTAAGCATTTGTTAACCCTATGCTGGTTCTCAAACATCAACATGTTGAAAAAGTGGGCTGTGTTTGCATACCCGCAGCACACAAAGTTAAGAGGAGAAATCAACATACGTGGAAGTAGAATTCACTGAGAATTATTTTTATAATAAGCGTACTAAAAAAACAACCCTTAACACATTTTGGGCTTGATAAACAATTATTACCGTCAACAGCTTAAAATTCATGTTCTCCCTGGATTTCTCTGAAAACATCTTGTAGATTTTTAAGTAAAAATGGTCATTCACAGTTTTTGGTGTGAAATTACAAGTTGCATGAATAAATATTCCTGTTAGCACTTGTTAACCCTTAACAAAATGCCAGACATCAATATTTTGGATACATTTGAGATAAAATGGACCATTTTCAAATAGATACAGCACTCAGTGGGTATGTGTCAAACAAACATAACTCCTTTTGTCGGTCATTAACTTGTTGGACGACGATATTGATATTACCCCTCTCCACCGTTAATGGTGGTTTTTACCTAAACATTTTTTTTTTATCAAACTGAGTCATTTGAGACTTCTATACTCACCTTTTTCATGACATCAATGAAGGTACTTCAGTGAGACAGTCAAAAGCAATTCATCATACACTGTGGGGTCATGACAAATCATGGAATCTCATCGGGAAAAGCCATGATTCTCCAGAATCATAAAGTCTAGTTCTAGTATTGGGATGCTACCACAGAAATAATGCCAAGATTTTCTGTAATGTAAAACTAGGGAGTCCAAATATCAACCTAGGGGACTTAACTTGAACAAACTTGAAGGATGTTGTACCCCAAATATCACAAATATCAGACGACTCTGACTGGTGGTTCTGCAGTTTGCGAATATTACCAATTTTGCACTATGTTAAAATTGCCCCCCCCCCCCCCACCCCCCGCCCCCTGCCACAGGGAACACAAATATCAACCCAGGGATTTTACTTGAAAAAACAGAATCTGAACCCTCTAAGGATGCTGCACACCAAATATCAAAAGATTCGGATTGTATCTCAAGAAGGCAGATTTTTAAAGATTATTCCTCATATTGGACCAAGTTAAAATTCTGGCTCCAATAGGGAGCCCAAATATTTACCAAAAGACTTGATTTGAACAAAACTTAGATCTAACTTCCATAAGGATGCTGAATACTAAATATCAAATGAAAGTGTCAATGACACTGTAAGACATGTACATGTATAGTATGTGACACAGCAATGACAAACAACTAGGTAATGACCTGATAACAAAGGTACATGTAAAGTATTGTAACAGTCTGTACCCCAATGCTGACCATAGCCTGTAATAAATGCATAGGTAAAGTATTGTAAAGGTGGGGGACAGTTGTCGTCCCAAGGTGATAACAAAGGTACCCAAGAAGTTTCGTGAAGATCGGTTCATAAATACAGTCCCTAGCCCGAGCTGTATTGACTGTGTGTAAGTAGCACTGAAAAAATCAAAAGTTCATCTAATTTGCATAATTTCTGCACGAGAAAAAAAACTGTATTAAATGTGATGCATTCCATGTTACTAAACATTCATACAAAAATTTATTCGAATCAGAACTTTCATACAGAAGTTCTGAACAAAAATAGGACGATGAAATCGTCAGATGTGTACCCATACGCGCAACTAGTAGAAAGCTGTATGATGGAGGGCCACCCTGGATGCCGACATTATGTGCACCATACATGATATGGGTACATATAGAAATGGATTGGAGGAGTGCCTTATTTGATGGATAAAGGGTTAATATCTCCGGATCAAATTATTAGATTTACATAAAAAACTATACAGCACAGCACATCAGTAACCTGAATACATATAAAAAGTAACCTGATAATCGGATTAATATTTATTGAGTTATCGCATGCCGAAGAAATGGATTGGAAGATATCTCAATTACAGGATCAAATTATCAGATTTACACCAAAAACTATACAGCTCGGCACATCAGTAACCTGAATACATATATGAAGTAACATGACAAACGGATTGATATTTTTTGAGTTATCTCATGCCAAAGGGATTGGAGGAATTTTCAATTTGAAGGATAAAGGGTGAATATCTCAAGATCAGATTATCAGATTTACACCAAACACTATACAGCTCAGCACATCAGTAACCTGAACACAAATATAAAGTAACTTGACAATCCAAGCAATATTTTTCAAGTTATCGAATGCCAAAGGGATTGGAGGAATTTTCAATTTGAAGGATAAAGGGTTAATATCTCGGGATCAAAATAACAGATTTACACCAAAAACTATACAGCTCGGAACATCAGTAACCTGAAGATATATATAAAGTAACATGACAATTGGATTGATATTTTTTGAGTCATCTCATGCCAAAGGGATTGGAAGAATTCTCAATTTGAAGGATAAATAAAGAGTTAATATCTCAGGATCAAATTATCAGATTTACACCAAAAACTATACAGATCGGCACATAAGTAACCTGAACACAAATATAAAGTAACTTGACAATCCAAGCAATATTTTTCAAGTTATCGAATGCCAAAGAAATGGATACGGATGCTGGATGGAGACGGACAGACAGACAGACAGGCAGACGGACGTACAGACGAACAGACAAAGGATGGATGAACGACGGATGGCCACACCGGATGCCAGCATTATGTGTACCATACATAGTATGGGTACACATAAAAAACTAATTGCACTAGCTAAAGTACAAAATGGCTGCTGGTGGCTATCTTGTATTTCGGACTGCACCCCAAAACACTCGTTCTCATCTCACGGTGATAACAAAGGTACTCAAGAAGTTTCGTAAAGATCGGTTCATAAATATGGCCTCTAGCCCCAGCCGTATTGAATTGTTGACGGACAGGCGTGTTACAACCGATAATGTTACAATGCCGCATGTTACACCAACGCATTATGTTACAAAAAATGTAGTAAACAACCGATAATGTTATAAACTCCGCATAATGTTATAACTTTTTTCAACCCGTTATGTTATAAAAATCGACGCATAATGTTATAACTTTTTTCAACCCATCATGTTACAACAAATTAACCGATAATGTTATAACGTCTGACTACTAATTCCAGTTACAGCTATTGTAGATGGACTTTACCACTTACCATTTATTGCCGCATAAAGGTATGTAATATTTATACTAAAGGTTTCTGCTCTGGTTAAGGCGAGGAGACACCCCCCCCCCCCCCCCCCCCACTCCCGGATATTTATCATAGAATGACCTAGTCACGTTACATAGACGCGGATTATCCTGGTATCTCAATCGTGTGACGTCATTGCCATGATCATCCAGTGCCCAACATGGTGAAGGCGGGGGTGGTGCTATTTTATCCGGTTGTACGTTTACCAACATGCGTAATCTCCGCTTCCAGAAATGTAGTGTACCACAGTCCCCCGACGCCTTTAGGGATGGGCAAATGCTTCTGTTTCTGCTTGTTTTGGGCATCTAAAACTCATTTGTCGCATATTTCTTAGTCATAAGAATATCTTATTGTTCATCAATTTGACATTTTAACAACTAACAATGAACAAAAATGAGGTGGAGTTAAAAGAGGTCGAAAAGTTGGATGGAGCGAGGTACATATGGTGGATGTGGCGGGTTGGTAGTGTCGCACGGAACAAGAATAACTTGCGACACTGGGTAGGAAGAGGAATGGGGTTTAGGAGGATTGAAAGGGGTGGGCAGGGATTAGGCTGAGAAAGAGAGGAGGTCAATGATTAGTACATCAGGGTGATTGTGCAGAGAAGGCTATCTGAAAATGCTATAAGGGAGTAGTACTAGACTGTATGATAATATAGATGGTGGAGATGTTGGAAGAAGTGGAAGTGATGAATTTGGGATTACAGGTTCTGGAAAAGGCGGAATCACTAGAACAGGCAGTATAGGGAGAAGGAGGAGGTTGTAGAGGAGGAGGAGTTGTGTTGATGTTGGTGTTGTGGCAGTGTTGGTGAGAGTGTTGAGTAGTTATGTATGTTGAAAATGAGCCATTTTGTAGGACCCCGGGGCAGGACCCCAGAAGTGACGTCATGTCAAGTGACTGGGCGATCATCTTGAGTTGTCATGATAGTGCACGTGGGTGGCCATGTTGTGACATCATTATCATAATAGGTGGTAGGAGTGCGTATGCGCAGGGCATGTTGTTATGGGGACACGTGCTCTGTGTCACCCCTAACAACCCGACAATAGATATCGAATTAATCCAAACAACCCGACAATCTTCAGAAAACTGACCCAAACACTCCTGAAAACACTCCCAAATAAACGTAGGATAGTATCCTTAATGAGGATATGAGACGTATGAAGAGGTCCAAAAAAGTGGATTCTGTGGGTTTATTGAAGTTATAACATTATTGGTTAATTTGTTGTAACACAACAGGTTGAAAAAAGTTATAACATTATGTGTCGATTTTTACATGACGGGTTGAAAAAAAGTTATAACATTAGGCAGGGTTTATAACATTATCAGTTGTTTACTACATTTTTTGTAACATTATGCGTTGGTGTAAAATGATGCGGCATTGTAACATTATCGGTTTGTAACAAGGCGGGCCATGGCATAATCTCAAATTTGAATTATGTCAAAGTTGAGCTAAAAATTCTGACTGGTGGATCTGAAGAAGAGGAGTTTCAAAGATTGTTCCTCATATTGCACTGTGTTAAAATTTGGGCTCCCTTAGAGAGACCAATTATTAACTGATGGACTTGAGTTGAACAAATTGAATCCAACCCCTGTAAGGATTTTATATACCATATATTAAATGATTCTGACTGGCGTTTCTGGAGAAAAGTTTTAAAGATTATTCCTCATATGGGACTAAGTTAAAATTCGAGCACCAATTAGGAGTTCAAAAATAAACTCAGGGACATAGTTTGAACAAAATGAGATCTAACCTCGTTAGGATTCTGTATATATGTATATAACAATTACCAAAAGATTCTGAAGAAGATTTTTAAAGATAATCCCCCATCTTGCACTAAGTTAAAATTCAGGCTCCCATAGGAAGCTCAAATATTAACTGAGGGACTTGATTTGAACAATATTGGAGCTGACCCTCATAACAATGATGTATATACCAAACATAAAATATTCTGACTGGCGGTTCTGAAGAAGAAGATTTTTAAAGATTATTCCCCACATTGTCCTAAGTTAAAAATTTGGGGTCGTGTATCGACCCAAAATATGAACAAAGGGGCTTCATTTTAAAAACATATATCTAAACCCCTGTGGATGCTGTATACGTAATATCAAAAAGATTGTGATCAGTGATTCTGGAGAAAATATTTTTCTTAAAATTTTGCAAAAATGCTGACTCAGCATTTTTTCGATGACCCCCCCCCCCCCTCACCTCCCCCCCCACCCACCCACAGAACACACTGACAAACCCAATGGCAATTATTTGTTTACTATGCCATTCTAAGATGCTTCATACCAAATAACAGTTCTCTGTCCCGTGTGGTTTGGGAAATATGGGCATTTGAACATATTTCTCTTTCTTATCAACCGACCTCAATTGTTTACTACAGGCTTGCACTACAGTGGAAGAACCTAACTCGGATAAAATACTCTCTATTTTAATCTTTCCCAAGAGATTTGGGAAAGAAAAGTGGTGTAAAAACACCACGAAAAAATAAGCCAAAACTGGGTCGAGCACCATTGGCACACACCCAGTATGGGACGCTCTTCCATAGTACAAATCCACGACTACCGTAAAACAGTGCGCAGTGCGTCAATGCGTCATTCTTTTGATTATCCGCACACGTGGTGGATGTGCCATTTTGCTCCGTAAGGTGATATTTAACTCGTCGATAATGGTTTTCCTGTGACTGGAATTATGGATCTGAAGATCGTATAATAACAGGACTGTGTTTTATATATTCTCGTTTATATTTTCAACCACATTCTCATTGTATATTATTTACTATTCCGTTGTCGCGAATGTTTTGTTTTCGACATCATGTCAACGCGATTCGACAATGAATTTTTCGGTTGATGAATTTAATTGTTATTGGAGTTAGGTGTCAATCAGGGACTGTCTGGACAGGATTTCTTCACTCTGTTGAGGGATGAATTTCTGTTTTTTCGGTCCCTGTCAACCGTCTGGGTTCTGTCGTGTACCCACCGGTTTTTTTCTGCCACCTTCTCTCATAGTTGAGGGTGTTCTACTTTCTGTTTCTGTTGAGTTCACCTTTATCTTCTACTGCTCTCACCTCTGTTATTTCCAGTTTGGTTCCTTGAGGGCAATTCCTTTTGCCCTCGCCTTGGTGCGTTCTCGTGGCCATTTCTTCCGCACGCGTGGGTGGTGTGGATAGCTGTCGTTTCGGGAGCCTCCCAGCTCGACCACGTCTGGTGTGAGTTTACCCCCTCCATGTGGGGATGTGCAGCTTCTCCCGCTCCCGCAGGGGGGGGGGGGGGAACGCTCTCATTTCGGGGCCGCCCGACTTGACCACATCTGGTGAGAATTGCTCTCCCTCCGAGGGGTACGTGCAGCTCCTCCCGCAACAGCGGGGGGTGGGGAACGCTGTCGTTTTGGGGCTTCCCGACTCGACCATGTCTGGTCAGAATTATTCCCCTTCTGCGGGGAACGCTGTTGTTTCAGGGCAGCCTGACTCGACCATGTCTGGTGAGAATTGCTCTTCCTCCGAGGGGGATGTGCAGCTCCTCCCCCAACAGCGGGGGGTGGGGAACGCTGTCGTTTTGGGGCTTCCCGACTCGACCATGTCTGGTGAGAGTTATTCCCCTTCCGTGGGGGAACGCTGTTGTTTCGGGGCAGCCCGACTCGATCATGTCTGGTGAGAATTGCTCTTCCTCCGAGGGGGATGTGCAACTCCTCCCACACCAGCAGGGGTGGGGAATGCTGTCGTTTCAGGGCTTCCCGACTCGACCATGTCTGGTGAGTTATTCCCCTTCCATGGGGAATGTGCAATTTTTTACCGTGGTGGATACTGCGGGAGCTGTTGGATTTCTGGTGAAGATATGCCTGGTTCCAGGACTATGCACCCTCTCCAGGCGACATCTGAGGCTGTCACTAGGGTTGTGACTCCTCCTTTGGAGGCCGAGCTAGGTGGCTCTCTCCGCTTTTTCCACCAGTTCCAACAGCTCCCGTCGTATCTGCTGCTACTGCTGTTCCGTCTACAATGTCATTGGGCACCGTTTTTAGCCAGCCTCGGCTTATCCCTGCAAGGGTCTGCAGGGATGTCTGTAGTGTAGTTGTGGGGTATCGGTATCAGCCTTCCCCAACTTCAACTTGGCGAAGTCGGAAGTGGCTGCCGACTGAACCCCCTACTGTGTCCTCTCAGCCGTTGGGCACAGTAGTTTTATACCTGCAGTGGTCTGCTGCGGTGTCTGGGTGTGTAGACGTGGGGGTATCGGCCTCAGCCTTACCTGACTTCAACTCGGCGAAGTTGGAAGTGGCTGCCAGCCGGACCCTATACTGTGGTCTCTGCGCCATCGAGCACCACAGTTGTGTTATTAGATTCGGATGTTCTTAGTGGGGACACTATGAACTCAGTGGCGTTTCCGTCCACTCATTCTGGCCACACGACCAGTTTTGGGGGACCAACGTCTTTTATGCTGCCTGGACCTTCTGCCCCGCAGAGGTTCGCGGTGACTCTCATGAGTTCCCGCTATGTTGATCCTCGGGGTGTGTCCTACCCCTATACACGTCTGCCTTCAGACGTTTCGGCTGCCGCCCGTCATCCTGCATCAAGTGTTTTGGAGGATCGTGACCCTTCGCTGGTTAAGAGGGTCAGAGGTGAAGCCACTTTGCCAGTTCGTTCCCGTCGAACAGGCCAGTACGGGCAGTGAGCTTAGGGAGGCCCTCTCCTTACTCACTCAGGTTCTGTCAAAGAGCTTTCCTGTTGCTTCCAGTGAGGCAGCGAGTGGTTTCCAGGTGCCCTCTATGGCGCCGCCTCCCGGGATTGGAAACAGGCCGCTTTCTGATCCCCCTGGTGTTCCGACACCATGGGAGGCGTCGGCTGGTTTGCCCATGATGGGCTATGTCTCTTCCGACTCAGGGAAAGAGTCAGACATGCTTGATGTCGAGAGCCAGCAGTCTTCTGACTTGGGGGCAGCTCTTGATTTTGTTTTTGGGTTCCTTCTGGATCTCAAACCATCAAACCAGCCGACAGTGTCAGCCTGGCTGCGATCATCGGTCGCGCGCCAACAGCCTATGGAGCAACCTGATTCTGGGCGTCTTCGACCGTGCCAGTCGGTACAGTTGGTTGAAGCATTTTCAGCCTTGGACTCTAAGCTAAGTTCCAAGGCTATGAAGGCACCGTTCTTCACCAGGGTTGACACCTTTTTGCCTCTGGCGCATTATCGTTACTACGATTCCGCCAATCCATCAGTCTGTCAGACTTAGACGGTTTTGGATCAGGACTCCAATTCCCTCAAACTTTCCAAGCCCAAGTCTGCCGTCATTCCGATGATGACTCTGGAGCCCACGTTGGGCTTATCGAAAGAGATGCTTGGTATGCTTTCTCTCTCAGAGCACGTCGTCTCAGCTTTAGCTGCTTATCTGCCTCCAGATAAGTTTGACGAGGTACAGGCTCCTTTGTGTGTGCTGTGCAAGGCGCCCATGCATCTTACTCACACGCATGCATGTAACACGGCTAATATGGAATTAGTTCGAAGGGACTCTGTGCTGGACACAGGCCGATCCCTTCCTGAGGAGCAGCGCGCTACTCTTCGATCTGCTTCTTTGGCAGGTCCGCAACTTTTCCATGGTTCCGTGTCGACGGTCCGGGATGACGTCCTACGTCATTCCAAAGATCAGCTGCTGTTTCTTCAGCTTGATCAGCCTTCTAGGGGAGGCAGGGGCCATTCAAAGCCTAACAAGTACCCTTCTGCTTCCTCTGCGAAGCAAAGGGCTGATCCTTCTGCCACCGCTTCTACTTCTTACTCATGGGGTAAGGGTAAGCACCGGCAGGCTAGAGGGAAGTATCAGGATTCTTCATTCAGTTGAGGAGGTGGTTTCTCCTCTCGCAGGCCCCGTCGGGGCTCGAAATGAAGGTCCTCATCTCAACTCGTCCCAGGTTGGAGGAAAGATAGCAGAGTTCGCAGACTGTTGGGCCACCATCACATCCGATCCTTGGGTGTTAGATGTTGTTCGGTCCAGGCTGCGAATATCCTTCTGAAGGCAGCCCACTCTGTCCAGGGTGCCTCTTCCAACCACAGTTCCTTCAGACGTTTTACGTCGGGAACTTTTGTCCACGGAGATAGACAATCTCCTGACAAAGGGGGCGATCGAGGTCATCAAGAACATTCAGTCAGTGGGGTTCTATTCCCGCCTGTTCTTAGTGCCGAAGAAGGACGGCCGACTCCGACCGGTTATCGATCTGAGTATCCTGAACCTGTCTATCATTGCTCCCAAGTTCAGCATGGAGACTTTCAGGTTGGTCCACCGTTCAATTCACCAGGGAGATTTCGCTTCCAGCTTCGACCTGCATGACGCTTACTTTCAGGTTCCGATTCATTGGGCGTCACGAAAAGTATCTCAGGTTCGCTTTTCTGGGGCGAGTTTACCAGTTCAAGGCCATGCCTTTCGGCCTCAACCTGGCTCCTTGGGCCTTCACCAGACTGATGTCACATGTGATTGCTTTTCATCGCACACAGTCCAGGGTGACTACTTCAGCATATCTGGACGATATCCTCCAGAGGCATTCCAATGCTGCCTTACTGGAGTCGGATGTCGCCACTCTGTTGAGCTTGCTCACGTCGCTAGGATTCAGAGTCAACGAGGAGAGGTCGGACCTGGTCCCTTCTCAGTCGTTTTGTCATCTGGGGATGGTTTTCCACACCCAATTCAATTTGGTGGCGTTTCCCCAGGCCAAGACTCTGATTCTCTCAGCTTTTGCTCTGACTCTGTCCCAGTCCACATCTGCGACGGCACGGAGTATTCTCCGGCTGATCGGTCTCTGCGGTTCGGTGACGGATCTCATTCCTCTAGGTCGGCTGCGTGTCAGACCTCTCCAACACTTTATGCTCAGTTGTTGGAGGCCGAATGTCGATTCTTTGGATCTGGTGCTTCAGTTACCAGATTCTCTTATCCTCACCTTCTCCACAGGACGAATGTTCAGTGGATCACGCAGGGTGTCCTGTTTGATCCTCTAGGTCTTTCCCTTCACGGGATGTGGGACCAGGATTGGGCATCTCTACACATCAGCCAGCAGAGCTTCTTGCTCTTCCTCTGAGTTTCAGGCAGTGGATCTCTCATCTGTCGAATCGTCAGGTCCTTCTGTTGTTCGACAATTCGACAGTGGTTGCTTACATTCGGGACCAGGGTGGCACGCACTCTGTTCCAATGTTCGAATTGGCTCGGGATCTTCTACTGCTTGCTCAGGATGTCAATGCCAGGGTGGTTGTTCTCCACATTTCCGGCCGTCTGAATGTTCTAGCCGACTCCCTGTCCCGACAGGGCAGGTTCTTTTCCACCGAGTGGATGCTCCACATGGCGGGTTCCATCGATCTCTTTACGACTCGTTGGAACCATCAGGTGGACACTTTTCGTGTCCCCGTGTCCAGATGCTCTGGCTTTCGCCATGGACGCTCTGGCCCTCCTTTGGGACGGTCTTGTCGGCTACGTCTTCCTGCCGGTTCCGATTCCGCCTCTGGTTCTCTCCCAGATATGAACCTGCAGTTGTCGAATCCTTTTGATCACACCCGTCACCTCGGTGGGTGTGGATCAATCTGCTCCGCTCTCTGTTAGCGCCAGTTCCGGCATGTCTCCCTCTACATCATGACTTTCTTTGCCAAAGTCGCCTGAGGAGGTTTCAAGTTGACCCGACTTCATTGTTCCTTCGCACATGTCTTTTATCGGGTCCTGTCTCCTCCGTAGTGGTTTTTCGAGACATGGAGTGGAGTTGCTTTTCTTCTTCAAGGAGGCACTCACTCCACTGGTTTAGCTTGGCTAAGTGGAAGATTCTTCTGTCGAAGGTGTGCGATCACTCTGTTGCTTCGGTCACTCCTTCGATCACACCGCTTGCAGAGTTTCTGATTTATGTTTTGTTTCTGGGGGTCTCCAGCAATGGGTACAAGTCCATGCTTCGGAGACCTTTTTTCATACGTGGTACCGCATTGTTTCGACACTCATCTTTGCCTCTCCAAGCTTGTTCAGCTCTTTTTCTTGAAAAGGCCTAGGACTTTACAGTTTACTCTGAAATGGTCACTTTCTTGGGCGCTGCTCTGCTTGGGGGTGGGGGCGTTCGCGCCTTTATCCTGGATGAATATGCGTTTTCTCACATGCCAGATCTCCCCTGCATCCATTTCTCGGTGGATTTGTCTTGCTATTCGTGCAGTTCCGCTCGTGATTGTATTACCAATTGTTTTTTCTGCCACGAGGTGCGTGCATTGTCTTCCTCTTTTAATAACTCTGTCATGTTGTCGGATGACGGATGTTATACTGGCAGCCTACTGGAGAAATGCTACATTCTCCTTTTATCTGCGACAGTTGCAGGAGCCGATCGAGGACCTTGGTCCTTGGGGCCCTCTTTCTTCGGCTCAGGCTGTTGTCTATACCAGCCTTTCAGCTTTTTTCAGGGTCAGTTCCAGCTCTATGCTGTTACTGCCCTTTCTGTCTGTGCGCCATACTTCACCATACGCCTCATCTTTCATTGACTTTTCTAATGTTTGTGATGCTATGGTTTGACAGGCCTTGGGATCTCTTCCTCTGTCCACGGTTCCAGTGCTATTAAGTTATGTGTGGGTTGGTTATGTGATTCCCTCCATCCTTCTGTCTATTCAGCCTGTAGTAAACAATTTAGGTAGGTTGATAAGAAATATAAATTTTATAGTGAATTTCCTTTCTTATTATACCTACCGCAATTGTTTATATGGGGGCCCTCCCGTCTTCTTATTCGGGTAAGAATCCTTCCTCCCCGCTGATCACATAACTCCTGTGTTGTCAGAATCAAAAGAATGATGAACTGATGCCCTGCGCACTGTTTTACGGTAGTCGTGGATTTGTACTATGGAAGAGCATCCCATACTGGGTGTGCGCCGATGGCGCTCGACCCAGTTTTGGCTTATTTTTTCATGGTGTTTTTACACCACTTTTCTTTCCCAAATCTCTTGGGAAAGATTAAAATAGAGAGTATTTTATCCGAGTTAGGTTCTTCCACATTAGTGCAAGCCTGTAGTAAACAACTGCGGTAGGTATAATAAGAAAGGAAATTTACTATAAAATTTATATTTTTAGCTCCTGGGGTTCCCACAGGGACACCAGCTGGGGACACAAGAGTTTTTTATTTTTGCATAAATCAAGTACTTATGGCTTAATAATACCACATAACAAATTTGGATCAAATCAGACTATTGGTTCAGAAAATAAATAGAAATTTTGGGCAGGGCCCAAAATCTTGCTCCTCCTATTACAAAGGCAAATATTGCTCCACAAACTATGTTTGAACAAACTTGATTCTACACCTCAAAAGGAAGCTCCACACCAAATATCAAGTTATTGTACCTACTGGTTCACGAGAAGAAAATTTAAAAAATATTTTGGAGCATTTTCCCCCACCCCCTCCCAATGGGGCTGAGCCTGTTGATTTGAACAAAAACATAATGTGATGTTAGAACAAGCAATCACATCAAATTTAACTAAAATTGGTTCAGCATTTTAGGAGGGGTAGACAACAGAGGACTGATGACACACGACAGACAACAGATGATGGACAATAGATTTTGGATGATGAGGAACAACCATAGCTCATTCTGACTTTCTGTCGGGTGAGCTAAAAACCAGAAACCTATTTCAAATACTGATCTGAAGATGACAAATGTATTCCCATGCAAACCCTTATCAAGAGGGAAGTGTGAAAAAGTACAAAGCAAATTTGAAAAGTACTTTCACAGCTTCCTTTCTAAACCCTTTTACATAATAAATCTGCCAAGGGCAATACACAAAAATTATCAATCAAACTTCATTAATATTTTCAAAATTCTGGGAATTTAACCAATTCAGTACTGAACTGGTTAAATTCCTACTTGCACTATGGCAAAAATTTGCATCTTGACATTTTAATATTTCGACATCAGTGTGTAGCGGTTTAATCATTGGATTATTCTGTTTTAATGGTAATATTGGACACAGTTAATAATACCAGAGGTGGAAGTCCTCTAATGTGGGAAGCATAAGTATAAACAACAGCCTAAACTGAACTCTATATTTGTGTTGCATCATGATATGGTCATAGATGCTGAAAGTAATAAATAACTGGGAAATTGGTGGGCTTATTGGTTTAAGGGTTAAATGTATATCCATTGAGTAAATATTTGTTCAGGTGAGAGGTGTACTTTCTGCATAACTACATGCTATCATTTCCTTATACTGTTATTTGATTGCTGTAATTGTAGATTACCTAACACAGGCTTTGGTAAACATTTTATCACACACTTTAATTAATTCAATGTTGGCGGTTTTCTTAACCCATGTAATACATTGTTGATATTTCTTGTGTGATAGTTGTTAGAAAAGAATGTACTGTTTCAATGTCAACTATCAAAAACCTTTTTGCAAAAGTGTTTTCATATGGAAATTTGAGATGGGCCGTTTGGTATTGGTTTCGGTATTTTTAGGGTGGTATACCATGGTATTGGTTTGGTATCTGGTATCTGACTTGATTGAAATTTGATGATAGCACCAAAAGGGAATTTACACCAGGAAAATACAGAAAAAGTTGTTCTTATATCATTCTACCACAGCACAACAAATGCCACTGCCAATGAGCTCAACATTGGCATTCTTGTGCCAAAACAAATCATATCTACAGTATTTTTTGAGTTATTCCAAATACACCTTCACCTTTAAAGGCCTATTTCAGGCTTTTGCGATCTCAGAGCATGTGCCCTTAGCTAGTGTTCAACCGATTACCAAAAAATGTCGCTGATAGATTACTGGTTATTTGAGCTCACAATCGGCCAATTCCAATTCTGATTGTAATACCGTGCACTACTAGACAAACAAGTGCAATGCCAATCGCAGGCGATCAGATTCTAGTCCCCCACAGTGGATGGTCTGTTCTATAAAACATGCAAAATATTTTTAGGCCTGTTCAGCCTGTTGGGCATTTAAAAAATAAGTTGCATGTTATGAAATGGATAAAAGATTTTAGGTCCAATAAAATTACCAGCTGCGCACACTTGGGCAGTAAACGTGGCTCTCAGAGCCATGTTGTTAACCACCTAAGTCTGCGCAACTGGTAATTGTTTTTGCAACTTGGGAGTACAACCTTCACTTGTCCTGGTATGAACTGGTGATTGCCCAAGTATGCTCAATTGTAAGCTTTACATGTTGTTTAACTTGTATATCCCATAAAGGGGCATCTAGAGAAATTAAGAATACACATCATTGTGGTTGTTTCTCAACTTTACTGAATGGTATTATTGACATCATTTTACATTAACAACTGAACATTTGCAGAAGATGATAAAATGTGGTTAATAAATCATCAAAAAAAAATGCTTGGCAACAATCGGCTCAACCGATCTTCCAGGAGCATTGCTGTAGTCATCCAATTACCCAAAATCGGCCGATTGGGGTGGCCGTTTCCGATCATCGGTTCAACACTACCCTCAGCATACCATCATACTGATAATAGACAAATCCCCTGGGCAGTGATTTTTAGTCAAGTCTTGGCAAGAAATCACTGCTAAGCAGCTGGACTAGTGTTTGGTCCAAATATTCACTCGAATAGCAAATGCTGTTGAATATTCGAATATGTTTTTGACCTTTCTGATATTTGGTATTCAACCATATACAGAAATGGAGGTGTTAGTTTCATGAAGTTGTGTGCATACAATATGCAGTATGTTGATCAGTGAAACTGCAACTCCTATAATATAATTTCCTGTGTTAAAGGTCGAGCGCAGAATAAGGTACAATGATACATACGTCAAAACATTAGACAGGAGAATACTTTGTGTTTAGTGTCCTTGACTATCCCATTTTCAACTATCCAGCAGCCTGGAATTATGTGCAATATATGCCAGGCAGATACATGTGACATGTCGCCATGTAGAAGCTTTAACACGGTGAATGTGGACTTCTGCAGTTATACTGATTGATTCCCAGTTGTTTCTATTCCACTTTATATTGTGAAAGACTTGTACATGTATCATTATTTGACAAAGATGACATTGTGTCATAAGAAATCAGACATCTGGGTACATTTCATGCTAGACAAACAAATGAAAGAAGTAACATGCAAAGTTAACCCCAAACATATTCTAAAGTACTGTGGCACAACTACAAATCTGTGGAACCACATTAAAAATAAGAACAGTTACACCGATATCACAGCGGATGGCTCTGCAACAAAGAGTCTCATGACATACTTTACACATGTTCCTTCTCAAACTGTCAACTAAAAATATGGACGCACCTCAGAGGAACACAAAAAACATATCCGCCATGCTGAAAAAGTTTGTTGCAAAACATTACAAACCCCTCAAGGTGGATCTGTGATCAACGAAAACTGAGAGATGTCATCTAAATGTTTGGAAGTAAAATCTTGTCCTGGTTTTCATACTGCAGGAAACCTAAAACAACATCTTAGTGATACAATACAGGAGTGGGGAATATTGCGACACGATGTGGCAGTCTTTCGCGACAGTGGAGCAAACATAAAGAAAGCTACATCTGAAATGGACTTCCACCTCAACATTAGTTGTTTCGACCATGTCCTGCAATGCGACATATTGAAAGGAATGTGCATGCACAGGAAGAATTTGCAGCCACAGTTCTAAAAACTGTCAAAAAGATTGTAACTTATTTCCATCATTCCTCGCTTGAGACAGAGCAACTTAAGAATGAAGTAGCTAGCCAGAACTTGGACAGTGATAAACTGACTTGAAGAAAACTAAAACAGGGATGCCCAACAAGATGGGGAAGCACATGTGAGATGCTGAGTCGTCTTATTGTCATGAAAAAGCCAGTGACAAAGGTTTTTATGGATGGCAAGAGGACGGAAGTACATGAACTCGTACCATCTCTGGGGTTTGGGGTTCAGGAATCATCGCTTTGCAATACACTGGACACACTTAATATAGTATCTTCTGCATAAACATATATGCTTATTACTATTAATTAGGAGTTATATATTACATATACGCATGTGTATTCTGAAACAAAAGGTATGCCATATTTTATTCAATTTTTTCTTGAATTTTTTCAATTATTCGAATAGTATTCAAATATTCGCTCCTTAAATCTTAACCTGCTGAGTATTTTCAAAATATTCTTTATCATATCTAGTCAGGGCTGCTTTTAAGAGGCCATGACTAGATTTGAAGAAAAATTCTTGTAATTTTAACTCAAGAAATCATTGGTCAAAAAGTACAATCAATTTACAAGGGGCAATTTGGTTAAAAGAGCACAAATTATACTTATTTCAGTGGCAAGAGATTTCTTGTCCTAGGCAGGAATATTCAAGAGCAGCATATAAGGTGTTAAGTTCGACGAATATTTGAACACCAAAATTGGCCGAATACCTCTCACTAACCTGGATATTTACAGGTTGTCATCTAGTGGAAATTCAGGACAATTGCCCAAGCCCTTGAGGATTAGCCAAACAGAAAAGAAGATCAGTAACTTCTTTCATCAAAATGAACACTTCAACTGCTGTTAAGCCTCAACAAGGCCTTATAAATAGGAAATGTAGGAAAATATGAAAATATAGATTCTTTCAGTATTCAATGATGGGTTCAGTTCGGTTTTTCAGTATCCCCATGATATTGGTATCAGTATGTTTTTTCAGTATATTGCAGATCTCAAGTGGACATTTGGACATATACTATTCAAAAAAAAAAGTAGGGGATATCCAAAGTGATGCCGATATTGTTGGAAAATGGTACTGGATACGCGTGATTGGACACATCAATAAGTTACCAAGTTTAGTGTCATGAATGTCACCGACCCACGAAAACTTTGTGCAGGTTTTTCACACGAGCGCCACATTAATGTCTGTAGGGTACATTTTGAAATTTTCGTTTGTACTGGACCGGCTTTTTTTGGAGGTCTCATCATTCTTTTCTTGGTATAAACTCGTTCATCAATAGTTTCTGGTCGAAACGTAACTTTTGAGGTATTCGAAAATTGAGATGGGGTGAATGTTTACGCGCCGTTGGTATGTTGGGAGCTGGCAACAGACAGACTGCAGTGGCTCAAATTCTCAACGTTACTCAATCGGTGATTAGCAGATTATGGTCACACTGCAGTCAGACAGTCAGACAGGCAATGTTGATAACAGACGTCGGTCAGGTCGTCCAAGGTCGACAACTGCTAACCAGGATCATTTCATCCGAACCACAGCATTATGTAACCGCCATCAAAGTGCCTTAGAAATTGGACAGCAGCTGCACCGAGTGACAGATGTGCGATTCAGTGGTCAGACTATCCAAAATCGCCTACACAGCTGGAATTTGAACGCTCGACGACCTCGACTAATTCCACATTTGAATGAACATCACATCGCAGCAAGGCCTAATTGGTGTGGAGCACGACAGCACTGGGACAACCTTCGGTGGTACAACATTATGTTTTCTGATGAATCAAGGTTCAATCTCGACTTCCACAACAGGCAAAACAGAGTGTGGCGGTAGCGGAACGATCGTTTTGGTGGTGGATCAGTTATGGTGTGGGGAGGCATAACCATGATAAGCAGAACAGCATTACATGTCATCCAATGTTACAGTACTACAGTGACAACTCGTTAGCAGCTCATGTGGTGCCATTTGCACGCCGTCGCAGCCGTCGTTTTATTTTCCAAGATGACAGTGCAAGAACACACAGGGCCCGTGTCGCTACATACTTCCTCCAGGAGCAAAACATCTCTACACTGCCTTGGCCAGCACTAAGTCCAGACCTTTCACCAATCGAGCACATCTGGGATATGCTTGGCAGGTGCCTATGAGAATGCCAACAGCCCCCTACATATGTCCAGGAAATCGCCTCTGCACTGCAGGAAGAATAAAATAACATCAGTCAAGGTGATAGTGGACGTTTGGTGAGGAGTATGCCACATCAGATCCGCGCTTGTCTCATGAACCAAGGAGGATTTACAAGGTATTGAGGTCTTGGACTGAATGTGATAAATTCTCTGACTGGCTGTCCATGTCTTTTACAGCTCAGTGCATGGAATGTGTGCTTGTCAGACACCCAACTATCGCTGAAATCATTCACCAGATACCACAGTGCAATGGCTCAACTGTCTTTTTGATGAAAATATAAATATATTTCTTCATCTATCTCACTTTTATCAAATATCCCCTACTTTTTTTTGAATAGTATATATTTTTTAAGAACATGTATGGAAACTTGGAAAACATGAATCATCACAACTTTTCAATTGTAATTAACAACAGGTTGCGATGCACATTTGCAGGCAAAAAATATATCCAGGGGAATCCTTTCACACTGAATAGCCACTTTGCCAGTGAAAATTATTCAATTAACAGGAGTATCCAATTAACAGAGATTTGGTTACGTTTTTTGTATTCTAGTGATAAAGCAGAGCATTTATTCTATTTTATCTTTTTTGACAGAGCTTACAACATTATAATAACATGATTACATCTAATGTTTGACATCTACCCCCACTTCTGTTTACATTGGTCCAGTGTGAATAAATACACCATAGTATTGCTTGGGGATAATTTACTGTTACAAGAAATTAGAGGCTGTGAAAACCTGTGGCCGACTGGGCCATACTCATGGGCTCTATCGACCTGAGAACTTGTGACTGTCTTGAGAACTTGTGACTGTCTTGTCAGTATTCCAAAAATCAGTGAGATAGGATGATTCGTTTTTGAGTTATAGTGAGGACAAGGAAGTGCAAAGAAGACAGAGTATAGGGGAAGAAGAAGAAGAAGAAGAAGAAGAAGAAGAAGAAGAAGAAGAAGAAGAAGAATAAAAAGAAAAAGAAAAAAGAAAAAGAAATCGTACAAAAACAATAGTCTGTGTGTTTCACACAGACTAACTAGAGAAACAGAATTTACTGTGACCAGTAAATTCGAGTCTGTGTGAAGATGGTAAAAGCATCAGAACTAAATTATATAGGAAAAGAATTATGGTTATTTATTTTCGGGAGTACAATATCTTTCAAGAAATGAAAATAGGTTTTCGTAAACAGCATTTAAGGATTTTCATTCAGGATTCGGATCAAATTTTTCAAGAAACCAGAAATAACTTCTGTGCAAAGCATTAAATGTTTTCTACAAAGGACACAGCAATGGATATTTTTGACAGTTCCCACTTTTTTGAGAGATAAAATACATATATGAACTCCAGAAATACATTTGGGTCATAAAATGCAATTTCAAGAAATACTGAAAGCGGCATTTAATGAGATCTGTGTGACCATAGTGAACTGAACACAAATTATTAACATACACAGTGTTTTGACTCATTTGGTGTTGGTCCAAGGTATAAGACAGGTCATATCATGCATGCGATATGAGTGACCAAATCTCAAAATTTGTGTCCCCCTCCCTCCTCTGCTGCCAAATGTTTTGAGAATAAAAATACATGTATGAGCTGTGGTAATGCATTAAGAAAACAAAAAATGTGATTCCAACAATTCTGAAAAATGCACTCAATGACCCCTGGGCAACCTTAGTGACCTCAACCCATATTTTGAACCTCCATCGAGTTTTGACTCATTTTGTGTTGGTCCCAGGTCCATATGTCATACCATGCTTGAGATATGAGCATGACTCACTTTAAAAATTTTTTGCCACACCCACTTTTTGAGTATAAAAATGCATGTACGAACTTCCAGAATGCACCCGGGGGGTAAAAATGTGAGTGTAAAAATGCATGTATGATCTTCGGGAATTTATTTATTAGGGTTTAATGACACTTTAGCAGCCAAGGTCATATCGTGACGGTGACAGTTTTACGGGTGGAGGAAGCCGGAGTACCTGAAGAGAACCACCGACCAACAACGAGCAGCTGTCAGCTTCCCAACATCGTAACTCTACCCTGCAGCACAGGCAGGGTTAGATTGGTTGAAGACATGTGCACCATCGGCGTGCAGTATGCCTTAGTACACGGCGTGAAGTGTCTTGCCCAAGGACACAATGCGGGAGTCCAAATCGATCGTTCAAACAGTCACCCATCCAAGGATAACCAGACTCGACGTTGCCTAACTTCGATGATCTAACGAGAACTTGTTACCGCAATGCCACTGTGCCACTTCTTCGGGAATGCATTAGGGGACAAAAACGTGAAATTCTGAAAATTGCACTCAATGACCCCTGGATGACCTCAGTGATCATGACCCATACTTTGAAAGTACATCGTGTTTTGACTCGAGTGTTGGTCCCAATTCCATATGTTATACCACGCTTGAGATATGAGCATGAACTACTTTCAAAATTTTTGGTCACAGCCCCTTTTTTCCGTGTATAAATACGCATGCATGAACTTCGGGAATGCATTAGGGGTCAAAAAATTTAAATTGCTACAATTGTGAAAAATGCACTCAATGACCCCGAGGAGACCTCAGTGACCTTGACCTATATTTTGAACCTCCATCGTGTTTCGACTCATTTGGTGTTGGTCCCAGGACCATACATCGTACCATGCTTGAGATATGAGCGTGACCCACTTCCAAAATTTTTGGCCACGCCCACTTTTTTAAACATAAAAATGCATTTCTGAACTTTGGGAATGCATTAGGGGCAAAAAAAATGTGATTTTCAGCTATTCTAAAAAGTGCACTCAATGACCCCTGGATGACCTCGGGTGATCTTGACCCATATTTTGAACCTCCATCGAGTTTCACCTCATTTGGTGTTGGTCCCAGGTCCATAGGTCATACCATACCAGAGATATGGGTGTGACCCACTTCAAAACACCCCTACAGACACCCCTAATGCCCCAGGAATCTGAAAAACATAGGTGGCCGAGAACTTGCGACTGTCTATCAGTATGCAAAAAATCAGCAAGATAGAACAATTTGTTTTCGAGTTAACGTGCAGACAATGAAGGGAAATTTGATGACTTGTCAGGATAATTTCTTGGCAAATTATTTGATTTTTTATTCAATTAACAGGTCTTTGCTTTTTACCAATATGCCATTAACAGATTACATTTGTACTGAAAGTATGACAAATTGTTTTGTGTTTAAAAGTTATATTTAATTAACAGGGTTATTCAGTTAAAAGATCAGAAAACTGGCTCCATGTACTGTATCATTTCAAAAACTGACTGCTTATTCTGAACTTAACAAAAAATCAATGTAAAATTTTTATTCCAATATTTTCAAGGTGAGTGCAAAACTTGACATGATCTTACCCTTTACCTAACACAATAAAATAACAATTTTCACAATTCTTTTCGTCAATCTCTAATTTCATTTTTTGTTTCCTACACAGAAGTTATGTCCCCTTGTAAAGCTAATTGAACTGAAGAGTCCTCAGCCTTTTTGGAAGCCTTTATCACTGTATTTAATTATTTATTATTGGCAAGGTTGCATTCAGCATCTTTGGCTACATTGAGACAGACCTCAACATCGATATGAAATTATGTTTAGCAAATTTTTTATACCTATCTTGTCACTGCAGAAGAATTATACCCCAGATGTTGGTTAACCTACTGGGTTTTATTTTACCAGTATTATTTATTGGTGTTTTAGGGCACATATTTCTGCACAAAGGCTAATCATGACCACAACACGGAGATAAAGTCAAATTTAATCAATTGTTTATACCCATATTGTCCATTTTAGAGAACTTCCACCCCAACATTAGTGCTGAAACAGTCGGCCCATTTTTATAGCTGGCTAACTGTCGGGCATAAATGGATTTCAACCAGATACCCGTTAATTTCAATCCCTGGTATTATTGCATTGTCTACAATGCAAAATCAGTAAGGAAAGGAGAGAAAATAGTTCAACACTGCCACCTGACTTCTGCAAAACATAAACAAACGAACACCATCGAGTGTCAATGGGAATCGCCAATGTGCAAACGATCGTTAACAATTTATATGACTGCAATGGTCCCACATAATAGTGATGATACATAATAACTGTGGTCACCCTGCATTGCCCGGTCACAAAACAGGCCTTTGACAGGCATGCGACATGTGAAAATCACAATCGTTCGGCATGCTGCATATCTGAAACAACGAAAGTGTCAATGACACTGTAGCTCAACTTGACTGTGTGTTGTGTTTGATGAAAAGGACAATGTTCATTGTTTATGAAAGGATTATTAAATAAGACAAGAATTGTGATAATTGGGAATTTGTTAATTTCTGTTCCCTGTGTGCTATGTTTTCAATAAAAATAATTTGAGGTGTAGACTGTACTAAAGAACTGAGGGGTGGGGTAATGTGAACCTCACAGTTAATGTATGTGGCCCTCACAGTTCATGTTTGGCAACCAAAGTTATCAAGTTACAGTGAAATTATTCCAATACGAGTCATCCTATCAAGTTACAATGAAATCCCTTCAAAAATATGACCTGTAGACTGTGCTAAACATTTTCGGGCTTCGGACAGGTGCAGCAATCACGGTTGACCGATCGCAACTAAAAGGGGACGACCTCATCTTGACATCATACAGAGTCATCCTACCAAGTTACAATGAAATCCCACCATATTAAATATGACCTGTAGACTGTGCTAAAAGTTTTGGGGTTTTGGGCTTGGGCAGCCGTTATGGTTGACAGATCATGACCAAAAGGGGACATTCTCATCTAGATATTATACAGAGTCATCGTACCAAGTTACCATGAAATCCCTTCATAAATACAACCTGTTGACTGCTAAAAGTTTTCAGGATTTGGGCTCGGGCAGCCATCATGGTTGACTGATCGCGACCAAAAGGGGATGTCCTCATCTAGACATTATACCGAGTCATCCTACCAAGTTACAATGAAATCCCTTCATGAATGCGACCTCTAGTCCGTGCTAAATGTTTTCGGGTTCTGGGCTCGAGCAGCCTTCAAGGCTGAATGATCACAACCAAAAAGGGACGTTCTCATCTTGACATTATCTGAAGTCATCCTACAAAGTTACGATGAAATCCCTTCATAAATATGACCTGTAGACTGTGCTAAATGTTTTCGGTCTTCGGGCCCCTGTAGCTATCACAGTTGACCAATCATGACCAAAAGGAGATGTTCTCATCTAGAGATTATATGGAGTCATCCTACCAAGTTACAATGAAATCCCTCTATAAATACGATCTGTAGACTCTCCTAAATGTTTTTAGGTTTTGGGCTCCGGCAGTCGTCACGGTTGACAGATCAGGACCAAATGGGGACGTTCGCATCTAGACATCATATGGAGTCATCCTACCAAGTTACAATGAAATCCCTCCATTTTAAATATGATCTGTAGACTGTGATAAAAGTTTTTGGGTTTCGGCTTTGGGCAGCCATCATGGTTGACATATCATGACCAAAAGGGTCATCTCGATATTATACACAGTCATCCTACCAAGTTACCATGAAATCCCTTCATAAATACGACCAGTAGACTGTGCTAAAGGTTTTCGGGTTTTGGGCTTGGGCAGCCATCATGGTTGACCGATAACGACCAAAAGGGGACGTTCTCATCTAAACATGACTTCAAACCTGCATGTGAAATTTCGTGACGATCAGACAAGGAAAATGTGAACAGACTCGCAGACACTCAAAGACTCACAGACTTCTGCACACGTGATGGTAATAGCTTATCTTGACTTTGTCAAGTGAAGTTAAAAATTACTTTTGCAATTTTTTTCCATGTGTGCGCATTTGAATTGTGGGACAAATGCCATTTTGATATTAGTTAAGAATTTTCCAACCAGTTTGTAAATTGTAGTTAGGCACAGTTATTAGTTAACTGTATTAACAAAGAGCCTGGCTCTTACCTTGAGTGGCTTGAATTTGATATGATCATCGGGGAAATATGTAATCTTAATTTTTTGAGTATCTTTTTCTGTTCACTGCTGAGACAAATGTCACAAACTGTTCCATGTTTACATTTACCTATTCCTGGCATTGAAATTTTAGGTGGGAATATGTTGCGAGTCATGAAAGTGGTGTGGTAAGAAGTTACAATATGCCCCATTATCAAGAGCCCCCTGTTGTCTGACATTGACCATTGAAAAACGAATTTTAAAATGCTAGATTTTAAAATAGTTTTTTTTATGACATATGTTCATACTTTTAAACAGTTCAATAAAATCAAAACATGGTTTTTCTGAAACACGTTTGTAAAGTACCAATCAGTCAATTTATTCTGAAAGCACCGTTATTCACACTGAGGGATTTTTTTAACATTATAATCTGCAATTAACACCTCATCAAAGAGAAGAATGTCAAATTTGTCTGTAGACGACAATGTTACATTAACAGGCACGTACTCACTGCTGCCCACACAGAAAACAAACTGCAGTGCACTCAGCTGTTGGCAGTTTGATACAAAGTTAACAAACATTTATCTGTGACTTGACAGCCTAAGCGACTGAAATAACTGTCCATTCAACATTCCAACACCTCAACCCTTTCATGTTAGATCAAGTACATATCATTGTAAATCGACAAATGTTTGGTAGTTTTGACAATGCTTGTGTCAGCAAAAGAATTCTAATGCCTCGTGGTCAAATACTATTTATTTTCCCGATGCTATCCCGTAAACTATAGGTATAGCAGTTATCCGGTTTACAGCTTTTCCAACCGGTTACGCCGATAACCGGTTGCAAACCAATTATCCGGCTAACCATTTCAGCTCTACCCAACACAGTAAACAGGCAATTCTCCACTTCTCAGGGTTCCATTGGGGGTATTGATGTTTGAGGTCACTTTCAGCATTTATGGCTATATTATGATGACAACACAAGAATGAAGTCAAGTTTAGTCAATTTTTATATTTATGCTACTCACTTTACTTCCATCCCAGGGATGGCTATCAGATCCTATTTTAGCTGTACAACAACACAAATTAACATGTATCATATGGGGTTAATTACACTGGGATTTTATCCTAGTACCACTTTTTTCAAAAGAACTTGATAGTTGAATTCAGCTGTGAAACTCTCTCTGGGCTTCCAGAACATTGCTTATGACACCTCAATGGAACAACTCTTGAGCTTGTTCCACTGAGAGAACAAAAACTTTGTTTTAGTGGCAGAGAGTGAAATCAAATTACTGATTTAGAAAAATGCTCTGTGTCGCCTTGCACTCAGTAAGGGCAAAAGGTAAAGAAACTTTCATTTCACCCAGACTTTAAAGTTTATGGACTTTCTAAGTGGTCTGCAGGGTCTCTTTATGGGAGCCATTCCAGGGTTCATATAAAATTATCATTTTTGAAATTCAAAACTTTTTCAGGGCCAGAATAAATATAAATATAAAATTGAGGGCAATTCTTTAACTAACTAAACCTACATGACCTTCAAAATTAAATCTTCATGAAAACATTGTGTGTGAAAATATGTTTCCTGATTGTTGTTTGTAGTATTTTATTTGTTTTACTTTGTTCTTCAAGTGGAATAAGGTGACATCTGCAATGCTTTCCACATAAGAGACAAATTATTTGGGGAAACTTAAATAACATGTTTTAAGCCCTTCTAGGGTCTTGGTTGAAAGTTCAAGGCTTTTGAAGCAAATACAAACCCCGCATTCCCAATGGGATTTAGTATGAATAATTTACCAATTAGTAGCCATGCTTGCAATGAACATTCACTATAAAGGATCATGACAGTTTTCCAGAAATTCTACCACACTGCAGCCTGTAGGTCGAGGAGCCTTGCAATGACTTCCTGTTCAGTCTTGGATGCCTATATCAACTAAAAACCATTGCCAGTTTAACTTATCATTGTCTAGGCAACTTTCCCTACATCAATTCATTTTGACAGGGCATGGCAAGATGACCGATTGAGGGGTATAAATGCAATTTGCACTCACTGGCATGAATCAAACCCTGACTGATAAAATATTCCTGTTGCGGTCAAGGCCATGTCCCAATTTGCCTGGATGGTCTGGATCTCTTAGTCTAGTGATAAATCGCTCCCTTTGTATGGTAGAGGTTGACGGTTCAAACCTCGGCTCCCACACTTCTCTCTTGATCTGTTACATTGGTACTGTTGGCCAGCCATCAGCAGTCTGTGGCATCGATGTAGCTATGGTGAAGCATGGTGGATGTTTTGATAGCTCTGAGGTGGAATCTGGGGTGACATTCACTGGGGTTGCAGGCCTGCGGTTTCAGAATTTTGCGGAACTCATTTATCGTTCACCTGTTCTGAGCTTTGGTAACCTATCATTCATACCCCTGTACTTGACCTGGGTAACCTGTTAGGTAACATAAATATATATGTATCGCAACTGTGCTGATATATGAACTGTTCTATAATAGCCTAGTTATTGCTTCTAAAGGCAATATCCTGATGAATAGAGATGAATCCTTAGAAACAATAATGAGGCTGTGTTTCAGCAATTCAAATACAAATTAGTTGCAATTATAGCCTAAAACCAGTGGCGTGAGCTAGCATGCTGCAGAAGAGTATGGCATCCATAATCACTATTTGTGGCAGAGACATAAATTTTTGCCATTTCATGATTTTGTACCTGTCCTGCATCTTAAGATGATCAACAGTTTAAAATGATGTTGAGCATCAACCAACCATCAGCATAGGTATTTGTATCTGCCTGAAGTATAGCTGCTCCTTGGGCCAATAACTGGCCAACAGAGCAGCTACACTTCAGGCTATACAGCTGCTGAAGACTGGGTGATGTTCAACATCATTTCACCATTCATTCATACTAGATCATTCAACTTGGCCAAAGTTTTGCGTGACCCGGTGATAATTTGGCATGACCCATTTTTTGTTCCCGTGTTTTTCATATTAGGTAACCTCAACATGACCCAAACGGCCACAAATTGACAGGCCTGGGTTGAATCATAAAACAATACGAGCAAAGTGTAGAGGTCAGAATATAAGGGCTATTTACCAACCAGCCTGGTTGCTTTGTGTGCTAGAGGTTGACGGTGCTAGCCTTGGCTCCTGCACTTCTCTCTTGATCTGTTACATTGCATGTCTTGATGATGTAGTTGGAATATTTGACTGTCGTGATTATAGTTTAAAACATTTGTTTGTGGATAAATATACTTATAGTCCTGATGCATGGTCTTTCTAAATTCTTTTTTACTTAACATATACAGGATTCAAAAATGGTCATGCTGGGAGCCAAACCTCCATTTGTATGAGACTGACTGCATATGTGTCATGAGTCCAAGCAACAAATAAAGTATGTGATTACTAGCAAGAGCGAATCGATATCTAAGACTCCAATTCAGACGAAATAGTAGATAGCGGAAAATTATTGGGGGGGAGGGGCAGGGGGACACACACCCCTACATCCATAAACTCCCACCCTCACCCCCACAGTTATGCTCTTGCATACATAGATGCACCTGAGGTGTCAAAATGTGCTTGTGCTGTAATTAAGACATTAGAGTTTAAGGTGGTCATAATATATTGTTATCAAGGAAAGTAACTAAGAATTACTTTTTATAATTTTTCTCAATTTTTTCCAAATGATGGAAAATATTTCCAACTCGAGGGGCCTGGATCCTTTCCCAAAGCAGTCAGGAAGTTCTTAGACATTCAAAAGACATGCTTATTTGTTTATTGGGAATTAATGACACCTTCAACAACCAGGGTATATTGTGTCAGTTTCAGAAGACAATGTTAAAAAAGACAAACTTAGGCCCAGCAGCAGTATAGTTAACTAGTTGAATGCTAGAATACACTATCATGGCTCTACTGAAAAGGGGTGAGAGCCACTTTAATGGCTTTACACTGTATGTGTTAATTTGATGTTTGTCCAACAGAGGAAAAAATGAAAGTGTCAATGAAAATCACAAGCGTGTGGCACACCTGAAACAAGGAAAGTGTCAATGACACTGTAGCTTAACTTGACTGTGTTGTTTGATGAAAAGGATAATGTTCAATGCTTATGAAAGGATTATGAAATAAGACAAGAATCGTGATAATTGAGAATATGTTAATTTTTGTTCTCTATATACTGTTTTCAATAAGAATAATTTGAGGTGCAGACTGTATTCAAGAATTAAGACCTGAGGTGATGTGGCCCTAAAATTTAACATATAGATATATGAAGTTATCCTACCAAGTTACAGTGAATCCCTTCATAAAAACAAGAGGCCCCACGGGGCCTGAGGGCGCTCACCTGATACTGGCCGAGTCATATCACCAAAATAGCAAGGGATTCTGCCTTGTGGTTATTATCAGTTTTTCAACATAAAAGTGTTTTCTCTACTTAGTAACCCAGAGTGTTCATATGTTAGATCCCCATATTGGGTACTCAATAATTTATCTATTTATTTATTGGAATTTAAGGTCACTTTCTAAGGCTACATCATTACAGAGGCATAATTATAATATCAGGTTTGGTCAATCGTTTATGCCTATTACTGCCCACTTTACAGGGCTTTCAACGCAGGAATTGGTTACTGGGCCCAATTTTATCAATAAACCAGAACTTGAACAAATTTCAATTTGCCGCTTCTAAGAAAACTAAAAATCAAATATCAAAAGATTCTGAGAGGAGTATCAGAAAAAAAAGATTTTTTAAGAATATTTCTCATACTGAATTAAGTTATACATTGGGCTCCCATAGGGAACCCAAAAACAAAAGCTTCTGAAGCAGTGGTTTGGGAGAAGAAGATTATTCAACGTTATTCCCATTACCTACAGTGTTAAAAAATGATGACTCGGCACTTTTAGTCCTGGAAAAGTACTTATGATAAAACCAATGGCATTTTTTTCACCATTCCTTTCTCCCGGCCCTAAGGAAGCTTCACATTGTATAAAAATTCTCAGTGCCATGTAGTTCTGGAAATATGGGCATTCAAAAAAAAAAAATTTTTTCAGCTCCTGTAGTTGCCGTGGGGGACAGGAAAACAATTTATGGCATAAATTAGGTATTTGTGACCCAATAAGCCCTCATATCAAATTTGGTTCAAATCGACCTCTTGGTTTGGAAAATAAAAATTTTGGTATAATTTGGGCTTCTACAGTGAGCCCAAATATGAACCAAGGGACTTGGCTTTAACAAACTTCACTCTCAGCCCCCCCCCCCCCCCCCCCCCCCCCCCCCCCCCCCCCCCTACGAATGCTGTACATCAAATATCAAAAGATTTTGACTGGTGGATCTGAAAAAAAAATTTTTTTTAAAGAATATTCCTCATATTGAACTAAGTTATAATTTGGGCTCCCACAGGGAGACCAAATATGAGCCGAAGGACTTGACTTGAACAAACTTGAATCTCACCTCCCTAAGCATACTGTATACCAAATATCAAAAGATTCTGACCGGTGGATGCGAAGAAGAAGATTTTAAAAGAATATACCTCGTATTGCACTAAGTTACAATTTGGGTTCCCAAAGGGAGTCCAAATATGAACTCAGGGACTTGGCTTGAACAAACATCAATCTCACCCCCCTAAGGATGATGCATAGCAAATATCAAAAGATTCTGATTTGTGGATCCGAAGAAGAAGATTTTTAAAATATATCCCTCATATTGCACTAATTTGAACATTTGGGTTCCCATAGGGAACCCAAATATGGACCGAGGAATTTGATTTCTACAAATATGTGAATCAATGTTCCAAAGATGTTATATGTAAAATATGAAAGCTTTTAGAGCAGTGGTTTGGAAGAAAACAATTCTTTATTTTTTTCCCATTGCCTACTGTGTTAAAAAATACTGACTCAGCACTTTTTCAGAGTCCCGAAAAAGTACCCTATGATAAAACCGATAGCAATTTTTTTTTACCAATCCTTTCTGTTGGTCCCAAGAAAGCTTCACACCAAATAAAAATTCTCACTGCCGTGCAGTTTTTGAGATATAGGCGTTTTAATTTTTTTCTATTTTTAGCTCCTGTGGTTCCCACGGGGCTACAGGAAAAAAAATTTCTGCATAAATTAGGTACTTATGACCCAATAAGCCCTCACATAAAATTTGGTTCAAATTGGCCTCTCGGTTTAAAAAATAGAAATTTGGGGTGGGGCCAAAATTTTTGCTCCTCCCATAACATCGCCAAGTATAGACCTACAAACTTCTCTTGAACAAACTTGAGTCTACACCTCAAAAGGAAGCTGCATACCAAATATCAAGTCTCTGCTATTGCTGGTTCTTGAGAAGAAGATTTTTTAAGAATTGGAGCATTTTTGCCCCACCCCTCTGCTCAATATGAGCCGAAACCTAATTTGCCCAAAAATCAAAATGCCGCTATATAACCCCTACTCACATGAAATTTCATTAACATGCGGCCAGTGGTTTGGAAGAAAAAGACCCAAACACCACCTTCACGCCGGACGACGGACGCCGGACGACGGACGACGGACGAAAAGTGATCAGAAAAGCTCACCCTGACTTTCAGTCAGGTGAGCTAACAACCTGAAAGCAGTGCTAAAAAAATCTAGGTCATGTGACTAGGCGGTGGTAACAGCTGACTGATTATGACCAAAATACGACAGACTCATCTAGTCATCACACCGAGTTATCCTTCAGAGTTACAATGAAATTGCTTGAAAAATATGAACTGTAGATTGTGCTAAACAAATCTAGGTCACATGCCTGTGTGGTTGTCACATTGACAGATCACAGCCAAAATACGACTTTCTCATCTAGAGTTAAAACTGAGTCATCCACCAAATTTGCAATGAAATCCCTTTATAAATGCAAGCTGTAGACTGTGCTAAAAGAATTTATGTGACGTGCCCTTGAATGAACCCAACCAAAAAAGGAAAGATGTTCTCATCTAGACATTATAGTCATCGTACGAAGTTACAATAAACTCCGTTTAAAAATACAACCTGTGCTAAAGGCTTTTGGGCTTTGGGCATGAGCAGCCATCACAGCTGACCAATTGCGACCAAAAGGGGATGTTCGCATCTAGACATTATACAGACTCATCTTACCAAGTTACAATAAAATAAATACAACCTGAAGACTGTGCTAAACGTTTTCAGGTGTTGGGCTCTCGCAGCCGTCATGGTTGAATGGTCGTGACCAAAAGGGGCCATTCTCGTCTAGACATCATACAGAGTCATCCTCCCAAGTTACAATGAAATCCCTTCATAAATACGACCTGTAGGCTGTGCTAAAAGTTTTCACGGTTCGGGCTCTTACAACCAAAAGGGGACGTTCTCATCTAGACATGACCTTGAACCTGCATATGAAATTTTGTGATGATTGGACAAGAACTACGGAGTGTAGCCGGTGCTAAAGAAAATGTGAACAGACTTAGAGACTTCTGCACATGTGATGGCAATACCATATCTTGACTTTGTCAAGTTAAGCTAAAAATGTTTATTTAAAATTTTGTTACAATTTATTGAAGGGTGCCAACAGGCACTCTCCAATAAATTTAACAAAACAGTTATTTGTGAACAAATTCTCTCTCAACTAAAACATCCCTTATTGGCAGCATGACACTTTGGAATAAAAAGAAAAAACTCATGTTTCAAATCATGTTTGAAAAATAATTCAGCAGCACTTTTCCAGTTAAGAACAGCTGCACAGCAAGCTGTTGTGCTCAGTGTGAAATTAAATATATTTTAAAACTTGGGATTAAATTTCAAATTCAAGGTGTGCACATAATATAATTGATCCAACTGAAGTTGTCAACAGGACGTTTCAGAAGACTGAAAAAACTAAAACATAAAAAGCAAGCTGTTTCTGATTCTTTTAAATGCTGCAGTATGTCACAGTTGAATCTATTCAATGGCATTATATATAAATACTGTTAATCTCTTTGTTGATATAAACTTTATAATCAACCAAATACAAAACTATCCACAAAAAACACTTTTTTTTTTAAAGTACTGAGCTATCTTTTTCTGCTTGAGCTTGTTCCAATAAAAATATTATCAGCTTTGTTTCAGAAGAGAAAAATGAGCTATTTATTTAGCAACCACTAAATTTTTACTAACAGTTTATATTCAACTGGTTGAAGGTAAGTGTGCCACTGACTTGCTGTATGCCTCAGTATGTGATAGCACTCATCAGGATCGAATTGTTGACCTTTTGGTTTAAAGTCTAATGCTCTCACCATTCAGCCCCTGGACCCTTGTTAAACTTCCAAGTCCATTTGAACCCAAACATCAACCAAGAAGAATGGCTTGAACAAGTTAAAATATTGGGGCCACATGGAGTCTTAAATACTAAAAATATTGAAAAGATTTTGCCTGTTAATCCTGGAGAAAAACATTTTTCAACTAGACATTATGATTCTGGAGAATCATGGCTTTTCTAGATGAGATTCCATGATTTTTCATGACCCCAGGGTGTCTGATGAATTGTTTTTAACTGTCTCACTGAAGTTCCTTTATTGATGTTATGAGAAAGGTGGTTATAGTTGTCTCAAATGACTCAGTTTGATAAAAAAATGTTTAGTAAAAACCATCATTAATGGTGGAGAGGGTTAATATCAATATCATCGTCCAACAAGTTAATGACCGACAAAATCTACAAGATGTTTTCACAGAAATCCAGGGAGAACATGAATTTTAAGCTTTTGATGGGTGGTATCCTTGTTTATCCAGCCCAAAACAGGTTAAGGATTGATTTTTGAATACCCTTATTACTTACAAAAATAATTCTCAGAGAATTCTACTTCCACTTATGTTGATCTCGCCTCTAAACTTTGGGTGCTGTGGATACGCAAACACAGCCCATTTTATCAAAATTTTGATGGTTGAGGACCTGCATAGGGTTAAGAAATGCTTACTGGAATATTTTGTATGTGCAACTTATAACGTCACACTAAGATCTGAGAATGGCCAATTTTTCTTGAAAATCTACGAGATGTTTTTAGAGAAATCCTCGGATAGCATGAATTTTTAACCTTTTGAGAGGCATCACTTAAACGGGTTAATGCTTGGGTTTGTGAATACCTTCATTAATTACAACAAGAAGGGTGTCATTTGTGTGCAAAGCACACTATAGTATATCCCCGCATTCGCATTTCTGATTATTGTCGGGGCCGAATCAAAAATCCAAAACCTTTATGCACATCTACAGACCCTATGAATGAACATGAACACACTTTCAGTGTTTTGAATTGAAACTCCTAGCAGTTTTTCGCTGGAAACCATTCCTCTAACGACAAAAACTGTGCCACTTGCGCATCTCGGGGCCGAATCAAAAATCCAAAACCTTCATGCACATCTACAGACCCTATGAATGAACATGAACACACTTTCAATGTTTCGAACTGAAACCCCTAGGAGTTTTTCGCCAGAAACCATTCCTCTAACGACAAAAGTGGTGCCCCTTGCGCCCCTGGGGGGGCCAAATCAAAAATCCAAAACCTTTATGCACATCTACAGAGCCTACTAATGAACGTGAACACACTTTCAGTGTTTTGAATTGAAACTCCTAGCAGTTTTTCGCCGGAAACCATTCCTCTAACGACAAAAACTGTGCCCCTTGCGCCCCTCGGGGCCGAATCAAAAATCCAAAACCTTCATGCACATCTACAGACCATATGAATGAACATGAACACACTTTCAATGTTTCGAATTGAAACACCTAGGAGGTTTTCGCCAGAAACCATTCCTCTAACGACAAAAGTGGTGCCCCTTACGCCCCCGAGGGCCGAATCAAAAATCCAAAACCTTTATGCACATCTACAGACCCTATTGATTAACATGAACACACATTTAGTGTTTCGAATTGAAACCCCTAGGAGTTTTTCACTGGAAACCATTCCTCTAACGACAAAAATGGTGCCCCTTGCGCCCCTCAGGGCCGAATCAAAAATCCAAAACCTTTATGCACATCTACAGACCCTACTAATGAACATGAACACACTTTCAGTGTTTTGAATTGAAACTCCTAGCAGTTTTTCGTCGGAAACCATTCCTCTAACGACAAAAATGGTGCCCCTTGCACCCGTCGGGGCCGAATCAAAAATCCAAAACCTTTATGTACATCTACAGACCCTATGAATGAACATGAACACACTTTCAATGTTTCGAATTGAAACCCCTGGAGTTTTTCGCCGGAAACCATTCCTCTAACGACAAAAGTGGTGCCCCTTACGCCCCCGAGGGCCGAATCAAAAATCCAAAACCTTTATGCACATCTACAGACCCTATGAATGAACATGAACACACTTTCAATGTTTTGAATTGAAACCCCTAGGAGTTTTTCGCCGGAAACCATTCCTCTAACGACAAAGTGGTGCCCCTTACACCCCCGAGGGCCGAATCAAAAATCCAAAACCTTTATGCACATCTACAGACCCTATGAATGAACATGAACACACTTTCAATGATGTTTCGAATTGAAACCCCTAGGAGTTTTTCACCGGAAACCATTCCTCTAACGACAAAAGTGGTGCCCCTTACTCCCCCCAAGGGCCGAATCAAAAATCCAAAACCTTTATTCACATCTACAGACCCTATGAATGAACATGAACATGAACACATTTTCAATGTCTCGAACTGAAACCCCTAGGAAACCATTCCCGGACGGACGGACGGACGGACGGACGGACGGACGGACGGACGGAGACAACCAATATATCTCCGCATTTTTTCAAATGCGGGGATAAAAATGATCCTCGGTGAATTGCACCTCCAATGAAGGAGGTTATGTTTATATTGGGTGCTATGGGTGCCCAAGAACAGTCCATATTTTGGAATATTTTGTCCATGCAACTTGTAATGTTACGCCAAGACCTGCAAATGGTCAATTTTTCTTAAAAACTTACTAGATTTTTTGGAGAAATCCACAAAAAACGGGAATTTAAGGGGTATATCAACTTAACCAGTCGAAAATGGGTTAAGACCTCAATTTCTAAATACCCTTACCACTTACAAAATTTTTCCCTATCAATTTTGAGTCCGGTAAAAGAAGTTACGTTTCTCTGTGGCATTCCCATTTGATGTTGTTGGTGTCCAAAAACAGACTATTTTTTCAAAATTCTGACATTTAGCAGCACATGGAGGGTTAACAAATGCTTACCGGAATATTTTATCCATGCATCTGGTACTGTGACACCAAGACTTATCAATGGATATTTTCTCTTGAAAACCTACAGGATGTTTTTACAGAAATCCAGGGAAAACATGAATTTTTTAATCTTTTCAATGTTAACAACCCCAAAATGGATTAATTCTTGGTTTTTTGAATACCCTTATTACTTACAAAAATGGTCCTCGATGAATTCCACTTCCAACAAAGGAGATTATGTTTATCTCTCGGGTATACATTTGAGTGCTGTGCATATCCGAAAACAGCCCATTTGAACACAATTACTATGGTTGGCACTTTGTAAAGGGTTAATAAACGATCACTGAAATATTTTGTCCACGCAACTTGTAATGTCACACAAAGACCTGCGATTAGTTAATTTTTCTTGAAAACCTACAATTTGCTTTTAGAGAAAATGGGAATTTTAAGCTTTTAAGGGGTAACTCTCTTTAGCCTGCCCAAAATGGGTTAAGACTTCGACTTTTGAATACCCTTACTACTTACAAAAATGTTTCCGTATAAACTTTGCGCTCGATAACAGAAGGCACTTTTCTTTGTGGATTACCCACTGGGTGCTGTTGGTGTCCAAAAACAGCCCATTTTATCACAGTGTGGACATTTAGCAGCCCCTGGAGGGTTAACAAATGCTCACCGGAGTATTTTGTCCATGCAACTTGTATTGTTACATTAAGCCCTGCGCGTGGCCAATTTTTCTTGAAAATCTACAAGACTCGTTTAGAGAAATCCAAAGAAAACATGAATTTTTGAGCTTTTGAGGGGTTTTGCAGTTTAACCAGCACAAAACTGGTAAACGGTTGGTTTTTTGAATACGCTTATTACTTGCAAACATGATCCACGGTGAATCCTACTTCCAATAAATGAAGTTATGTTTATCTCTCGTGTATCGTTTGGGTGCTGTGGGAGGGGGGAGCAAAAACAGCCCATTTCATCAAAATATTTCGATGTTTGGCAGCCTGTGGAGGGTTAACATATGCATTGCCTGATATCTCTTGTATATGAATGGTCGTGTCACAGAGAGGTCTAACAATGAAGATTGTTTAAAACAAGAGGCCCCAGGGGGGCCTGAGGGCACTCACCTGACATGGTAGCCTAAATATCAACCCAGAGAATTGATTTCAACAAGTTGTTGCATCTGCTCCTCCTAAGAAAAGCGGCGTATACCAAATATCCAAATATTCTGACCAGTGGATCTAAAAAAAAAGAAGAATATTCCTCATATTGAACTAAGTTATAATTCGGGATCCCACAGGGAGCCCATATATGAACCCAGGGACTTGGCTTTAACAAACTTGAATCTCACCCCTCCCCCCCCCACCCCCCCCCCCCCCCCCCCTAAGGATGCTGCACACCAAATATCAAAACATTCCGACTGCTGGATCTGAAGAAGAAGATTTTTAAAGAAAATTCCTCATTTTGAACTAAGTTACAATTCGAGCTCCCACAGTGAGTACAAATATGGACCTAGGGACATGGCTTTAACAAACTTGAATCTCACCCCCCTAAGGATGCTGCATACCAAATATCAAAACATTCCGACTGCTCAGAGTCCGACATAAGCCGTAACCTATAGGTTAGGTTATGGGGGAGGTTACGTGTTTCTATAAACTCGAGACCTATTATTAGGTTACAAGAGGATACTGATTACCTTAATAATTTACTTTATATCTACACTACGGAAACCTACAGGTTACGGTATGCTAGGCACACCGTAACCTATTTTAAGGTTACGGTGTATGAAGCTTATATCAGTCCCTGCTGCTGGATCTGAAGAAGAAGATTTTTAAAGAAAATTCCTCATTTTGAACTAAGTTATCATTCAGGCTCCCAAAGTGAGCCCAAATACGGACCTAGGGGCATGGCTTGAACAAACTTGAATCTCACCCCCATAAGGATGCTGCATACCAAATATAAAAACATTCCAACTGCTGGATCTGAAGAAGATTTTTAAAGAAAATTCCTCATTTTGAACTAAGTTATAATTTGGGCTACCACAGTGAGCCCAAATATGAACCCAGGGACTTGGCTTGAATAAACTTGAATCTCACCCCCCTAAGCATGGTGCATACCCAATGTCGAAAGATTCTGCCTGCTGGATCTTGAGAAGAATATTTTCAAAGAAATTTGCCTGAAATGCACTAAGTTCAAATTTGGGCTCCTATACTGAGCCCAAATATATACCCAGGGAGCCAATTTGAACAAACTTGAATCAGATCCACCCCACAATGTTACATACCAAATATCAAAAGATTCTGCCTGCTGGATCTGGAGAAGAAGATTTTTTTTAAGAAATTTGCCTGAAATGCACTAAGTTCGAATTCGGGCTTCTATAGTGAGCCCAAATATGAATCCAGGGGGGCCGATTTGAACAAACTTGAATCAGATCCACCCCACAATGTTGCATACCAAATATCAAAAGATTCTACTTGCTGGATCTGGAGAAGAAGATTTTGGAAGAAATTTGCCTGAAATGCACTAAATTCGAATTCGAGCTTCTATAGTGAGCCCAAATATGAATCTAGGGAGCCGATTTGAACAAACTTGAATCAGATCCAACCCACAATGTTGCATACCAAATATCAAAAGATTCTGCCTGCTGGATCTGGAGAAGAAGATTTTTTAAGAAATTTGCCTGAAATGCACCAAGTTCGAAATCGGGCTCCTATACTGTGCCCAAATATGAACCCAGGGGGGCCGATTTGAACAAACTTGAATCAGATCCACCCTACAATGTTGCATACCAAATATGAAAAGATTCTGCCTGCTGGATCTGGAGAAGAAGATTTTTTAAGGTTTTGGAGTCAAACCGATAGGGATTTTTTTTAACCATTCTATTCTACTGGATAAAAGTAAGCTTTATACAAAATAAGAATTCTCTGTGCCATGTAGTTTTGGAGATATGGAAGTTTTAAGGTTTTTCCTATTTTTAGCTCCCGAGGTTTCCACGGGGCTATGAGCAACAATTTTTTGCATCAATCAACTACTTATGACCCATTATCATCTCATATGAAATTTGGTTCAAATCGACCTCACAGTTCTGAAAATAGCAATTTTAGGCGTGGCCAAAATTTTTGCCCATCCCATAACAAACGCAAATAATGCCTGACAAACTTCTCTTGAACAAACTTGATTCTAAACCTCAAAAGGACTCTGTATACCACGTATCAAGTCTCTGCTACTGGTGGTTCATTAGAAGAAGATTTTCATTTTCAAAAAATTTGGCCATTTTTTCCCCACCCCTCTGCTCAATATGAGCCGAAACCTAATTTGCATAAAAATCAAAATGCCCCTATATAACCACTACTTACATGAAATTTAATTAAAATGTGGCCAGTGGTTTAGGAGAAAGAGACTCAAACACCACCTGCATGCAGGACGGACGACAGATGACGGACGATGGGCGAATGGACGGACGACAGACAAAGAGTGATAAGAAAGGCTCACCCTGACTTTCAGTCAGGTGAGCTAAAAAATCTGCTAGATGTGTTGCGAGAAAGTGCCTATAACCCCCAATTTTGCCAGTTTTTTGCCAATTCTGGCAAAATAAGGGTTAAATCGAAAATTCCGCTTTGGTACATTTTTAGATTTTGTGCCCCTCCATGAGTGTGCAAAATTGTGTGGAAACTGGTTTCGAAAATGGCTTCGGAATTGTACGGACAAAATGTGTGGGGAAAAAAAAATAATAATCCGTAGAAAAACAATAGTCTTTTCCAGAAGGAAAAGCCTATTAATTATTTAAACCTCATTTTTGCACTCTTTGTGCCCTCCAACTGTGGCCCCTTTGTCCCAGCCATAATCAATTTTCAGGAAATGATCTCTATGCACAAATCATGTAAAAAAAACTTTTTGGCTTGGCAAAAGCCATTTGAGTTTGGCTGGCAGCCAAAAATAAGACAAGAGGCCCCACGGGGCCTGAGGGCGCTCACCTGATACTGGCCGAGTCATATCACCAAAATAGCAAGGGATTCTGCCTTGTGGTTATTATCAGTTTTTCAACATAAAAGTGTTTTCTCTACTTAGTAACCCAGAGTGTTCATATGTTAGATCCCCATATTGGGTACTCAATAATTTATCTATTTATTTATTGGAATTTAAGGTCACTTTCTAAGGCTACATCATTACAGAGGCATAATTATAATATCAGGTTTGGTCAATCGTTTATGCCTATTACTGCCCACTTTACAGGGCTTTCAACGCAGGAATTGGTTACTGGGCCCAATTTTATCAATAAACCAGAACTTGAACAAATTTCGATTTGCCGCTTCTAAGAAAACTAAAAATCAAATATCAAAAGATTCTGAGAGGAGTATCAGAAAAAAAAGATTTTTTAAGAATATTTCTCATACTGAATTAAGTTATACATTGGGCTCCCATAGGGAACCCAAAAACAAAAGCTTCTGAAGCAGTGGTTTGGGAGAAGAAGATTATTCAACGTTATTCCCATTTAAGGTCACTTTCAGCATCTAAGGCTACATCTTACAGAGGCGTAATTATAATATCAAGTTTGGTCAATCGTTTATGCCTATCACTGCCCACTTTACAGGGCTTTCAATGCAGGAATTGGTTACTACTGGGCCCAATTTTATCAATAAAGCAGAACTTGAACAAACTTCAATTTGCCACTTCTAAGAAAATCAAAAATCAAATATCAAAAGATTCTGACAGGAGTAACAGAAAAAAAAGATTTTTTAAGAATATTTCTCATACTGAACTAAGTTATACATGGGCTCCCATAGGGAGCCCAAAAATAAAAGCTTCTGAAGCAGTGTTTTGGGAGAAGAAGATTCTTCAACGTTATTCCCATTAGCTACACTGTTAAAAAATGATGACTCGGCACTTTTAGTCCTAGAAAAGAACCTTATGATAAAATTTTTACCATTTTTTTCTTCCGGTCCTAAGGAAGCTTCACACCATATAAAAATTCTCAGTGCCATGTAGTTCTGGAGATATGGGCATTTAAAAAGAAAAAAATTTTTTAGCTCCTGCAGTTCCCATGGGGGACAGGAAAACAATTTTCGGCATAAATTAGGTACTTATGACCCAATAAGCCCTCATATCAAATTTGGTTCAAATCGACTTTTTGGTTTGGAAAATAAAAATTTTGGTATAATTTGGGCTCCCACAGTGAGCCCAAATATGAACCCAGGTACTTGGCTTTACCAAACTTCACTCTCAGCCCCTAAGAATGCTGTACATCAAATATCAAAACATTTTGACTGGTGGATCTGAAAAAAAAATTTTTTTTAAAGAATATTCCTCATATTGAACTAAGTTATAATTTGGGCTCCCACAGGGAGACCAAATATGAGCCGAAGGACTTGACTTGAACAAACTTGAATCTCACCTCCCTAAGCATACTGTATACCAAATATCAAAAGATTCTGACCGGTGGATGCGAAGAAGAAGATTTTAAAAGAATATACCTCGTATTGCACTAAGTTACAATTTGGGTTCCCAAAGGGAGTCCAAATATGAACTCAGGGACTTGGCTTGAACAAACATCAATCTCACCCCCCTAAGGATGATGCATAGCAAATATCAAAAGATTCTGATTTGTGGATCCGAAGAAGAAGATTTTTAAAATATATCCCTCATATTGCACTAATTTGAACATTTGGGTTCCCATAGGGAACCCAAATATGGACCGAGGAATTTGATTTCTACAAATATGTGAATCAATGTTCCAAAGATGTTATATGTAAAATATGAAAGCTTTTAGAGCAGTGGTTTGGAAGAAAACAATTCTTTATTTTTTTCCCATTGCCTACTGTGTTAAAAAATACTGACTCAGCACTTTTTCAGAGTCCCGAAAAAGTACCCTATGATAAAACCGATAGCAATTTTTTTTTACCAATCCTTTCTGTTGGTCCCAAGAAAGCTTCACACCAAATAAAAATTCTCACTGCCGTGCAGTTTTTGAGATATAGGCGTTTTAATTTTTTTCTATTTTTAGCTCCTGTGGTTCCCACGGGGCTACAGGAAAAAAAATTTCTGCATAAATTAGGTACTTATGACCCAATAAGCCCTCACATAAAATTTGGTTCAAATTGGCCTCTCGGTTTAAAAAATAGAAATTTGGGGTGGGGCCAAAATTTTTGCTCCTCCCATAACATCGCCAAGTATAGACCTACAAACTTCTCTTGAACAAACTTGAGTCTACACCTCAAAAGGAAGCTGCATACCAAATATCAAGTCTCTGCTATTGCTGGTTCTTGAGAAGAAGATTTTTTAAGAATTGGAGCATTTTTGCCCCACCCCTCTGCTCAATATGAGCCGAAACCTAATTTGCCCAAAAATCAAAATGCCGCTATATAACCCCTACTCACATGAAATTTCATTAACATGCGGCCAGTGGTTTGGAAGAAAAAGACCCAAACACCACCTTCACGCCGGACGACGGACGACGGACGAAAAGTGATCAGAAAAGCTCACCCTGACTTTCAGTCAGGTGAGCTAAAAATATCCAAAAGTTTCAAGGTGAAAGTAGGGATCCACACGATACCCCATGGGACAACCAAATGTATTTGTTGACTGTTGCAATTAACTGCTCCTGAGGAAGCTTCACATCAAATAAAACTAGAGGATGGCCACCAAAGGGTGGCTGATTCCCCCGAAAAAAGCCTTGATAGCCATTCCAACCTTATTCGCGACACACCCTCTGGTTGTGGGCAATAATAATACCAAGTATCATTAATATCCTTGAAGGCTGTAAGAAGTTATGGAATGGACACGAATTCCGTCTACGCCCAGATGGACAGACGGACGACGTCACGGCTAGATTCCCACAAATTTTTTTCGGGGGAATAAAACTATGTTCCATGCAGTTTTCAAAATACAGGCATTTGAAGTCTGTTTTTCTATTTTTAGCTTATGCGGTTCCCATGAGTGCGTGGAATCAATTTTCTTTTCATACATCCAAGACCTGAAATAAGTGGTGGGCAAAGGACAATCACCAACACCAAACTTACTTTGACCTACACACTTTAAAATCCACAAAATTCTGTTCAGTTATAGAAACTGAGTTTAAAAAAAACCTGTAATTTGGTATAAATTTAAATTCCATTGCGAATTAACAAGTCATTCCCTCATTTAGTAGACACCATATGTCAATTTACAAGGTGTAAAGCAATATGTTAAAACTGACCTGCACCAAATTAAAACAAGAGGCCCCATCGGGCCTGAGGGTGCTCACGTGATGTGGTAGCATAAATATCAACCCAGGGAATTGATTTCAACAAGTTGCATCTGCTCTTCCTAAGAAAAGCTTATACCAAATATCCAAAGATTCTAACCAGTGGATCTAAAAAAAAAGATTTTTAAAGAATATTCCTCATATTGAACAAAGTAATAATTTGGGCTCCCACAGAGAGCCCAAATATGAAACCAGGGACTTGGTTTGAACAAACTTGAATCTCACATCCAGTGGGATGCTGTATACCAAATATCAAAAGATTCTGACAGGGAGCCCACTTATCAACCCAGGGACTTGGCTTAAACAAACTTGAATCTTACCCTCCTGAGGATCTAGAGAAGAAGATTTTTTAAGGTTTTTCCCATTGCCTACAGTGTTAAAAAGTGCTGACTCAGCACTTTTTCAAAGTCCTGAAAAAAGTATCTTGTGATCAAACCGATAGGGATTTTTTTACCATTCTATTCTACTGGATAAAAGTAAGCTTTATACAAAATAAGAATTCTCTGTGATCTGTAGTTTTGGAGATATGGCAGTTTTAAGGTTTTTCCTATTTTTAGCTCCCGAGGTTTCCACGGGGCAATGAGAAAATGAAAGTGTCAATGACACTGTAGCTCAACTTGTCAAGACAAAGACATGTACATGTATAGTATGTGACACAGCAATGACAAACATCTAGGTAATGAACTGATAACAAAGGTACATATAAAGTATTGTAACGGTCTGTACATAAATACTGACTGTTGCCTGTAACAAATGTATAGGTAAAGTATTGTAAAGGTGGGTGACAGTCAGATGCTAAACTAGAAAAGAAATCTTGGAGTCCCATAGTGGGTCTGACTGAACCCCAAAATATTTGTTCTCATATTTATTTATTTATTGATGTTTAAGGTCACATATTTATGTACAATGGCTAATCATGACTGATTTGTTCTCATAGCATAGTGATAACAAAGGCACCCCAAAACACACTCGTTCCTGTCCCAAGAAGTTTTGTGAAGATCGGTTCATAAATACAGCCTCTATCCTGAGCCGTATTGACATGTGTGCTTACACTGTGTAAGCAGCACTGAATAAATCAAAGTTCAACTAATTTGCATAATTTCTGCACGAAAAAAAAACCCTTACAATATGTGATGTATTCCATGTTACTAAACATTCATACAAAAATTTATTCAAATCAGAATTTTCATACAGAAGTTCTGTACAAAAGACTGATTGCACTAATTTTGGTACAAAATGGCTGCTGGTGGCCACGCCCAAAAACACTCGCTCTCATCCCACGGTGATAACAAAGGTACCCAAGAAGTTTCGTAAAGATTGGTTCATAAATATGGCCTCTAGTCTAAGCCGTATAGAAGTTGTGTACAAAAAAATGATTAGACCCAATTTCAGAACAAAATGGCCACTGGCAGCCATCTTGAATTTTAGACCGCACCCAGAAACACTCGTTCTCGTCCCAAGGTGACAATAAAGGTACCAAAGACATTTCGTGAAGATCAGTTCATAAATACAGACTCTAGTCTGAGCCGTATTGACATGTGTACTTACTGCGTGTAAGTCACACTGAAAAAAATCAAAGTTCATCTAATTTGCATAATTTTTGCACGAGAAAAAAACCTGTATTATATGTGATGTATCCCATGGTACTAAACATTCACACAAAAAATTATTCAAATCAGCACTTTCATATGGAAGTTCTGTGCAAAAATCTGATTGCACCTAATTTTGTACAAAATGGCTGCCATCGGCCATCTTGAATTTCGGACCGCACCCCAAAACACTCGTTCTCGTCCCATGGCGATACCAAAGTTACCCAAGAAGTTTCGTAAAGATCGGTTCATAAATACGGCCTCTAGCCCGAGCCGTATTGGCATTTGCACTTACAGTTCTGAAAGTAACACCAAAAAACATCAAAATTAGTCTATTTTGCACAATTTACGCACGAGAAAAAAACCTGTATTATATGTGATGTATCCCATGGTACTAAACATTCATACAAAAAATTATTCAAATCAGAGCTTTCATATGGAAGTTCAAAAAACCCCGTATTATATGTAATGTATCCCATGGTACTAAAAATTCATACAAAAATTTATTCAAATCAGATCTTTCTTGTGCACAAACATCTCATTGCACCTAATTTTGAACAAAATGGCTGCAAGCGGCCATCTTGAATTTCAGACTGGACCCCAAAACACTCCTTCTGATCCCACAGTGATAACAAAGGTACCCAAGCAGTTTCATGAAGATCAATTCATAAATACGGCCTCTAGCCCGAGCCGTATTGGGATTTGCACTTACAGTGCTGAAAGTAACACTAAATAAATCAAAGTTAGCCTAATTTGCATAATTTACGCACAAGAAAAAAACCCATATTATATGTAATGTATACCATGGTACTAAACATTCATACAAAAAATTATTCAAATCAAAGCTTTCATATGGAAGTTCTGTGCAAAAATCTGATTGCCCCTAATTTTGTACAAAATGGCTGCCAGCGGCCATCTTGAATTTCCGACCAGACCCCAAAACAATCGTTCTCGTCTCACAGTGATAACAAAGGTACCCATGATGTTTCGTAAAGATCGGTTCATAAATATGGCCTCTAGCCCGAGCCGTATAGGGATTTGCACTTACAGTGCTGAAAGTAACACTAAATAAATCAAAGTTAGTCTAATTTGCATAATATAAGCACGAGAAAAAAACCCATATGATATGTAATGTATCTCATGGTACTAAACATTCATACGAAAAATTATTCAAATCAGAGCTTTCATATGGAAGTTCTGTACAAAAAAAAAATGTCTGCATCGTCGGTACAAAATGGCTGCTGGCAGCCATCTTGAATTTCGGACTGCACCCAAAAACACTCGTTCTCATCCCACGGTCATAGCAAAGGTACCCAAGAAGTTTCGTAAAGATTGGTTCATAAATACAGCCTCTAGCCCGAGCCATAGCAGCTTGGCACTTACAGCTCTGAAAGTAACACTAAATAAATCAAAGTCAGTCTAATTTGCATAATTTACGCACGAGAAAAAAACCCGTATTATATGTGATGTATCCCATGGTACTAAACATTTGTACAAAACTTTATTCAAATCAGAACTTTCATACAGAAGTTCTGTACAAAAAACTGATTTTTGCATCATCGGTACAAAATGGCCGCTGGCAGCCATCTTGAATTTCGGACCACACCTAAAAACACTCGTTCCCGTCCCAGGGTCATAACAAAGGTACACAAGAAGTTTCGTAAAGATCGGTTCATAAATACTACCTCTAGCCCGAGCCATAGCCAATTGTTGACGTACGGACAGACGGACAGACGGACAGGCGGATGGACGGACAGACGGACGACGGGCCATGACAATAGCTCAAATTTGACTTTGTCAAAGTTCAGCTAAAAATTGTTTGCATCAATCAACTACTTAGGATCCATTATCATCTCCTATCAAATTTGGTTCAAATCGACCTCACGGTTCTGAAAATAGAAATTTTAGGCCTGGCCAAAATTTTTGCCCATCCCATAACGAAGGCAAATAATGCCCAACAAACTTCTATTGAACAAACTTGATTCTAAACCTCAAAAAGACTCTGTATACCACATATCAAGTCTCTGCTACTGGTGGTTCATTAGAAGAAGATTTTCATTTTCAAAAAATTTGGCCATTTTTTCCCCACCCCTCTGCTCAATATGAGCCGAAACCTAATTTGCATAAAAATCAAAATGCCCCTATATAACCACTACTTACGTGAAATTTAATTAAAATGTGGCCAGTGGTTTAGGAGAAAGAGCCTCAAACACCACCTTCACGCAGGACGGACAACAGATGATGGATGACGGATGGACAGATGGATGAAGAGTGATAAGAAAAGCTCACCCTGACTTTAAGTCAGGTGAGCTAAAAAATCTTCAAGAAGCGTTGTGAGAAAGTGCCTATAAACCCTAATTTTGACAGTTTTTTGCCAATTCTGGCAAAATAAGGGTTAAATCGAAAATTCCGCTTCCGTACATTTTTAGATTTTGTGCCCCTCTATGAGTGTGCAAAATTGTGTAGAAATCGGTTTCGAAAATGGCTTCGGAATTGTACGGGAAAAAAAAAAAATAATAATAATCCGTATTTTTTCCAGAGGGAAAAGCCTAATAATTATTTAAAGGTGTAAAGCAATATGTTAAAAATTACCTGCACAAAATTAAAACAAGAGCTGTTAAAACAAGAGGCCCCAGGGGGCCTGAGGGCGCTCACTTGATGTGGTAGCATAAATATCAACCCAGGGAATTGATTTCAACAAGTTGCATCTGCTCTTCCTAAGAAAAGCTTATACCAAATATCCAAAGATTCTAACCAGTGGATCTAAAAAAAAAGATTTTTAAAGAATATTCCTCATATTGAACAAAGTAATAATTTGGGCTCCCACAGGGAGCCCAAATATGAAACCAGGGACTTGGCTTGAACAAACTTGAATCTCACATCCAGTGGGGAATGCTGTATACCAAATATCAAAAGATTCTGACACGGAGCCCATTTATCAACAACCCAGGGACTTGGCTTAAACAAACTTGAATCTTACCCTCCTAAGGATGATACACACCAAATATCAAAAGCATTCTGACTGCAGGATCTGAAGAATAAGATTTTTAAAGAAAATTCCTCATTTTGAACTAAGTTATCATTCGGGCTCCCACAGTGAGCCCAAATATGAAACCAGGGACTTGGCTTTAACAAACTTGAATCTCAGCCCCCTAAGGATGCTGCACACCAAATATCAAAACATTCCAACTGCTGGATCTGAAGAAGAAGATATTTTAAGAAAATTCCTCATTTTGAACTAAGTTACAATTCGAGATCCCACAGTGAGCCCAAATCTGGACCTAGGGACATGGCTTGAACAAGTTTGAATCTCACCCCCCCCCCCCCATCCCCCCCCCCCCCCCCCCCCCCCCCAAGGATGATGCGTACCAAATATCAAAATATTCCGACTGCTGGATCTGAAAAAGAAGATTTTTAAAGAAAATTCCTCATTTTGAACTAAGTTATAATTTGGGCTCCCACAGTGAGCACAAATATGAGCCCAGGGACTTGGCTTGAACAAACTTAAATCTCACCCCCTAAGCATGCTGCATACCAAATATCAAAAGATTCTAATTGGAAGATCTGAAGAAGAAGATTTTTAAAGAATATTCCTCATACGGCACTAATTTTAACATTTAAGCTCCCATAAGAGAGCCCAAATATGGACCCAGGGATTTGATTTCAATAAACGTGTGAAACAATCTTCCAAAGATGTTATGTGTGAAATTTGAAAGCTTTTGGAGCAGTGGTTTGGGAGAAAAGTGGTCTTAAAGTTTTTTCCCCATTACCCACAGTGTTAAAAAATGCTGACTCAGCACTTTTTCCAAGTCCCCCAAAAAGTACCCCATGATAAAACCGATAGCAATTTTTTTTTACCATTCCATTTTGTTGGTCCTAAGGAAGCCTCACACCAAATAAGAATTCTCAGTGCCGTGTAGTTTTGGAGATATGGGCATTTTATTTTTTTTCTACTTTTAGCTCCTGCGGTTTCCATGGGGCGACGGGGAAAAAAAATGTGGCATAAATTAAGTACTTATGACCCAATAAGCCCTCATATCAAATTTGGTTCAAATCTGCCTCTCGGTTTGGAAAATAGAAATTTTGGACGGGGCGAAAATTCTTGCCCCTCCCATAATGAAGGCAAATATAGAGCCTAAAACTTCTCTTGAACAAATCTGAGTCTACACCTCAAAAGGAAGCTGCACACCAACTATCAAGTCTCTGCTCTGCTGGTTCATGAGATGAAGATTTTTTAAGATTTAAGCACACTTTTTTGGGCATGGCCCTATAGGGGCGAGGCAACTTGATTTGAACAAAATCAAATTGCGATGTCATAACAAACTATTATTTGGATTTTCCTAAAGGGAAAATCTATTTGTTATTGCAATGATTATTTTTTTTTTTTTTTTTTTTTTTATTATTATTATTATTCTTCCACACTTTTTGTTTTCACTATTTCTCGAAAACGCTCTTGACGATTTTTTTTAAAGTTTCTGTACTCATAAAGGGTCATAAGTTGTAACTAATCGTCATATTCCCATTTTTCTGAAAATGTTTTAGTTAACCCTTTATGCCAAAAAACACAAAAATATTTGGCAGCTCATATCTTTGGACTGGAAAGGACGATTGACTTGAAATTTTCTCAGACATGTCAGCAATACACCCCTCTATCAGCATATGGTACAAAAATGTATCTAGTTAACACCTTTCTGCCAAAACATTTTTCGTAACGAAAAAAAAAATCAAAATTTGACCATTTTTGAACTCAATCTCGGGACAGGGATATGCTGAACCATCTAAAATAGCTTAGATATGAAGACTTTATCACCGAATTGTAAAAACCATCGAAAAAATTTCGACTCGAATTTCCGACAATCCAAAATGGCGGCCGAAAAATCGAATTTTTATTTTCGGTTATTTATGCGTTTCAGGCCATTTGGAGACGAAAAAAAAATTTTTTTTGCACCAGAAAAATTTTCGGTTTGGACTTAGAAATTTTCGACCAAAAGTCGGAAATTTTTGTTTCCACCGGGCTACTTTGCCGTCACAGTACTCAACAAGTGGGACGATTTGAAAGCTTCTAAGGGTAGAAATGTTGAAGTCACAGTGTACATGAACAGTTATCATCTTTTGGAAATGGAGTTGTTCTTAATTTGGCTTCTGCTAGCAGTCAAACATGGCTTCGGGACACTGTGACCAAAAATTGAAAAAAAATGTCTTGGTTTTTTTTACTTTATTATGTCTAGATTCATTATTTCTCATAAATAAAAACTATCAATGACGGCCATGAGTCCTAATAAATAAAACCATCAGTATTTGGGGCAAAATGTTTCTTGTTGGGCAAAAACGCCCCAAAACGCCCAAACCTTTATAGGCCAATATCTCCTGAAGGAGAAAAGCTATCGACTTAATTTCTTGACAGACTTGTCAGAATTACTCTTCTCTAAAACAAACATAATCGGTATTTTTTTCCATTTTTTATGTTTTCTGCCAAAATTTTTCACAAAACGGAAAGTTATCTCGAAAATCGGCCATTTTGGATTGAAATATCGGAACCCCAGGAGCGATTTTTGAAATAAAGTTCAGCAATTGATAGCTCATTTTATACCCTAACAGAACATAGAAAAACCCAAAACCCCTTGTCGCTAGATTTTGCTGTAGATGAGGGTGAAGGGAGGTACCCTCAAATGTGTGTCGAAAGTTGGCGAAATTGAAAAAAGGTTACCTTAACGTATGGCAACGGTATAAACTACTGGCGGTCTCAACGATATATGGATGCAAAATCACACCTTGAAGCCAGTTAGGCAAGTTGGTACAAAAAACGGGGACTTCATGCTCAGTTGCAGCTCTACACTCGTCTACAACACTGCCTAGGCCCATTCCAAACTGATAGAGTCTGGACGAATAGTGTTCTCACTTTCCACGCGATGGGCGATGTTTCCATGCGGTCTGGACACTCGCATTGGATGCCATGATGTCGGACAGGCTCCGTAGAACAAGTTCTGAAAATTTCAAGTCGCTGTCTTCCACGGTCTCGACACAGCTCGTGTTTGTCTGAAGTGCAACTGTAATGTCTAATTGTAGAATTTTCGTGAATCTTTTCCTGCCAAAAAGATACTCACCTCCGATTTCTTATAACTTCAAATTCTAATGATTATCTAAGGTTTAAATGCAGTGTCTGGGAGGGACCCCCCCTCCCCAACCCTGCAGCTCCAGCCACTAACGCTAACCCTAACCCTAACCCTACTTCTCCCCCGCACTTTCCCACCTTAGCGGCATTCTGGCTCGAAAGTTGCTAAAATGACAAGAGGCTACATTAATGTATGACAACGGTACAAATTACAAGTGGTGAAGGACGATATTGAGACAAACAATCATACCTTGGAGCCGGTTAAGCAATGTGGCACTGAAACCTGGCACTTTATGCTCAATCACTGCTGTATAGCCATCTACATCACTGCCCAAGTCCATTCCAAAATGATAAAGTCGGGACGAATAGTACTCTCTCTTTCCTCGCGTCGTGTGGTGCTTCCACGCAGTGAAAACACTCGATTCTAGTGCCAAAATGTCGGCCAGGCTTCGTAGAACAAGTCCTGAAAATTTCAAGTCGCTACCTCCAGCGGTCTAGACACAGTCCGTGTATATCTGAAGTGCTATTTGAATGATGTTTAATATGCAAAGTTTCGTGAATCTTTTCCTGCATGCCAAAAACCTACTTACCGCCAATTTCTTTTGACTTTTAACTTCTGACGTTTCTCAAAGATTTAGAGGTTGCGTTGGGTTCCCTGGGTGGTGGTCTTAAAGAAGCAACTTCGATTTACAGTCAACTCGTCACCAGTCACACCCAGTTGTAAGTTTTAAGAGGAACTACCCCAGAGAGGGATGAGTAGGGCAGTCTGCGCCCATTCACCACGTCTTCTTTCGCACCGGCTTGAAAAAGACCAAATTCAAAAAATTACCTCCTCTCTTCAAACCGCTATTTCTCAGCTAATTCTTGGCGGATTTCCAAGAAATTTCCACTCAGCATTCACGAATATCTGCTGCATCACATGCCATGAAGAGCGACACGAATTTCGCATTTTGTCATTCTCAAAATCGAGAAGAGCTTATGCGCATAAGCACGAGGTTCTCGCGGGCCACATGCTTGGTTTCTGGATTTTCCAGCGATGTGGTCGTGTTTAGCAGAGCTTCTAGAACAAACGCTGAAAATTTCGAGTCGCTGCTCCTAAAACTCTCGCCACAATCTACTGTACATGGAACGGAGTGTTTACTTTTTATTATTTGGATTTTCCTAAAGGGAAAATCTATTTGTTATTGCATTGATTATTTTTCTGCAAATTTCATTATTGAACAGGGACTCGTTGGAGAGCCTCTATATCTCTTATAGACATAATTAACCTCAGTTTCAGCTACATAAAAAAAGAATTCAGAAGGTTAATCTTTCCTTCTAGACTCTAGTAATGGTTGGTTGTAACCTTCACTGGCATTACAGAGTCTACACTCATAAAAATCATGAAGTTGTGTGGTGCTAGTCTACTGTGGTAGACCAATATCTGGTAATTAAACTTGGAAGTCAAAAGCTTGACATGCAGGTCTACTGTTTTTTATTGAAATAGAATTTTACAATTGCACAAGATTGAACTTTTCGCTATCCGTGAGTTCCTTCTTGTGTTGTCATTTTGTAGCCTACATACAGCTCAAAAGAAGTTAAGCCATTAGTTTTAAATAGACTGGCAAGCTGAATGTTGACATACAGGTCTGTTATGCACAAAACCAGATCAAAATTATTGGTCTTTTTTGAATTCCTTCTTGTGTTGTCACTTTTGATAGGCTCAAAGTGAAGTTAATCCTTTACCAACCATGGCTTGACTTTACCCATTCAGCTCTTATGCCTCTATAGTGCGGTCTGTGCAGTATTATCTTTTAGTGGAAGATTAATATTGCTACTGTTTTATGATGCAGTGATCATGAGACCTGCAGGATTGAATTGTCTGTTAGGCTTAGGTGTTTTTATTTTATACTAGGAGTGTTTGAAGCTGTTATGCACACTTGATAATATGTTTGCTTTTTACCTGCGTCACCAGCGGTGAGCAAGTCCAGTAACCTCTTGACTCTGTATGTCCATCCGTCTGGAACAATTTTTTTGTCAAAGCTTTCTTGGTTTGTATCTAAGCGATTCATTCTACATTTGGTCTTGGTCTCCAGCTTTGTAATGTTAAGTTGTACCGTGTTTGCCATTTTCGGATTTGCCATGTAGCTCAAACCCCTGCTCTCTGATGTCAAAATAAAGAAATTTCAAGTAACAATTTTCTCCAGAATGCAATGGAATTTAACCAGTTTTGTCTTCCCTCACAAAGCTCAATGAGCTCTGTCAAACAATATAGAATTGTGGAAATTCCCAGCTGCTTTGTGGGGAAAATTTGTGACATGGATTTTTGTACATCAGTATGCATGGGGTTAATGCTTGTATAATCTCAATCAGTTGCATGCAATGACGCAAGTCCAGACCTGGTATAAATTTGTCTTGCTATATTTATATTCATGTGGGTGTATATTGTAAATATATTTTTATACTAATCAGCACTTCCGCTAGGCTAAAAAATATTGGGTCCTCTTTTAGATTTTGAGGAAATAATGGGGCGACCAAGTATTCTCTGTACAACGGGCCAACCATCTAATCTAAGACGACGTTGCAACAATGGCTTGATATTTGTACCATGACATTGTGAATCATAGACTGAATAGCTTTTTTGACATTAACAGCCCAAGTGTGCATGATTTATACAGATATATTCACTCATATTTTGATTCAAGTGCATGCCAATATATTTTTTGCACTGGTCATCAGGGGAAAATCGATTTGGTGAATAGGTCTGTTTTACTGACTCAAAAAAAACCCTCGTGGATGCCCTGCTAATACATGGTGTACATGTGAAATACTTTGACACTGTGTATTTTATTATTTATGAAAAAATGGGCCATATTTACATATCACTCATTCTTGATGTCTTTGTGGGAGTGACACTCATCAAAATTAGTCATTGGTAGGTTAATTGCATTGACTTGCAGGATTGTTTGGCATGGCATCCTGTTCTCACTCACTGCTGTACGTCAGCTGAGTAAGCTCTTGGAGCATAGTCTACTGAGATAATCAGTAAGTAAAGTCTTGGCATCCTCTTTTCACTCTCTGCTGAACCCCAGCTGAGTAAGCTCTTGGAACTTGTTCTGCTGAGGGACATTAATCAGTGAAGTCTAGGAACTTACTCTGACCAGCTGTTACACCTGGTTTGAACTTGGAATGAGCTTTCAGAACTCTTTCCTGCCCTGTGTACTTGCTTATGGTTCATTGAAAAAATTAATTCTGTATTGATAAGTACATTGTGCACTTTTGGACATTCTTGTCCAGAATATTAGTTATGTAAAAGATTAGTATAGTTTGCCTTGTATTTATATTATTTTACTCACAGTTTCAGGTTCTTTGTTATTGTGGTGATTGTTGCTATTCACCATGTATATTTTGGCAAAAAAAATATTAAACTGTGATAGAAAAAAGAACTCTTGGTGATCTTTATACTGCTTTGGAGTTGGATATATTGAAATCCAGTACAGTTACAATAGACACATGTTTTGTTGATAATAATAAAATAGCTCTGCTTGAGCTTACTGCAGATATCAGTGACAGTGTACATTTTCAAAACTATTGGTACAGTGATGCTCACTTAATTAGATATCTCTTTAATCATTTATCCCTGTCAATTGAATTATTTCGAACACAGAGCTATACTTTTAATACAAATTTGTCATGTTGCATATGGATTTTATAGTAAACTCCCGTTGATTGTATAAAAAATCGAACATCGTCCCCTGATTTCCATTGTGTTCTGTATGCCAGTAGGCACAGGGGACACACTGGAACTCAAGGAACGACATGTCAAAAAAGTATTCTTCGAACAAAAATTTTTGGTTTGGACTTTGCCCAAGAATTAGAACTTTTTGTTATGATCAGGCTTCTTTGGCATGCTAGAATCCCGATGTGACCAAAAATCGCTAAAAATATCTTGTGTTTTTTTTTACACTTTTGTATGTTTAGTTTCCATGTTTGAGTGAAAAACGAAACAAAACGTTTTTACAAAATTCTAATACGGTTGAAATAGCCTATGAGAACAATGAGAGAATATGTATGACTTCCACCCTATTCAATAGGGTGGTAGCCATACATATTCTCTCATTGGTCCCTGTGTACATTCATTACATAATATCCTTTCTACTATCTTTTATTCCCCGTGGGAACCCCAGGAAGTAAGCAGCACTTGTTTACTGTGGTAAACCAGTTCTGCTTTACTAGTAAAAAAGGACCCAGTCATCAATGCTTGCGGTAAATGTCCTCCAAAATGGGCACCATGTGCATAAACGATTGGTTAAACTTGACTTTATGTTCAAGTTGTGTCACGATTAGCCACGGTGCATAAATATGTGACGTTGAACACCACTAAACAAACAAACAAACAACTATCTTTTATGAGTGTGTGTGTGGGGGGGGGGGGGGGGGGGGGGGGGGGGGGGGTGGGGAGGGGGCACGTGCCCCGTGTGCATTTTTATTTGGTATCGAGCTCCCTTAGGATTTGCTGAGTAGAACAGTGAGTAAAACCACTAAGGAAAATCCTGTGTATTGTTCCGAAGGTACAATCACTTCCTCTAGTCTCAAATATCAAATTAATTGGTTCAGCGATTTGGAAGAAGACGCAAACACCATGTTCACGGACGAAGGACAGTGAGTGATCACTATAGCTCTCCTGACTTAAAGTCAGGTGAGCTAATGACCTGTACCAACTACTTGGGGCAGGACATTTTGACCTGCACTGGAAAAAAAAATTATTTCAAGCCTTTCATACATCAAGTAGATATCAGCCAATATTGCATGCACCTGATTAGGTTCAAATCAACCAAGCACTTGTGATAACCAAATAATGCCACTCCCAGGCAAACCCTAAATATTGATCCATGAATTTTATTGCACAAATCTGAATCTATATCAACAGAACTGCATACTGTATTTCAAAGTTTTGGAGAGGTGGTTGTGGGAAGTTTATTTAAAGTTTCCCCCTTACCCTGTGCTAAAACTTAGGAAGTGGGAGGGGGCACCTACATTTTTAAGCAAGTTAAAACACTAATTAACATAGAAATGTTTACCTTTCCAAGTGGAAAAGTTGACAAAAGCAACCAGGGCTACTGTAGCATATTTTACTTCATTAACCCTTTACCTACAGAACTGACCACATTTCATGTCTGGCTGCCTGTGTAATTTGCAAACTGAGCTGTTAAAAAAAAGTTATATTAAAAAAAATGCAACAAAAACCAGATCAGGTGACCTGTCTTTAGAATGAGTTCATTCCTGTGAGGGGGCCACAAGATATAGATTTGTTGAAATTTTTTAAAAATGTGAAGAAACACATCATCAAAATAATAAATTTGTGCATTGGGTAAATGGTTACTCCTTTACCTATTACAACACCCATATCAGGCCAGTATTATTCACATAAAGCACCATTCAAGCACATTGAAGTTTTATATTTCTTCACTTTTTACCTTCAAAGCATAGCTTATGACCTCTCAGTGTTTCAGGTTGTCAACCTTGTTCAAATGATAGTCATATGTTATGTTCTGGAGGTAAAAGATGAAAAAGGTTTAGTTATTCAAGTGATATTTTTTGTAAGTGTCATCTTTTAATCAAGTTAGGTACAATATTAAGTGAAAGCAAAGAATATTTCTACAGAACCAAACTTATGTTTGAATGGGTTAACGATTACTGGACTGGAGCGAGTGGCGCAGGGATACCACAAGAGCCGTTAGGCTTGAGTGGTATCCCAACACCACTCGCTCCAGTCCAGTAATCGTCGACACATTCAAATATAAGTGTGGTTCTGTATTTATTACACACCCAATACTGAAAAAGAATTCACTGTAATTAATCGCTTATTGAATTAAATAGTTGACGATTTGAAGGGTTGAAAGGATTTTACTGAGAAATGGGCAATTTTGTGAGAGAGCCAGTCTGGAGTCTTTGACCTTGCCACCAGTCTGGTAGAATCGCTGATGATTCATTTTATTTGCCAAAAATGTTGGTCCGAACACTCAAAACTCAAAGATTGCATTCAACAACAGACATCAGAAATTATGAGCTCTGAAATGTGTTTCGAGAAGTGTGTGTGCAGGCATCATTATATCTGGAGGATGGAAAATCTACAAGGATTTTAATTTAAATACAGTGCGAACTGGACAAATAAATCTCATGCTTTTTAAACTGAAACTCAAGTAAAACTCTGGTTGACTGTGCAATGTGCATTAGGCCATCACTTGTAGACATTGGGTATTTCTGTTCTGCAGTGTAACAAAACAACACACTGGACGAGTTGTTTTGTTGGGGTATAATAAAGGCTTTGGTAGTCCACATGTACAACATACAAAGCAAGAAACAAACTGTATGATAACTGCAAGAAAATGTCATGTCTCTTGTCTCCACAAGTTTACAACCTTCCCACCCCATCCATCACTAACCAGACAGCATTTTCTCAAAAACTCTCCAAATGAGAATCTAAAAGTCTTTGTCAGAGGCTGAAAGAGAAAAAAAGATGGTGGGGTTGTTTTCACCAATAAGCTCCAACTTAGTTTTGTTGATAATATATTTAAAGATTGATGAATATTTTCATTATATGGTATAACTGTACTTCATCAATTTATCTGAATGGTTCTATCAACATTTTTGTCTTGGTATCTGGTTCAAAACAAAAATAATTCTTCATGTGCCTGGTCCTTTATCTTGTCAATCTTGAATTTGGAATTATTTTAAATTTGCATTTAGTAAGTAGTTTTAAAGAGGACTGACACAAAGAGGACTGATAGAATATGGCTAATGATTGGATGTTGGAGGACATTTTCTTGGGGATGGGGCTGACCAATCAAACTGCCCTGAATTTTTGTTTCAAAATCAAAATGCAGGTCCTTACCTCGAATTTGCCCTGGTAGACCATGAAAATGCTCTGTCCACTGCCCCGATATTTGCCAAAATACACCTCCCTCTGAACAATTTGTTCTGAAAATACCAATCCCTTGCCATGAAAACTGCAAAATTAGCTGGCTGTTGGTAGAGAGGAGAGAGAGTACAGCAACCCCTCCCCCACTCCAAACCCATCTCATACACCCATGTAGCTAATTCATATAAGTGACATTTGATTTACATTTTGATGCTGAGAATTGAAGCAAAATAATATTCAAAATTGTACAAAACAGAAATACTAGCAAAAATTCTTAATTAATCATTTAACAAGAGGCCCCAAGTGGCCTTAATCGCTCACCTGCCAAAGTGGTTCAAAGAAGTATTTGGGGTCACATTCAGTTAGATATGATTCATCAACATTATAAAGGAATGAAGTCATGAAAGGCAAATTTTATGTAAAAACACTAAGGAATGGATTTGAACAAACCTGAACCTAACATGCAGCCCCTGCCACCCCTACCCTCACCCATACAAAGCCCAAATATTAAGCCAGGGACTCAAATTGAACAAACTTGAATCTCACCCCCCTCTGGATGCTACATACCAAATATCAAAGACTCTGATTGGTGGATCAGAAGAAGAAGATTTTTAAAAAATATTCCTCATATTGCACTAATCTGAACATTTGGGCTCCAATAGACAGCCCAAATACAGACCCAGGGATTTGATTTCAACAAACATGTGAATGAATCTTCCAAAGATATATGTGAAATATGAAAGCCTTTGGAGCAGTGGGATGGGAGAAGAAGATTCTTTAATGTTTTTCCCTATACTCACAGTGTTGAAAAATGATGACTCAGACTTTTTTTGAAAGTCTTGGAAAGTACCCTATGATAAAACCGATGGCAATTTTGTTTTGGACCATTCCTTTCTGCTGTTTCTAAGGAAGCTTCACACAAAATAAAAATTCTCACTGCTGTGTAGTTTTGGAGATGTGGTGGGCGTTTTCAAGTTTTTCAATTTTTAGCTCCTGCGGTTCCCATGGGATGACAGGAAAAAAATCTTTTGGCACAAATTAGGTACTTATGACCCAATAAGCCCTCATATCAAATTTGGTTCAAATCAGCCTCTCAGTTTGGAAAATAGAAATTTTAATTTTATAGTAAATTTCCTTTCTTATTATACCTACCACAATTTTTTACTACAGGCTGGCACTACAGTGGAAGTCCCTAACTCAGAAAATATACTCTCTATTTTGATCTTTCCCAAGCAATTTGGGAAAGAAAAGTGGTGCAAAAGCACCAAGAAACAAGAGGGATGTTACATCCCAACACTCACCTACATTCGTGCTTGATAATGTCAATCCAATGTAACATGCATAATATTTAGTTAATATAAATCATTAACTAGGCATCAAATGATTAATGTGGTTTATGTGATGGCTTTGGAAAGTCTGTTTTTCTGCATTTATTATATATCAATTCAACATAGAATCATTAGGTATAAAAAAAAAAAAAAAATTAGTTATATTTCTGCTTACAGTAGGGTTAATACCTAAAGTAGTTTTTGAAAAGACAAAAATAAAGAGTAATGATAAGTGAAGGCACCACAATGTGCACAAAAGATGACTTTAACGCAAAATCTTAAACCTAAATACAAATTCTTACAAGTTTTGGCAGAAAATCAGGCTCAAATTCCTCAAATATGCATGTAACGAGGGTTAAATATTACTGCAATGGAGTTCAGTAACCCAAGTGTAGAATAGCAATCGGCTGGAAAGACACATAGAAACACAAGTCACCTAAACAGAAACTTTAAGAACTTAAAATTGACTTAGTTCGAGAAAAGCATGGAAATTTTTACTGAAAGAAGAAGAAATTGCAGTTAAATTTCTGCATACAGCCGGGTTAATACGTACAGTTGTTATTGAAATATGAAAATCAACAGTAATGAGAAGTTAAAGCAGCACAATCTGCACAAAAGCTGACTTTAACTCAAATTCTTACAACACCTAAACGCAAATTCTTCAGTTTTGGCTGAAAATTGTAGGTGAAATTTGAAAGAAAGTTGTAGTATCAGGGTTAAAGAATGTGCTGATAGTCTACAACGTACATATGCAATATGAAAGGCCTAAGGCCAGTGATCTTTGAAAAAATAACCTCAACACCCGAGGTGTAGGTGAGCTAATAAAAATACATCAGATCAAAAAATAAAATAGGAGGTGCAAAATGGCATTATGTAATGAAGAATCACTGAAATTGTAATTGAAGTACATTTATTGGTTAAAGAGGACTTGCGGAAAAACAGTCGTTCAAGAAAGTGACTATAAGTCCCAACAAAAATACATCACATCAACAACTAAAATAAGCCTTAATGTTACTAGTAACAAGTATGAGAAAGTATTAAATATAAAAAAAAGTTAAAAAATTTTTTTTTAAAGAAAGTGAATATAAGTCCCAAAAATCCCCCTCAAATTCCTCAAATATGCATGTAATGAGGGTGGAACGTTACCGCAATGTAGTTCAGTAACCCATGTGTACAATATCAATTGCCTGGAAAGACACATAGAAACAGAACTCACCTTAACAAAAACTTTTAGAACTTAAAATTGAGTAAGTCAGAGAGAAACGTGAACATTGTGACTGAAAAAAAGAGAAGAAATCAGTTAAATTTCTGCATACTGTAGGGTTAATACCTAAAGTAGTTATTGAAATGAGAAAATAAACAGTAATGAGAGGTGAAGGCACCACAATCTACACAAAAGCTGACTTTAACGCAAATTCTTACAACACCTAAACACTAATTCTTACAACAAGTTTTGGCCGAAAATCAGCCTCAAATTCCTCAAATATGCATGTAATGAGGGTTAAATATTACTGCAATGGAGTTCAGTAACCCAAGTGTAGAATATTAATTGCCTGGAAAGACACATAGAAACACAACTCACCTAAACACAAAGTTTACAAAGTTTTACAACTTAAAATTTTACTAAGTCCCGCGAAAAACATGAAAATTTTGACTGAAAAAAAAGAAAATTTCCGTTAAATTTCTGCATACAGTAGGGTTAATACCTACAGTTGTTATTGAAATATGAAAATCAACAGTAATGAGAAGTTAAAGCAGCACAATCTGCACAAAAGCTGTCTTTAACGCAAATTTTTACAACACCTAAACGCAAATTCTTACAAGTTTTGGCAGAAAATTTTAGGTGAAATTTGGAAAAAGTCATAGTATCAGGGTTAAATACTGTTCTGATAGTCCCCTACAACCTACATATGCAATATCAAAGGCCTGAGCCCACTGATCTTTGAGAAATTAACCTTAACATTAAATCTTACAATATTGGACACGCCGGACGCCGACGCTGACGCCCAAGGTCACAACAATAGCTCACCACTTCTATAGAAGTAGGTGAGCTAAAAATAAGCCAAAACTGGGTCGAGTTCTACCAGTGCAGACCCAGTAGGGGACGCTCTCCTCCAAGTACAACTCCACAACTTCCGTTGCCAGTGCACATATACGTCGCTAATGACTCATTCTTTTCAATCCGCCAACGTTAGAGTTATGCGATCAGCGGGAAGGAAGGATTCTTACCTATATAAGAAGACGGAGGGCCCCCATGGAAACAACTGTCATAGGTATAAAAAGAAAGGAAATTTACTATAAAATTTAAATTTCTTATCAACCTCCGTACAATTGTTTACTACAGGCTGAAAAGACAATAGGCTGGAGGGAATCGCATAACCAACCCACACATAACCCAATTGCACTGGAACCGTGGATAGAGGAAGAGGTCCTGAGGCCTATCAAACCACAGCATCACAATCATTACTAAAAGACAATGAGAGATGAGGCTTATGGGTCTGTGTGACACACAGACAGAAAAAGGCAGTAACAGCACAGAGCTGGAACTACCTTCAAGAAGCCTAAAGGCTAGGGTAGACAACAGCCTGAGCAGAAGAAAGAGGGCCCAATACAAAAAGGTCCTTCAACTGCTCCTGCAACTGACGCAGATAGAAGGTGGAGAAAGTAGAGGCATTTCTCCAGTAGGCTGCCTGCATAACATCCGACAACTTAACAAATTAGAATAAGCCCAAGAGGTAGACAGTGCACGCACCTCGTGGGCAGAAATATGATTGGTAATACAATCGTCATTTGCTAGACGAGCGTAAGCCGCACGAATAGCAAGACAAATCCATCGAGAAATGGATTGAGGAGAGATCTTCTGTCGACCAGGAATAAGAGACAGAAAAAAAAGTTTCCTGCCTTTCCGTATGAATTGTGTCCAATTGAGATAAATGCGAATAGCACGAACCGGACAGAGCAAAGGGTGATTACCCTCAACAGAAGGAAGAGCTCTGATACAGATAGGAGGTGGAGTAGTTTCTGGTATCTGATTTTTGGCCAGAAAGGAGCAATCAGTGGTAAAAGTAACACTGTTGGGAGAGCTCCTGAAAAAGGCTGGGTCAACCAAGAGGGCGTGAAGCTCACTAACCCATTTGGCAGAAGCAAAAGCCATCAGAAAAGCCGTCTTATATGTGAGAAGATGCATATCCACCTGGGATAAAGGTTCGAACGGTGCCCCCCACCCCCCCCAAGCAAACCAACACCCAAGAAAGATTCCATCTTGGGGTAAGCTGCAAAGTCCGAGGCCTTTTCAAAGAAAAGTGCCGAACAAGCTTGGAGAGGTAAGGATTAGTGCCAATACGACGCTTCCCCACATATGAAAAGGTCTCTGAAAGTTGTATAACTTTGTAAACTTGTGTTTAGGTGAGTTGTGTTTCTATGTGTCTTTCCAGGCAATTAATATTCTCCTTGATGGTAACAGGCTGCAGACCCTGAGAATCAAACAGGTATACCAGAAACTCCGCAATCTGTGAATTCGAAGGATTGGCATAATCAACATAGTGATCGGCACACCATCGACAGAAGACCTTCCCCTTAGCCACATAAGCTAAACCAGTGGAGTGCCTCCTTGACAAAGAAATGCACTCCACTGCTCATCTTGAAAAACCTCTACAGAGGAGACAGGACCTGACAAAAGATATGCGTGAAGGCAAACTGAGGTCGGGTCGACATGAAACCTCCTTGGGTGACCTTGGCAAAGAAGGTCGCGATGTAGAGGGAGACGTGCCGGAACCGCCGTCATCAGAGAGCGGAGCTCATTGATCCACACCTACTGAGGCGACAGGAGAGTGATCAGAATGATTCAACAACTGCAGGTTCGAATTTTGGCTTGAACCTGAGGCAGAATCGGAACCGGCGGGAAGGCATAGCCGACTAGACCTTTCCAATTGAGTGACAGAGCATCCACGGCAAAAGCCAGAGGATCTGGACACGGGGACACGAAAGTGTCCACCTCATGGTTCCAATGAGTCACAAAGAGATCAATGTGGGGACGACCCCAGAGATCGCAAAGAGACTGGAACACTGCTCTGTGGAGCATCCACTCGGTGGAGATGACCCTGCCTCGTCGGGCAGGGAGTCGGCTAGGACGTTCAGACGACTGAGAATGTGATGAAAAACCACCCCGGCGTTGACATCCTGAGCGAGCAGTAGAAGATCCTGAGCCAATTCGTACATTGGAACCGAGTGCATGCCGCCCTGGTTCCGAATGTAAGCAACCACTGTCGACTTGTAGGACAATAGAAGGACCTGGCGATTCGACAGGTGAGGGATCCACTGCCTGAAACTCAGAAGAAGAGCAAGGAGCTCCTTCTGGTTGATGTGTAGAGCTGCCTGATCCTGGTCCCACACCCCATGAAGGGAAAGACCTAGAGGATCCAATGTCGCACCCCATCCGAGATCGCTGGCATCTGCCGTCAGAACACGATCGGACGTGCTAACTCCAATGGGACACCCTACATAATCCACTGAACATCTGTCCAGGGAAGAAGGTGAGGATGAAGAGAGTCTGGTAACTCAAGCACCAGATCCAGAGGATCGAAATTCGGCCTCCAATGACTGAGTAGAAAGTGTTGGAGAGGTCTGACATGCAGTCGACCTAGAGGAATGAGATCCGTCACCGAACCGCAGAGACTGAGCAGCCGGAGAATACTCCGTGCTGTGGTGGACATGGACTGGGACAGAGTCAGGGCAAAAGCTGAGAGAATCACAGCCCTTGCCCAGGGAACTGCCCCCGTATTGAACTGAGTAGGGGAGTCCATCCCCAGATGACAAAACGACTAAGAAGGGACCAGGTCCGACTTCTAATCGTTGACTCTTAACCCTAGCAATGTGAACAGGCTCAACAGTGTGTCGACATGTGACTCCAGGAAGGCAGCATTGGAATGCCTCTGGAGGATATCGTCTAGATATGCCGAAGTAGTCACCCTGGACAGTGTGCGATGGAAGGCTATCACATGCGACATCAGTCGGGTGAAGGCCCAAGGAGCCAGGTTGAGGCCGAAAAGCATGGCCTTGAACTGGTAAACTTGCCCCAGAAATGCGAACCTGAGATACTTTCGTCACGTCGGAACGTGAAAGTAAGCGTCTCGCAGGTCGATGCTGGAAGCGAAATCTCCCTGTTGAATGGAACGGCGAACCGACCTGAAAGTCTCCATGCTGAACTTGGGAGCAATAATAGACTGGTTCAGGATACTCAGATTGGAGTCGGCCGTCCTTCTTTGGCACCAAGAACAGGAGGGAATAAAACCCCACTGACTGAATGTTCTTGACGACCTCGATCGCCCCCTTTGCCAGGAGATTGTCTATCTCCGTGGACAAAATAAGGCTTCCACGTTTAGACAAAATCGTAAACGTTTAAACGACTGTCTGTAAACGAAACGGAAACGTTTACACGTACTAACAATGCAAGTAGTCAATATTTGATAAAAGTGTGTAATAATACACAGTAATTCATCATATCTTTGTTTGCGTACAGGGCATACAATTTATGTTATTGAGACAGCTGATTTACAGTTCGTCCAAAAACGACGTAGACGAACGATCACAGCATGCAGATGCAGAAGGCAAAGTCGCTCGGTCTATGGGGGGGGGGGGGGGGGGGGGGGCTGGGGGATTCTCCCCCAGGTAAATTTTGAAATTTATGGGGGTCTCCGAGCTCATTCTGGTGGGTTCAGGGTGAAATTCCTTGTGTTTTTTTCAAACAGTAATGTTGGAGCGAGTTGCCATGGCACACAATAGTGACAATACCGGACTTGCGAGTGGAATGCAATGTCGCAAAAGTAAACAAAGTCTACAATTTACAAACCATGCAGGGGAATCCAAATTTTCAAACACCGCAAGTGCCAGTCTGTCTGTCAAACTCCATAAATCGATCCTAAGATCATCCCATGTGTGAATAATAAATTAATAATCCATGTCAGATGAACGAAATCATCGAGAACAATTGTGTATCACTTTGGGAATATACATGTAAATCCGAATAAACTAAAACATCCCACACATGTTTCGAAGGAAACACCAAAGATTAGCACGTGCCATGTGGCTCACGTGACTGTGTCACATATGATATCACATGATTTGAAGATGATTTCGTTCGGTTACTGTGGCGGCGGCGCCAGTACACAGTTTTTCTGAAGCATTACCCAAATATTGCTTTGCAAAGTTGGAATTTTTTTTTTGTTTCTTTGACTTTCTGCATTAATCTGCAATTTTGAAATTACTCTATTAAAACTTCATTCCGTGTACACGTTTACCAGAACTGTAAACGTTTAATGCCCATAAACGAAACGTTCACGTTTACACGTGTAAACGTGGAAGCCTTAGGACAAAAGCTCCCAACGTAAAACATCTGAAGGAACTGTAGTTAGACGAGGCACTCTTGATAGATTGGGGTGCCTCCGGAAGGATATTCACAGCCCGGACTGAACAACATCTAACATCCAAGGATCGGATGTGATGGTGGCTCAATGGTCTGCGAACTCTGCTATCCTTCCTCCAACCTGGGACGAATCGAGGTGAGAAACTTCATTTCGAGCCCCGACGAGGCCTACGAGAGGAGAAACCACCTCCTCTGCTATAGGAAGAATCCTCAGACTTCCCTCCCTGCCGATGCTTACCCTTACCCCGTGAGTAAGAAGTAGAAGCAGTGGCAGAAGGATCAACCCATTATTTCGCAGAGGAAGCAGAAGGGTACTTGTTAGGCTTTGAACGGCCCCTGCCTCCCATAGAAGGCTGATCAAGCTGACGAAGCAGCAGCCGATCTCTGGAATGACGTACCATACGGACCATCGACACGGAACCATGGAACAGTTGCGGACCTGCCAATGAAGCAGATCGAAGAGCAGCGTGCTGCCCCTCAGGAAGGGAACGGCCTGTGTCCAGCACAGAGACCCTTCGAACTAGTTCCAAATTAGCCGTGTTACAGGTATGCATGTGAGTAAGATGCATGAGCGCCTTGGACAACACACGCAAAGGAGCCTGTATATTGTCAAACTTATCTGGGGGAAGATAAGCAGCTAAGGCAGAGACGACATGATCTGAGAGAGAAAGCATGCCCAGCATTTCTCTCGATAAGCCCAACATGGATTCCAGAGTAGGAATAGGAATGATGGCAGACTTGGGCTTGGAAAGCCCGAGGGAGTTGGAGTTCTGATCCAAGACCGGCAAAGTCTGGCAGACTGACGGATTGGCAGAATCGTAGGAATGATAACGCACCGGAGGCAAAATGGTGTCAGCCCTGGTGAAGAACGGAGCCTTCATAGCCTTGGAACTCAGCTTAGAGTCCAAAGCTGAAAATGCTTCAACCACCTGTACAAACTGGCACTGGCACGGTCGAAGAAGCCCAGAAGCAGGTTGCTCCACAGGCTGTAGGCACGTGACCGATGATCGCGGCCTGGCTGACACTGTCGGCTGGTTGGATGGTTTGAGATCCGGAAGGAACCCAAACACAAAGTCAAAAGCTGCCCCCAAGTCAGAAGACTGTTGGCTCTCAACATCAGGTATGTCTGACTCCTTCCCTGAGTTGGAAGACACATAGCCCATCATGGGCAAACCAGCTGACGCCTCCCATGGTGTAGACACACCAGGGGGATCAGAAAGCAGCCTGTTTCCAATCCCGGGAGGCGGCGCCATAGGGGCACCTAGAAACCACTCGCTGCTTCACTGGAAGCGACGGGAAGGCTCTTGGACAGAACCTGAGTGAGCAAGGAGAGGGCCTCCCTAAGCTCACTGCCCGTGTCGGCCGGTTCGACATGAGGACGAACCGGCAAAGTGGCTTCACACCTGACCCTCTTAACCAGCAAAGGGTCACGATCCTCAAATACACCCAAAGTGGGGCGACGGGCGGCATCCAAAACATCTGAGGGCAGATGTGTATAGGGGTATGACACACCCCGAGGATCAACATAGCGGGAATTCAGGAGAGTTGCCGTGGACCTCTGTGGGACAGAAGGTCCAGGCTGCACAAAAGGCGTTGGTCCCGCAAAACTGGCCGTGTGACCAGAATGTGTGGACGGAAACGCCACGGAGTTCATAATGACCCCACCATGAACATCTGAATCCAATGACAAAACTGTGGTGCTCGACGGAGGAGAGACCACAGTAGAGGGTTCGGCCAGCAGCCCCTTCCAACTTCGCCGAGTTGAAGTCAGGGAAGGCTGAGGCCAATATCCCACGTCCACACTGCCAGACATCCCTGCAGACCTCTGCAGGGATAGGCCGAGGTCGGCTGAAATGAAAACCGATGACGTAGCAGACGGAATAGCAGATACGTCGGGAGTCGTTGAGGTTGGTGGAATTGTGGAGAGAGCACCCCTGCTCGGCTCCGAAGGAGGAGTCACAACCCTAGTGACAGCCTCAGATGTCGACTGGAGAGAGTCTGCAGTCCCAGAACCAGGCACCTTTTCACCAGACAACTCAATGGCTCCCGCAGTATCCACTACAGGAATAGACTGCACATCCCTCAAGGAGGAGGAATAACTCTCACCAGACGTGGTCGTTTCGAGAGGCCCTGAACAACCGCGTTCCCCTTTTTTCAGTGGGAGTGGGAGGCACGGCCACGAGAATGCACAACATGGTTCACAGACGCCCAGAAAGTGGATGACCACGATCCACAAAGACCACAGGGTCGATCGGCCGAACACCCATTGCAAGAGGAGCATGAAGCATGCGAATCGTCCACATGCTTAGGAAGCAGACATTACCCACAAGGAATAGTCCTGGGCATGACAGTGAGAGAAGTAGAGAAGGTGAATTCAGCAGAAGACAGAAGAACACCCCCAGAGAAGAGAGAAAGGTGACAGAAAAACAGACCCCAGACGGTCGACCGGGAACCAAACAACAGAAGGACCACTCTCAAAGGAGAGTAGAAAATCTGTATTGAAGGTACCCCGTTGACACCTAACTCTAACACAAGTTCGAAACCGCATGGCTCACGAAAATCGCGCGCAACTCGGAAAAGAAAATATAATACATTATGGATAATAATTTACATAGAGAATATAATGAACAAGAAAAATGTTACTAAGGTAACACATGTTGCCCCCCCCCCCCCCCTCCCTGTGACCTTCATCTTGCAGATGTGGCAGAAACTATTATACGCGACACACCTTCTGACTGTCCTTGACATTTGTAAGAAGTTTAACAATTGTAATATGATTCGTTTCTGAGTTATGGCGGAGACACGAATATTGATGATTTTCAGTGTGACCTTGAAATGTGATCATGACCTTGACCTTACGGACCTGGCTGTGGTGTGTGACACATCCACCCATTGTCCTTTATAATTGAGTGAAGTTAGATGATTGTAGCCCTAATAGGTTTGGAGTTATTCTTGAGACACGATTTGTGACCCTAAATATATGAAGGTCAATTGTGACCTTCACCTTGCAGATGCGGTGGAAACTATTATACGTGACACACCTTCTGACTGTCCTTAACATTTGTAAAAAGTTTAACAATTGTACTATGATCCGTTTCTGAGTTATGGCTGAGACACGAATATTGACAGATTTTTAGTGTGACCTTGAAATATGACCCTGACCTTGAAGATACGAACCCGGCTATGGTGTGTCCTCCCATGGTCCTTAATAATTATGTGAAGATTGATGACTGTAGCCCTAACCGTTTTCGAGTTATTGGCTCAAACACACACATGGACACACGGACACACAGACACACGCACTCTTCAATCACTATATGCCACCCGATTTAAGTCAGGGGGCATAAAAACAGTTCCCGATAAGAAAAGGATACTTTGATCCAACTTGATGAAGGAAACACACAATCAACGAACAGGATGATCACTGATACTAGTGCTGAGAAGAACGTCTCGTCAACATGGAGGACGAAAAAAAGAATGAGTCATTAGTGACGTATATGCGCACTGGCAACGGAAGTCATGGAGTTGTACTTGGAGGAGAGCATCCCCTACTGGGTCTGCGCCGGTAGCACTCGACCCAGTTTTGGCTTATTTCTTCTTGGTGCTTTTGCTTTTGCACCACTTTTCTTTCCCAAATTGCTTGGGAAAGATCAAAATAGAGAGTATATTTTCCGAGTTAGGGACTTTCACTGTAGTGCAAGCCTGTAGTAAACAACTGTAGGTAGGTTGACAAGAAATTTGGGGCAGGACAAACATTCTTGCCCCTTCCATAATGACTGCAAATATAGCCCCTCGAACTTCTCTTGAACAAATCTGAGTCTACACCTCAAAAGGAAGCTGCACACCAAATATCAAGTGTCTGCTACAGCTGGTTCATGAGAAGATTTTTTAAGATTTAGGCACACTTTTTGGGTGTGGCCCTACCTAGGGGCATGGCAACCTGATTTGAACAAACTTGAATTGACATATGATAGGGAACATGCACACCAAATTTGGTTCAATTTGATGAAGTAGTTTGTGAGAAGAAGTCGATAATGTAAAGTTAATGCCGGACGACTGACAGAAAGTGATTAGTAAAGCTCCCCTTGAGCTTCGCTCAGGTGAGCTAAAAATACACATAAATCTTTACTTGAAAAATATTATCATACTGTCAATGTTTTAAATATTCTAATAATTATTTTTTATGGAAGTTGTCTCATAAAATTGACAATATGTTGGATCAGATCACATGTATTTACCTCTCCTCTCCTCTTCAAGATTATCCAGTAGTGGGTAGGTGATAGCATCTTTTATTTTCCCTGGTACAAACAACAGAAAGTCATATTTCAGCATTATTACATTTCCACCCCCCACCAAAAAAAAAAAAAATAATAATAATAATACAGCCCCCCAAAATGTTGCCACAACACCCACAAACATGTAAAAAAAAATCAGTGGTGCCACAAATGTAAACTACTGAGGTTTTCTTAAAACGGTCTTTTCATTCCTTCACATTATTTTCTTTCAACTTGTGTGGCTTGGAGGGGGTGGGGTTCCTAGTAAGGCCTACTAGGAGGGGGTGGAATTGGTGAAAAAAATTCAATAACTGCATGTACTAGCTGTCAGATATCTGTAGGCACTGTCAGCGTGAAGCAGTGATTCTTTCCGCTTTGCGGTAACCAGATTTCACTATTGATTTAGTCCGGCTTCCTGAGAACTACTTCAACTTAACATGCTCTTCAAAGTATGTTTGCGTTGCAAAATGTGCTGCTTCAATGCCAAAGTGTGAATCGAATAGGATTACACAATAGGCCTTGTATTGACTTGCCAGCAGCATGCAGTGCTTTGGGTAACAATGTTACAAAATTCTATAGGAACTGTATTAGTGCCAGGCATCAATATCGAACCCAATTGGATATTTTTGCCCAAAATTAATTAAGTTTTCTTCGGTTTTCAATAATGAAAGAAAAGGTGGAGTTCAAGTGTTCATTTTCCAGATCGAGATCATGTATCTAGGATGACTATCGATAGTTTTTAGCATAGTTGTGCATCTAACATTTCATCATCAGAATTAAAAATTCCGACAGATAAATATAGCTGATGGTTCTCATTAGTTATTTTCCACTAAACGCTGCAAAATACAAGAACCAGTCTAATGAGAGAACTTGTGCATGTGAAGGGTACTTTTTATCGGGTCGCACAACAGCTTTTTGGTTAAAATTACCACATGCCCCCAAAATCCATGTGACTGTGAGAACTAGTTACGGGTGTGTAATAAGTTATTTAACCCTCAAGTCCTCAGATTAAATTTACGTTAATAATTAGCATATATACAGGTTCACAGTGGATGACTTGACAATATTTCAACATTATTGTTGGCTGCCTGTACAGGAAGCCAACAATGATGTAAAAAACTCACGATAAATGCATCCAACAAATTGAGTTTTCAATGAAGAATATACTTAAAACAACTCTTTCAAAGCAATATAAAAATGGCATGTCCTGTATGAGGACTGAAGGGTTAATACCCTATTTGAAATATACCAGAGGCCTCTTTCCATCAGTGTGTTGTAATCCAGCATGGCACTGCAACCAAGAACACTACATTTTATCATCATTATAAAGTAGATAAGTTTCTGGAAAAAATAACTATAGAGACGATAAGAGTGAAATTTCATGCCATTTTCTTGAGGTCTTGAACTGTATGTGCCCCATTCTTTGGGGGTAAACAAAATAATATACTCTGCCCAACTGGTACAGACAAATAATGCCTTCCAATAAACAAAATTAACCATATACCTAATCAATGGATCCACCCACATAATGTTCAGATGGAAAAGACGAAAAAAAAATTTCAAACACTTTTCAACAAAATCTTTCCATATTGCCCCCTCCCTGGAACATGCGCAACAGAAATTTCTTTTGTCATAATATAGTGCCCACTGAAAAAAAGTTCTAGGAAACAAGAAAATTTGTAATATTTTTTCTTTGATATTCCAAAGCCTTGACATAATTTAAGACAAGAGGAAAATTGAATGAAAATTTACTGGCGATATCCCTACAACTTTTTCTGGCTGGTTATTTCCTAATGGGTGAGTTTATAGGGGGATGAGTCGCCCCCTGGCCCTGTCAAGGAGCTTCATACCTGCAGTCACCAAAAATAATGCTCTGACACGAGATAAGTTCCTGATGTATTATTTTCATTGAGCAATATAATAAAAAAGCTGTATATTACTGAGGGTCGAGGAGCTTCATACCTGCAGTCACCAAAAATAATGCTTTGAGAAGAGATAAGTTCCTGAGGTATTATTTTCATTGAGCAATATAATTAAAAAGCTGTATATTACTGAGAACAGTGTGGAGCATGTGGCAAACTGTAATAACTATTTTCTTTCCTAAAAAAACCCCCAACCTCTGCAAACAATTATTAACAGCATATGTTCTAATCAGAAAAGCAATCACTGTTAACAGCTAGATTCCTCCAATTGAATTAATTTCCCTGAACTCAAACACAAAAACTAGTAACATTCTTTTGGTTCAACTTGACAGGATATCTGTGTCACTGTCACACTGCCAGTGTAAGGTAATATTTATTTATTTATTTATTTATTTATTTATTTATTTATTTATTTATTTATCTATTTATTTATTTATTATTGTTTAAGATCATTTTCAGCATCTATTGCTATATAATTACTGCAAGAGTATGAAGTCAAATTTAGCCAATAATTTATGATATTTCCTGTACTGTTCACTTTAGGCTACCATAGTCCTGTTAAATTTACCAGTGAAACAGAACTTGCTTACTGCTGGAAAGAAGCAGTACTCCACTTCCTGGGATTCCCACGGACAAGCCTGGAAATAAGCAATCTGTCATTTGCAGAATGAGGTCCACAGCAGGTGAATTCGCTGATGCTATCCCATACAGAGCGTTAGAATCCCCCAATTTATCCTCTGGGTACCTCTTTCTGTTTTGGCCAGAGATCTTGATTCAGATTGAGGTTCACAGAGGGTAGATTTAGAAATGCAACCCTGCTGTGCTGGGTAGTATCACTAAATTCATCCTCTGGGGACTTCATTCTGCAGAAGACAGTCTGCTTATTTCCAGACTTGCCCTCAAGGAGTTCAAGCAAATAAACATGTTGTTAAAATATATCTAATCTATGAAAATTAAGCTAAACTTACCTTAAATATTGGCCACCATTATTTTTTGGAGTGATGAGTGACTCTGTAATGACCAGAAGTAAAATATATGATTCACAACTTCAAGTCAAATTTTGATAAATTTTAATATTAGTGGAAAAATCATTGTCAAACCACTGCCGACTGGACCTAAAAGTTGCGACAGAAAAGAAATTCCAAAAAACTTTTGCAAAGCTTAATTTTTTATCCATCATACAGGATATCAAAATTTATTATTTTAATTATTGTTTTTCAATTTTTTCAAACAAGAGGCCCCAGGGGGCCAGAGGGCGCTCACCTGACATGGTAGCCTAAATATCAACCCAGAGAATTGATTTCCACAAGTTGCATCTGCTCCTCCTAAGAAAAGCTGAAATCAAATATCCAAATATTCTGACCAGTGGATCAAAAAAATGATTTTTAAAGAATATTCCTCATACTGAACTAAGTCATAATTCGGGCTCCCACAGGAAGCCCATATATGAACCCAGGCACTTGGCTTTAACAAACCAGAATCTCACACCCCTAAGGATTCTGCACACCAAATATCAAAACATTCCGACTGCTGGATCTGAAGAAGAAGATTTTTAAAGAAAATTCCTCATTTTGAACCAAGTTACAATTCGAGCTCCCACAATCAGCCCAAATATGGACCTAGGGACATGGCTTGAACAAACTTGAATCTTACCCCCTTAAGGATGCTGCATAAAAAATATCAAAAGCATTCATCTGCTGGATCTGAAGATTTTTAAATAAAATTCCTCATTTTGAACTAAGTTGTCATTCAGGCTCCCATAGTGAGCCCAAATATGAACCAAGGGACTTGGCTTGAACAAACTTGAATCTCAGCCCCCTAAGGTTGCTCCATGCCAAATATCAAAACATTCCAACTGCTGAATCTGAAGAAGATTTTTAAAGAAAAATTCCTCATATTGACTAAGTTATAATTTGGGCTCCCACAGGGAGCCCAAATATGGACCCATGGACTTGGCTTTAACACACTTGAATCCCCCTCCCCCCAAGGATGCTACTCACCACATATCAAACCATTCCGACTGCTGGATCTGAAGAAGAAGATTTTTTAAGAAAATTCCTCATTTTGAACAAAGTTACAATTCAAGCTCCCACATTGAGCCCAAATATGGACCTAGGGACATGGCTTGAACAAACTTGAATCTCACCCCCCTAAGGATGCTGCATACCAAATATCACAAGATTCTGCCTGCTGGATCTTGAGAAGAAGATTTTCAAAGAAATTTGCCTGAAATGCACTAAGTTCGAATTTGGGCTTCTATAGTGAGCCCAAATATGAATCCAGGTGGCCGATTTGAACAAACTGGAATCAGGTCCACCCCACAATGATGCATACCAAATATCAAAAGATTCTGCCTGCAGGATCTGGAGAAGAAGATTTTTGAAGAAATTTGCCTGAAATGCACTAAGTTCAAATTCGAGCTTCTATAGTGAGCCCAAATATGAATCTAGGGAGCCGATTTGAACAAAATAGAATCAGATCCACCCCACAATGTTGCATACCAAATATCAAAAGATTCTGTCTGCTGGATCTGGAGAAGAAGATTTTTTAAGAAATTTGCCTGAGATGCACTAAGTTCAAATTTGGGCTCCTATACTGAGCCCAAATATAAACCCAAGGGGCTGATTGAACAAACTTGAATCAGATCCACCCCACAATGTTGCATACCCAATATCAAAAGATTCTGCCTGCTGGATCTGGAGAAGAAGATTTTCAAAGAAATTTGCCTGAAATGCACTGAGTTCAAATTTGGGCTCCTATACTGAGCCCAAATATAAACCCAAGGGGCCGATTTGAACAAACTTGAATCAGATCCACCCCACAATGTTGCATACCAAATATCAAAAGATTCTGCCTGCTGGATCTGGAGAAGAAGATTTTCAAAGAAATTTGCCTGAAATGCAGTAAGTTCAAATTTGGGCTTCTATACTGAGCCCAAATATAAACCCAGGGGGCCGATTTGAACAAACTTGAATCAGATCCACCCCACAATGTTGCATACCAAATATCAAAAGATTCTGCCTGCTGGATCTGGAGAAGAAGATTTTTTAAGAAATTTGCCTGAAATGCACTAAGTTCGAAATCGGGCTCCTATACTGAGCCCAAATATGAACCCAGGGGGCCGATTTGAACAAACTGAATCAGATCCACCCTCCAATGTTGCATACCAAATATCAAAAGATTCTGCCTGCTGGATCTGGAGAAGAAGATTTTTTAATGTTTTTCCCATTGCCTACAGTGTTAAAAAGTGCTGACTCAGCACTTTTTCAATGTCCCGAAACTGTACCCTATGATAAAACCGATGGCAATTTTTTTTTACCAATTCTTTCTGTTGGTCCTAAGGAAGCTTCACACCAAATAAAAATTCTCGGTGCCATGCAGTTTTGGAGATATGGGCGTTTTAATTTTTTTCTATTTTTAGCTCCTGCGGTTCCCATGGGGCTACGGGAAAAAAAAAATCAGCATAAATTAGGTACTTATGACCCAATAAGCCCTCACATAAAATTTGGTTCAAATCAGCCTCTCGGTTTGGAAAACAGAAATTTTGGGCGGGGCCAAAAATTTTGCCCCTCCCATAACGACGCCAAGTATAGCCCCATAAACTTCTCTTGAACAAATCTGAGTCTACACCTCAAAAGGAAGCTGCACACCAAATATCAAGTCTCTGCTACTGCTGGTTCATGAGAAGAAGATTTTTTAAGATTTCAGCACACTTTTTGGGTGTGGCCCTACCCACGGGCGGGGCAACTTGATTTGAACAAAATCAAATTGCGATGTCATAACAAACTATTATCTCAAATATCAATTAAATTGGTTCAGTGGTTTGGGAGGAGAAGACGCAAACACCATGTTCACGGACGACGGACGGTGAGTGATCACTATAGCTCTCCTGACTGAAAGTCAGGTGAGCTAAAAATTCTCGGTGCCGTGCAGTTTTGGAGATATGGGCGTTTTAATTTTTTTCTATTTTTTAACTCCTGCGGTTCCCATGGGGCTACGGGAAAAAAAAAACCAGCATAAATTAGGTACTTATGACCCAATAAGCCCTCACATAAAATTTGGTTCAAATCAGCCTCTCGGTTTGGAAAATAGAAATTTTGGGCAGGGATAAAAATTTTGCCCCTCCCATAACGACGCCAAGTATAGCCCCACAAACTTCTCTTGAACAAATCTGAGTCTACACCTCAAAAGGAAGCTGCACACCAAATATCAAGTCTCTGCTACTGCTGGTTCATGAGAAGATTTTTTAAGATTTCAGCACACTTTTTGGGTGTGGCCCTACCCACGGGCGGGGCAACTTGATTTGAACAAAATCAAATTGCGATGTCATAACAAACTATTATCTCAAATATCAATTAAATTGGTTCAGCGGTTTGGGAGGAGAAGACGCAAACACCATGTTCACGGACGACGGACGACGGACGCCGGACGACGGACGGTGAGTGATCACTATAGCTCTCCTGACTGAAAGTCAGGTGAGCTAAAAATTTCAACAAAACCATATCATGTGAGACTTCTTTGGAATGAACTTGACTAGCTCGTTCCAATGAGGGTCACATGATATGGTTTTGAAATTCTTTGAAAAATATTTTTTTCAACTGCATAATTTGTAAATTATACAGCCAATTCATTAGATAAAGGGTTAATTCTGGCCTAAATTATTATGTTTTGCTGAAACAAAGCTTCGAGATTCAATTTGATTTTGAATCTTAAGTTTCTATTCGGTTCAATACAAAACTGGACGCCCGATTCGTTTCCTTTCGAATCTCTTCATAGGAATTTAGTTTGTTATCAGTCATCTACGTGACCTCAGAAAAGACATAATTCAGTTAGAAACTATTCATAAATAATGCTGGAAATGAAGGCCCAGTATAATTTTCACTATTTTAACATAAATAGCATTTGCACCCATGCCACCACCCATACTAATTCTGGTCACATTTGTCACTACAACTGTTGGAAACAAATTTAAAATTTCCAAACAATGCCAATGATGAGAAGAGACGAACAGCTAGTGCCAAGTATGAGTAATTCTCGCAACTACTCCTATGTTGGAACTATAATTCTTACTAGGTAAAATTCCAACTACATCATCAAGGCATGCCTTGATGATGTAGTTAGATTTTTATCAGTTGGAACTTGAGCCAACACAGTCGGCACAAATCATTTCAGGGGCTTAATAAGCATTGTCTGAGCAGATGCAAAGGGCTTATATTTCGACAAGACTCCGAGAATCCATTGACACAAAGATTCCTGCAACAAAGCCAGCAAGAATCCATGCAGATTCTAGTTGCACCTCTCTTAGAATCTGGAGCAGACGAACTGAGTCAATTTGACCCTTAAAAATTAACCAATACAAGGCTAACATGACCTGAAATATCCTGACACTTTGTCAATAAAATTGTACAAATATGGCTGTCACTGGATGAGCCGGTTCCAATGGCATCCATATTTGTAAGGTTTTATTTTTTAAAACTTATCAAATTCAGTTTACATTTTAAAAATTAAAAAAAACTGTTTGTGTTATACAACAGGGGTTCAACCATAGTGGCCTAATGGGATCCCAAATTTACATGAAATATAAGCCCTGATGCAGAAAGGGACCATACACCACAATAAACAAATAATCCTTTTAACTCAAACTTGTCTCACAATGTCCAAGAAATAAATATCTAAGAACTCAGTAGGAATTGTTGTCTCACTTGTACTAGCAGGGCCAAGATATAAGTATCACTGTTGAGGAAATGAGTTTTTTGTAATTGTGCATCTTTTGTAATAGATGACAAGACTGACAAGATTTCAACACTAATAGGTTTACACGAACAAATGTTCTTGATGCTGTTGATTTACATTTTTTCATATTCAATCCAATGTTCATCAGGCCTTTAAATTCAACCAAATTCCTAGCTGTAATCAATATCCACAAATTTTACGAATTTTCCTGAATTAACCCTTTACCCAACACAGACAATATCAAAATTTATTATTTTAAATATTATTTTATCAAATTTTAAAAAAAATTTTCAACAACACCGTATCATGTTATCCCTCACTGGAATGGGCTTGTTTCAATGAGGGGTCACATATGGTTTTGTTGAAATTTTTTTGAAACATTAATATTTTGTCAACTGCTTAATTTGTATATTACATGGGCAGATTCAGCCGATTCATTAGGTAAAAGGTTAAGGGGTATAACAGATAGTGTGGTTGGGTGTTTTATGCTTGTCCATTTCATAAGAAGTAGTTTAACCTTAAAAGGCCAGGAGATTTTTATACATTTTTTGCTTCACATTGACAGTCTACATCCTGTGGCTTTGCAGTTGCTTCTTTGCAAGTCTTGGCTGCTTATAAAGGATTATTTAGTATTTTCCCTATTATTCAGTACTAAAATGGCTGTCATCAAGCAATGCCACAAGAGGCAGCCGATGAGTATTTTCCCAATTATCCAAATGGGAATATCCATGGGGAGCCACCTGCAAAAACTGAGTACTGTTTTCTCAGCCCAATTGATTCTACTACTTCTAAGAAGGCTTCATACCATAATAGAAATTTTTCTTGAGTAGTTCTCAAAATACAGATATTTAAATTTTTTCTATTTCTGTTCCTGAAGGTTCCCATATGGATACAAAAAAAAAAATTACGGCAATCAATATCACATCACGACTTAAAAAATATTGCATACCCAACTGGTTTCAAATTGACCAACCAGTGATGAAAATAGAAATTTTGTGTGGAGTCATAAATTTTGCCTCTCCCAGCATGAGCCCAAGTATTGTCCGGGAAAATGCCTTTCGAAAAATTTGACTGTTAGTCACTGAAGGAAGTTGCAAACTAAATGTACTGGTAGTACTGTAAGTGATGGTTTACGAGAAAAGTTTTTATTGGATTTTGGACCATTGACTCCATATCTTTGACCTTAGCAACTTCTATTTACAAACTTGGAATGGTATCCTCACCCTCACCTCCCGATAAAGATAATTTGTAGTAAGTTTGGTTGGATTTGGGTCAGTGGTTCTATACAAAAGAAGACTCATATAAAAAGGTAATGGACAACTGCTGCCAAGTGATAGTAATTTCAATTAGGTGTGATAAAAAAAGTGAAGACTGTTACACTTGTTAAAATCATAAATGAAGAATTATTAAAATGCTCACCTAATTATAAAGAATGACTTTACACTGCATAATCCCATTTATTTATAGGTGTTTAAGGCCATTTTCAACATCTATGGCAATATCATAACAAAATTTTGTTTGTTTATTGGTCAACACATTCAACAGCCAGGATCAGATCATGTAGGACATGCAGTTTTACGGGTGGAGGAAGCTAGAGTACCAGGAAAAAACCACTGGGCAGTATCAATCAACTGTTAAACTCTCTTACTGGCCATTCCTTTCGCACATCTGACTTCAGAGTGTGAATACCACCTGAGCAATTACCATTGCAAGTTTGCACATCCCAATTAAGCTACAGAAAGCTTTGTCAGCTCTGGGCATCTCTTGCCCTCTCATCTGGACTCTCCAGATGAAAGGCAAGAGCGTTCATCGGACGCTGGAGTTTGACACAAAGGAGAACACCACCACACCTTCTTCCGGGAGAGGAAGCACCGTTTGTGAGAGGAACCCCTCTAACACTGGTCCTCACCCAAAGAAGCCTGGACCTGGCCCTGAAAAGAAGACCAAGAAGAAGAGCATGGCGGCTGGAAAAGTTCCTGAAAAGGAAGAAGGAAGAGAAGGCAGAAGAGAAGACAGAGGAGGCCACTACCATTTCCCCACCTCCATCTCCTGTGACTTCCATCCACACCCCAGCTGTCTCTCCTCTGAGGGGCAACCTAGAGGATGGCGATATCAGCAGTGAGGCAGAGGTGGAAATGGAAACTGGATTTCCGATGTCTCCTACTCCAATCTCTCCCCTCCCTCCAGATCAGGAGCTGGAACGTGAACTAGCCACTCTCCAAGACGAATATCATAACGAACGCAAGAACAACATAAACAACATGGAAAACCAGCTGGCAGAACTTAGGAAGGCAACGGCAACACTACATTCTAACGTTGCTATAGCAACAGCATTAGCTCAAAACAGGACGATACCACAGCCTCCATTGCCAATAGCAAAGAAATCGCCACCTCCACCTTCAAAGAAGAAACGGAGAAAACAAAAGAAAGCGGAAGCAAGACCAGCCGAGAAGCCACCAGTCCAATACGAGCAGTAGCAGTACGAGCAACACAACACAGCCATCTATCCACTTATGGGATCCATGTCACATCCCCAAGTGCAAATTCTTTCGTGGAATCTCTTACTAACACTGCAAAATTACAGTTAGCAGAAGTTGAATGCAAGTCGATGTGTAATACACCTTAGTACATAGCAAGGTTAAATGCCAAATAGAATTAAGTGTTCCAAATAATGAAAGAAAACATAATGACGATAAAGTTTCAATGTCAAGAATCTTAAGAAAAATGTTGAAAATTTGAAAGGCAGACACAATGCTATGACTAACAACCTTGATCTAAAACAGTTTAATAAAAATGGCTAATAAAAAATCTAACATTACAGCAGAAGAGTTAATTTCACACAGTAAGAGTTCCCTTTAATTTTATTTTGCTACCTCTAACTGTCCACAGCCTTTGGAAAACTCATCAGCAGTATGGGTAATTACCACTTGTCAAGTTCTGGTATCAATAGACAACCAAGGATGAAGGAAATTATGTTTACAGTTTCTAATGTAGCATATACAATTCACATCAGTAACAGCTGAGAAGAAAATAAGTATACACTTGTGTTCAGTTTGATAAAGACTGTGGGACTGGTAGCATTTCAAAATTATTCATGGAAATTGGGAGATACAGAGTTTTATTTTTAAGCATACTCTACACAGTTTGAAACAGAACTGAAGGTATAGAAATTACATTTTGTCTACTTTTGAGTGAATATTTCAGGTTCAGTGTAAATTGTGGCACAACATATACAGCACCTGTGAAAAAATAGCATGACCAGATCCCCAGCAATTATGTATAATTATGTAACTTACACCTTTTCCAACAGAAAAACTGGAAAAGGTTTACATGTAAATATCAAAATATACACAATAGTTAACTGGTTGAGTGCTAGAGAAGCCACTATCAGGGCTTTCAGAAAAATGAGGGTACCAGGGCAAAAGCCAACATTTTCCTTACTCATGTTTCATATTCAGTCAAATGCAAATAATGTTTTGTTTATATATATTTATTTGTTTTATCACAAATTAATGGAGAGTGCCTGTGGACACTGTCCAATAATCTGTAATAAAACAAATTTTGAATAACCAATTCAGACCACCAGCAATAATTTAGCCCAGTTAAACTAGTTGAAGGCCTGTACCAGTCTTCGTCTGAAGCCAGCCAAAGCACTTTTGAAATTTTTCATACTGTTTTGGCTGTGCATTTCAAAGTCTCTGACCCTGGTTTATGCCCTGGTTAATATGTACCCTTGCCTTTATATTACTTTGATCATCATTTCATAATTGTTATGCCACAACTTTCTGGATACTGAAATCTTAGAAAAGTGCCCAGGATGCTTAAACTGACTTGCACGTTTTCAAAATTTATCCCATTCAATTATATCATTCAAAGGGTAGCTCCCCTCGGTGATCTCCCCAACTGAATGCCACACACTTCAGCTACAGCAACTGTTACCAGTAAGGTATTCTGATGACCCTCCCTGACAAACCTTTCATTTTCTCTGGCTGCACCATTGATTTTCTAGTTAACCCTTTACCCAAAGTAACGGCCAAAACTAGCCAGTGCTATTTTACAAAAATCGCCAATTAATTTTCATTATTTTTTTCATTTTTTGCCTCAAAAACATAAGTTATGACTCCTCTTTGCAATGAACTTGTCGAGCTCGTTCCAATGAGGGGTCATAACCTATGTTTTTGAGACAAAAAATGAAATGAAAGTGTCAATGACACTGTAGCTCAACTTGTGTAAGACATGTACATGTATAGTATGTGACACAGCAATGACACACATCTAGGTAATGACCTGATAACAAAGGTACATATAAAGTATTGTAACAGTCTGTACATAAATACTGACCATAGCCTGTAACAAATGTATGGGTAAAGTATTGTAAAGGTGGGTGACAGTTAGATGCTAAACTAGAAAAGAAATCTTCGAGTCCCAGAGTGGGTCTGACTGAAGCCCAAAATATTTGTTCTCATAGCACAGTGATAACAAAGGCACCCAAAAACACTTGTTCCTGTCCCAAGGAGATAACAAAGGTACTCAAGAAGTTTCGTGAAGATCGGTTCATAAATACAGCCTCTAGCCCAAGCTGTATTGACATGTGCACTTACTGTGTATAAGTAGCACTGAATAAATCAAAGTTCTTCTACTGGTAATTTGCATAATTTCTGCATGAGAAAAAAACCCGTATTATATGTGATGTATTCCATGTTAGTAAACATTCATTCAAAAATTTATTCAAATCAGAACCTTTATATATATAGAAGTTCTGTACCAAAAACTGACTGTACCTAATTTTGGTACAAAATGGCCACTGGCAGCCATCTTGAATTTTGGACCGCACCCAAAAACACTCTTTCTCATCCCAAGGTGATAACAAAGGTACCCAATAAGTTTCATGAAGATCTGTTCATAAATACAGTTCCTAGCCCAAGCTGTATTGACATGTGCACTTACTGTGTATAAGTAGCACTGAATAAATCAAAGTTCATCTAATTTGCATAATTTCTGCACAAGAAAAAAACCTGTAATATATGTGATGTATTCCATGTTAGTAAACATTCATTCAAAAATTCATTCAAATCAGAACCGTCATATAAAAGCTCTGTACCCAAAACTGACTGTACCTAATTTTGGTACAAAATGGCCGCCGGCAGCCATGTCGTAGGATTACAGGGGTTAAATTGATGTTCGAAATGATGGAGGAAAATTTATGTTCTTATCAGTGCTCAGCCGACAGCCAGTGACTGTCGCCTGAACACCAGTTTGAATGTAAACCTTGTCACCTTATCAATGCCTGTCCGCTTGGGACTGTTATTCCTGAAGGTGCTGTGGCTTACAACGCCAAAGGGTGATCAACGATAATTCACTGAAAAGATTGTTTATTTACATGTACGAAAAGAAATAAAATATGAAACAAATTACTCACAAAATTATCCATAAGAATACACTAATTACACGGATAAAAGTTTATTCTTTAGGGCCCTCGACGTCTCCAACAGCTAGCTGTGTCTGCTGGATCAACTCACATCATCTTCATTTTCTCACGGTTTGTGATACATACTCAGTATCTATTCACTTCTCGTTGCTTCCTTCTCGCCCGGTTAACTTCACAGTCATTCGGGCTTAACATATATAATGTTCTGCTTGTGTGGCTCTATCAGCGTTCTCACAGTTCAATCACAATTCAATCGGCATCTACCACAGTTCGCGATCACTTTGCGCCTTGCCTGGCTCTCACTGGGTTAAGTTATTCTTCGCCTTCAGATATATATACTTAACAAAGCTTACATAAAAATATTCTGCAAAGTGTTCTCAACATCACCAATTCTCACACCGCCTAAAAATATCTTACCTCGCAAGCTATTCAGGTGCTTACTCAAGCTCTTAATACGGTTTCTAGACCTCAATGTTACAGCTTTTACTTCTTTGGCAACTATGCCACTACGGTTCGCAACCGTTAACAACCTACTATCGGTTCCTTACAACCCTCACAGGGTTACGACAATACGCGGACTTTCAATCTCGGTGTCTATGACCCTCGACGGCCAAGGCTAAAAACGGACCTTCTCTGAGTGCCCTCAGGCCAACTGCCTCTCAGAATTCTGCTTCACTCTTTATACAGTCAGAACTCAAAGTTTAAACACTAATTTTGATTTAATGAGTGCTTTGTAATTCGATATGAATAGAGATATAAATGCAAATTTTGTTTGAGGTAAACTCTTTTGACATTTCGGAGAAAGAATAGATGCGTAATATGGGTGTGTGTCCAGAACATGTGTGATGCACTGGTTTCCAACAGTTAGATTTTAACTGGCTTTAATTACCCAGATAATGATAACTGGAGAGAATATTGTCTCTCTTAGTACTGATCTGTTATCAGAAAGCCCATGTGGCATTCTACAAGTGCACCATAATGATAATGGACATTAAATTTCATGCCTAATTAGCAGAGTCTGATTGACAAATCGGTTTTCGGGGTCCGTTATATAAACGCACATTCTTATACCTTGGCACGAATGAGAAAAATTATCGAAAATATATACACAAAATCGCAACTTTTAGCTATCACCTTGACAAGCCATCTTGAATTTTGGAACGCACCCAAAAACACTCGTTCTCGTCCCAAGGTGATAACAAAGGTACCCAGGAAGTTTCGTAAAGATCGGTTCATAAATACTTCCTCAGCCTGAGCCATATAGAAGTTGTGTACAAAAAACTGATTGGACCTAATTTGGGTACAAAATGGCCGCTGGCAGCCATCTTCAATTTTGGACCACACCCAGAAACACTCGTTCTAATCCCAAGGTGATAACAAACGTACCCAAGAAGTTTTGTGAAGATCGGTTCATGAATACAGCCCCGAGCCCGCGCCGTATTGACATGTGTACTCACTGTGTATAAGCAGCACTGAATAAATCAAAGTCCATCTAATTTGCATAATGTATGCACAAGAAAAAACCTGTATTATATGTGATGTATTCGATGTTACTAAACATTCATACAAAAGTAAGTAGCACTGAAACAAGAGGAATGTTACTAAGGTAACACATGCCCCCCCCCCCCCCCCCCCCACCCTCCCCGCTTCACCTTGCAGATGTGGCGGAAACTATTATACGCGACACACCTTCTGACTGTCCTTAACATTTGTAAAAAGTTTAACAATTGTACTATGATTCATTTCTGAGTTATGGCTGAGACACGAATATTGATCGATTTTTAGTGTGACCTTGAAATGTGACCTTGACCTTGAAGGTACGAACCTGGCTATGGTGTGTGAACCTGGCTATGGTGTGGCTATGGTGTGTGACACATCCTCTCATGGTCCTTTATAATTGTGTGAAGTTTGATGACTGTAGCCCAAATAGTTTGGGATTTGTGCTTGAGACATGCTTTGTGACACTGAACATATGAAGGTCAATTGTGACCTTTACCTTGCAGATGCGGCAGAAACTATTATATGCGACACACCTTCTGACTGTCCTTAACATTTGTAAAAAGTTTAACAATTGTACTATGATTCGTTTCTGAGTTATGGCTGAGACACGAATATTGACCGATTTTTAGTGTGACCTTGAAATGTGACCTTGACCTTGAAGGTACGAACCCGGCTATGGTGTGTGACACATCCTCCCATGGTCCTTTATAATTGTGTGAAGTTTGATGACTGTGGCCCTAACAGTTTTCGAGTTATTGGCTCGGACACACACACACACACACACACACACACACATGGATGGATGGACACACGCACACTTCAATCACTATATGCCACCCGACTTAAGTCTGGGGGCATAATAATAAAAATCAAAGTTCATCTAATTTGCAGAATTTCTGCACGAGAAAAAAAACCTGTATTATATATGATGTATTCCATGTTACTAAACATTCAGACATTTATTCGAATCAGAACTTTCATACTGAAGTTCTGTACAAAAAACTGATTGCACTAACTAAGGTACAAAATGGCTGCTGGTTACCATCTTGAATTTGGACCGCATCCAAAAACACTTGTTTTCATCCTACGGTGATAACAAAGGTACTCCAGAAGTTTCGTAAAGATTGGTTCATAAATACGTCTTCTAGCCCAAGCCGTATTGAATAGTTGATGGACAGACGAACAGACAGACGACAGATGACGGGCCATGGCATAACCTCAAATTTGACTTACGTCAAAGTTGAGCTAAAAAATTAGTTATTCAAGAATTTTGTTTGCAAGTGTCGTCTGCTTTTCATGTTAGGTAAAAGGTTACCCCCCTGAACACTAATGTCAAAATACTGCAATTTCAAACAGCAGAATTTTCTCAAAATGCAACTAGGAATTTAACAAATTCACTTTTGTTTGACAGAGCTCAATAAACTCTGTCAAGCATGATTGAATTCATTAAACTCATAGCTTATTGTATTTATTGATGTTTAGTGCCACATACTGCTGCACAATTGCGAATCGTCAACTCATTTACACCCCCAATGTTGAGGCCTTCCACCTAGGCATTGGTGCCTGGGTCCTAATTTACCAATAAAACAGAGCTGGTTTACCACAGTAATCAAGCACTGCTTCACTTCATGGGGTTTCCACAGGGAAATTCCGAGCTGTATTATAGGAAAAATTTACACGTTGAAATTTTTATGTTTGAACTTCAGTTTGCAGAGGGTTAATGATGATCATATGTAAGCTTCTTGAAACTCTGGATATGATCCATTCTGAGGTACGTTATGGGAAAACATATATTAAATATTATATTTTTAGATCAACTGCAGATTATAGAAAAATATCACAGGAAAATAATAGCATCATTGTGAGCTGTGAAGAAAAAGAAATTTTCACTTTCACTGTTAAGAAATTACTTCCGAAATCACTTTTGTGTATCAATGCTATTGTTGTTTATAAATGATGAAATATCTTAAGTGTTATTATTTTTGTTGTATTAAATATACTATATGTCAAAATTTGATACAGTTATGAGATATATCAACGGAAGTATATGGAAAATATATTTTATCATGGTGGACTATTGATATGTAAAATAGCAACAATTAGCTCTTTGTTTTTATGCTTCAAGATGATGCCTAATCAAGGTGAATACCACAGATTTATCCTTGAAAACTACCAACATCTTCTGAAACGAGTACAATAAAAAGAAAATGTAGAGTTTTTGAGTAGATACCGAAATTTATCTTATTTGCAAATAAAACTAATGTTTATTTGCCTTTGTAATGTGAGGGGCATTTGTCTCAGTTACCTGAGATAATTTTAGGTATCCACTCAAAAACACTATAGATATCCTCCATTTATCTGCCATTTACCTGCTGCGCCATCGTACATGGCAATATCAGTAGTGATCATATTTATTTATTTGTTGGTGTTTAAGGCCACATATTTTTGCACAATGGCTAATCATGACCACAACATGAGTATCAACTCAAGACCAGAGGTGAGCATTAATAAGCCATGTTGCCAATTTTAGAGAGGGTTTGCACCTCCCAAGCACTGGTGACTGGGTCCTATTTTACCAGTAAAACAGAGCCTGTTTACTGCAGTGAACAGGCACTGCTGCACTTCCTGGGGTTCCCACAGGGACAGTAGTGATAAAAATTCAGTGATAAATACATATGGCTACAGTTAAGTGATCTGGGGCATCGTATCACATCGAGTTGAGGAGGTCAGATTGCCGGATCAAATGGATCTCTGCGACCATGACAGCTAATTATGCGAATTTCAATGCAACTGTAAATAGTCTGTCATACTATAGTAATACAGATTCAGATTCCACACTGTGGATTTTCTGGGGACCAGGAAAAGATCATCAAACAGTAGTGATATTTGGAAGTTAAATTATATAGTCATATAATAAAAGATCAATATCTCAGCCAAAATCATAATCACTATGGAAGGATAACATGAAGTTTAACCTATCATTTATATCTAAGTTGCTAACATTGTGGGACTTCTACCCTATGCAATGGGTATCAGGTCCTATTTCACCAATAAAGCAGAGCTAGGAATATAACCAATTCAATCATGTTTGATAAAGCTCAAATATAACTAAAACCTCACTTAGAAAATAGGCAACTGTGATGCAAGATAGGGAAGGTAAAACAATTTATAAATTTGGAGCATTCTATGGTATAAAGGAGGTTATAAACTTGCGGTCTTAACTCATACCAAAGTCGAGTGCCCTGTTTGATTCAGAACCTCCCCATCCCCACCTTGCTCTCGGTTGCTTCTCTCCATGTTCCACTTGAGACCACACAATATTTTCAACAGTATGTTGATGTGGTTATTATCCTTGATGGTGTGGGATGGGAAAATCTCACCTGAGGGACAAGATATTTGCACCAGACATGAGGCTTTCCTCATCTGACACGAAGCCTGGAAATAATCAGTCTGTCATTGGCAGAATGAAGTCCCCAGAGGGTGAATTTGCTGATGCTGTCCCATACAGTGGGCTAATTTATCCTCTGGGAACTTCTTTCTGTTTAGGTTTGAGACCTTGATTCTGATTGAGGTTCACAGAGGGTAAATTTAGTGATTTTATCACCAAAGGGTAGCATCACCAAATTCACCCTCTAGGAATCACATTCTGCAGATGACAGGCAATTATTTCCAGGCTTGTACCCACACCCCAAACATATATGAATAATTTTTCTGCTACCCAAATGCTAATGTGACAACATTTGGGTTCGAAGTCCATTGATACGCCATGAGATGTACCCCAAGATGGGTAGAAATTTCAACTTAACAAAGTATATGCTGAGAAAATAAATGGCACATTACATGAAGACAAGCATTAGGGCATTGAAGCTATGAGAAATATGCCAGGATGCACCACGAGTGATCATAATGCTGATGTTTACAAAACATGATGCTGCGTTACTTTGGGTGGGTGAGATATGTCTGTCCTGCTATGCTATCTCAGCCAGGACATACATGTATCGGCAGGGAGGAGGTTGGAGAGAAAAAGGATATAGATATCCTTGTGATTTTCAACAAAATTTATGGTTTCATCCACAAAATTCGATTTCAGCCTTGGTAAACCTAGGCTTGAATCGGATTTTGTGAAATCTGGTTACATAAATTTTGTACCTCTTTATTTCATTGCACAGAAAAATCTAATTACTCTGGGCCCCAAAAACAAATCTTTAACTTTCTGCATACCATTTTTTACCACTTTAACACTTAAACTGCTGTGTATTTTCAGGACATGTTTCATCAAATCTAGTCATGGATGCCATGAAGCAGATTTGATGAAAAATTAATCTAAATGTAAAGTAAGAAATCATTGGTGAAAAAATTCATTCAATTCACAGGGGAAAAATGATTAAATGCCCCAACATTATACTTATTTCAGTGACAAGCAAAACGCTGTAATGGGCAGGAATATCCACCAGTGGCATGCAAAGAGTTAAATCTATTTTATCTTTAGCAGGTTTAACTTTCTGTGTGTACCTTTTTTATACTTTAAATCTGTTTCATCTTTTGTAGGTTTAAATACCAAACTCATAAGTTATCTTAGCTTTGAAGTACAGAAGTCCTGAACACATAGTACTAAGAATTCAAGTGAGTAGAAATAAAACATGTCTGTTAAAATTCACAAAAGTTTAAAACTCTCTTGCGAATAACCTTGAGTTACACAAAACCAGACTGGAGGTATACAAAAATATATAACCACATGCTTGCAAACTAATTTACTACATTTCTGGCAGCAGTTGTCTTCTAAATGTTTCTTTAATCTTCCATAAACTAGCACCTCAAAGACACAAGTGTGAGTGATGTAAACAGTATATTTTGAGAAAGCATTTTTACTACTTTTCATCTTTTTTCCTCTTGAAATTAGACAGAATTCCTTTTAGATCTGATTTCTTCCAACATATGTATAAACAAATTCTTGACCTTTTTTAAAGTACTGCAATGTCTTCTTTAAAGAAAAAAAAATTCACAAATTTTATTTTTAGATAGATTTCATTTCATGGTATATAGTGTAAATTACCAAAGGATATCTTGTTATCAAAATTAACTGTCCAGGTGCTAGAAAAGCCTTCAAATAAAATTTTTGTGGGGAACATGTCATCATGACAGGAACCAATAGTTTTGTGTCTGACAACCCACCCCCCCACCCCCACCCCCACTTGATACCAGTGACAGGATTAAGTCTATCTATGACCCCCCCACCCCCCGCTCCCCGAGGGTAGAAATAGTTAAGGTCTGACAATCAAATTAACCTTGTCACTTTTTCTGCCTGAATTCCAAGGCCAATTGTCAAAACCACATGTTAATGTTTATCTAGAACACCGTTCAAAAAATCTTGCCTCTTTTACAAAGCTTCCAACAGTGGCATAGCCATGGAGGGGGTGGGTGGGGGTTGGGGGTTGGAGGGGGGTGAAGAAGATACCCCCCCCCCCCCCCCCAACAAAAAAAAAAAAAAAAAATTAATTCATACCCCTCCACCCCCACCCCCCCCCCCACCCCCCTTGTTTACCCATATAGGGAATATCTGGCAAGAAATTTTAATATCTAGCAATTTACTTGATTCAGAGTCTGTTTTTGTGTGCATAATTTATAAGTTGTGAAAAGCATCAATAATTAGGCCACATTGTGGCCTAATTATCGATGCCTTTCACAACTTGTTAATCCTCATTGTGGCCTTATTATTGAAGCCTTTCACAACTTATAAATTATGGACACAAACAGACTCAGGGTCAAGGAAATTGTGTTTTTTTTGTCTCGCATTTAAAAATTTTTCCCGGGGGAAGGACCTCGGAGCCCCCTCCAATGAGAGGGGGACAACCCCTCTTGTGCTCGCCCACATCTTACTGCTGCAGGGCTTGGATGATGCAGCAAATCATATTCTCTATGTCCCCCCCCCCTAGATATTACTCTTGCCCCCCTAACTTAGATATCCTGGCTACATGCCTGCTTTCCAATAAATGATAAGTAAAGACTTTGGTGAATCCTTTATATGCCCCCCTAACTTTGATATCCTGGCTACGTGCCTGCTTTCCAATACATGATAAGTAAAGACTATGGTGAACCCTTCTTAAATTCTTAAGTTATATAAACTTACAATGAGTAAAAAGAAACTATACTGGTCACTTTGGAGTGGTGGCCGAGTGGACAAGTGCACTAGTCTCTCATGACAGAGGTCCCAGGATCAATCTCTGGTTGGGGAAAGTTCTTGAGGTGTCCGAACATTCTCTGTCATCATCAATTGTGGAGTTGATGCTGTCACAGCGTTCGTCCCATCGAGTGGGGACGTAAAATGACTGTCCTCTGTGCGGAGAGAGACACACTCCGTGCAGGCTCAAGATCCCTAAATTGTCGACTGGGATGCTTGATTCGGTATTGTTTATTGGATGATTCATGTAACAATCAGTGCCGGCTCGAGCATTCCAACTGACAGTAACATGGGAAATGAATGCAAACACAAGATAAATAACAAATACAGCCATGGCGAATAAGGCGAATAACCCTGAAATTATAAATATTCTTATCCCAGAGGCCAGCTAATAGCCTCAGATTTGTCATAACTTGACCACGACTCACCTGCGGCTGGCCTACGTGTTACTATTATTATTAACTATATTTATATTTCAGTAGCTCACATGTTTACAAATGATCATTATCGACCAGGTTAATGTCCTTGGACTCATGATTGATTTGTTGACTCCTGTACTGGTCAAGGCCAAACCTAATTACGAATGCCCCATTTGCTAGAACCTGCGCAGAAACTTTGATGAGGCAAAGAAGATCTCATATACAAGTAAAACAGGACCTGGTAACCAAATTCATTGGGACCTCAGTGGACAACATAGCATAAACTATTAGCAATACCTGACTTTATATATATTGCTAATATATATATATTTTTATATCAGCAATACCTGACTTTATATATATACCTGACTTGAATACAAAAAGCAATGTGAAGCGCGGAACATATCTTTACTTGTTGCCACCCAAGGAAGATATGATACGGTTATTTTGCACATAATAGACTCAGATACGGGGAACAACATGAAACGGGGAACATATCTTTACCACCCAAGGGAGATATGATACGGTGATTTTACAAGCAATACACTTGAATATGGAGAACAATGCGTTTGAACAATTCGGGTCAAGGAATGGTTGAATGTGTGAATATTGTATGCGAAATCACTTCTGCCTCTGTTACCAAGGTTGAGATAAATGATTGAATGCTCCTAATTCTAAAGCTGAGAACAAATTTTGCGCGTAATAATGCGGAATATATCTTCACTTGTTACCACCTAAGGAAGATATGCTACGGTATTGTTTGTCCATAATTTACAATTAAATACAGTGAACAACGTGTAATGCGGAACATATCTTTACTTGTTGCCACCCAAGGAAGATATGAAACAGAGATTTTATAGATGGGTTCGTGATTAGGAGCTAGGCGGCCACTAGCCAAATAATAAATCGATCTGTAAGACGTACGTGTATCTCGATCAATTTTATAATTCCCATTTAACAATTAGGATAAGCATGACGCTGAATTTTACGTTTCCATGACGCAATACACATTGGTACGGCACTTAATGTAACGGAATAAGAATTAGTCAAAAATGAAAGCCACTTAGAAGGAAGTAATCTTCCGAGCATGACGGCAAATTGACGAATTTATATAAAATATTTGATGAAGTGTATGTTTATACCGTCTAAAAGAATACCAAGGAAAGATGTTGTACCAAATAATGCGCGAAAGGAATGTATAAAATCAGATTTTCAGGAATTATCGCGAAAAGGGAAGACAGTGAGTCTGCAATGTGGGATGGAAACTAATTGCAAAAATAAACAAATGCGAATCACATATAAAATTTTTTAGAAAATGTCAAGAAGAAAATATAATACCGCGAGGATTCAAAGTGAAATGGAATATGACATCGGATGTCAGTGGAAGACAAAAATCGGAATATGAAAACCTTTTAAATGAAACATCAGAGAGACTGGTAGATATTACGCGATTAGAATTCGAGGAACAGTTGGGTCTTCTGAGGGATGAGTTCGCGAAGTTAAAAAATTCGATAAATTCCCGTTTCAACATCTCGGATAAAGAGGCAATTCTGAAAATAATAAAGAACCATGGTGATAAAATCCAAGTCCTTACTGAAACAAGCCAAGACCAATACCGGGTCTGGACCTGCGTCGCTGCATGCAATTGATCTGAAAATTAGATACACGATACAACTCATCATTATGAAGCAGCAGGCCAAATATAAAATCATTCCCTTTCATAGAAGCCAAGAAAACTTTGACTGAAGAAGTGTTTCGGATGGACTGACGGACGGACGCTCCAACATTTCGGGTTTATGGGCTACCAAAAAACATTTTGTATGTCCAAAACCTTATTTTACCCAGAACTCCACCCCCTCCACCCTAGAACTTATATTTAACCCTAACCGCACCCCTCCACCCAAAAACCACACCCTAACCCTACCCCACCCTGACCCTAAACCCTAAAAGCCCACCCCAGACCCTAACCCCCACCCACCCCCGGGATCTAACCCCCAACCTTAAGCCCTACTCTGGGGCTACCCCTAACCCTAACCCCCACCCCACTCCTGACCCCACCCCACCCTAGCCAAACCAATAGGATTAGGAGCTATATTTTGGTTTAGGGGCTACTAAAACTAAAACCCCACCCCTGACCCCAACCCTTACCCCCCCCCCCAGACCTAACCCTCCCCAACCTTAAGCCCTACTCTGGGGCTACCCCTAACCCTAACCCCACCCCACCCCACTCCTAACCCTAACACTACCTTAATTTGGAGGTAGCCCCTAATAATAATATCCCCTAAACCCCCAATGTTGGCCCGGACAGACGGACGGATGGATGGACAGACTGACGGATGGATGGAGTCGAGCAGTTACAAGGCCTGCTCTGCCGCTGGCGACGCAGGTAAAAACAAAATATAAGAAGATAGTGGGACTGGGTGATTCAGACGGTACCGACCTAACTGGAAAGAATGTATCGCTGTCGGAAATAAATAATGTGTTAAAAGTATTAGGAATAAAATTACAGAAGAAACTTCCCGGCCACACTGATATCGCAACACACAACATTAAACTGAGAAGGCAAGGGTTTGGATTGCAAAATGTTAGAGCTGATGGAAATTGCTTTTATAGATGCATCAGCAAAATCTGTACAGGCGTTGAGGAATATCATCATGTAATACGGAAACGAGTAATGGAGTATGTGGAACATCACGCAAAAATAATGTCTAAATATATAGATGGGCCAGTATCAAGATTCTTTAGAAGCAGATCAGAAATGAATGGTAATATTGAGAATATATCTTCACTTGTTACCACCTGAGGAAGATGTGATATGGGCAACAGCTGGGCAACAGCTGGGCAACAGATGAGGATATAATAGGTTAGGCGAATATGCTGGGAATAGGAATTCATGAATATTGTAAGTATGGTCAAATTTACAGGTGTTTGCGATTCGAACCTGAAAATCCGGTGGGTACAAATGAATTAAATTTCTATCTCTTTTTGAATGATTCTCATTTTCAGGTTGCACAAATGATTAAAGTATGAAAAAGACAAATGGGACTAAAATAATTAAATACAAATACTTGCAGTCACAAAATATTTCCCTGTTCCGTTGGGATGAACCAAAACTGAATCCCCGGGGTTATTAAATGAAAGTGTCAATGACACTGTAGCTCAACTTGACAAACTTGAACTTGGTAAGTTATAAATGAAATGGCAAAATTGAAGATCATTGGGACCAATGTCAGTTTTTTTGCCAGTGGCAACATTTTTTGACAGAAACCGAAGAAAATCGATAGCTCCCATCTAGAGGTCACCGTAAATAAGAATACCAGGTTTCAAAGCAATCTAATCATAAATGAGCCCTGTAGGGTGAGCCAAAGGGAAATATTGTGGTCTGACTAAACTAAGTTCTAAGAATGTTGGCCGCGGCAACATTTTTTGACAGAAATTGAAGAAAATTGATAGCTCCCATCTAGAGGTCACCCCAAACAAGCATGCCAGGTTTCAAAGCAATCCGATCATAAATGTACCCTGTAGGGTGTGCCAAAGGGAAATATCGAGTCTTCTGACTAAACCAAGTTCTAAGAACGTTGGCCGCGGCAACATTTTTTGATGGAAATTGAAGAAAAATGATAGGTCCCATCTAGAGGTCTCCCCAAACAAGCATACCAGGTTTCAAAGCAATCAAATCATAAATGTGCCCTGTAGGGTGTGCCAAAGGGAAATATTGTGGTCTGACTAAACTGAGTTCTAAAAACGTTGGCCGCGGCAACATTTTTTGATGGAAATTGAAGAAAATCGATAGCTCCCATCTAGATGTCACCCCAAACAAGCATGCCAGGTTTCAAAGCAATCCGATCATAAATGTACCCTGTAGGGTGTGCCAAAGGGAAATATTGAGTCTTCTAACTAAACTAAGTTCTAAGAACGTTGGCCGCGGCAACATTTTTTGACAGAAATTGAAGAAAATCGATAGCTCCCATCTAGAGGTCTCCCCAAACAAGCATACCAGGTTTCAAAGCAATCTAATCATAAATGGGCCCTGTAGGGTGTGCCAAAGGGAAATATTGAGGTCTGACTGAACTAAGTTCTACAAACGTTGGCCGTGGCAACATTTTTTGCCAGAAATTGAAGAAAATCGATAGCTCCCACCTAGAGGTCACCCTAAATAAGCATACCAGGTTTCAAAGCAATCAAATCATAAATGTGTCCTGTAGGGTGTGCCAAAGGGGAATATTGTGGTTTGACTAAACTAAGTTCTAAGAACGTTGGCCGCGGCAACATTTTTTGACAGAAATTGAAGAAAATCGATAGCTCCCATCTAGAGGTCACCCCAAACAAGCATGCCAGGTTTCAAAGCAATCAAATCATAAATGTACCCTGCATGATGTGCCAAAAGGACATATTGAGTCTTCTGACTAAACTAAGTTCTAAGAACGTTGGCCGCGGCAACATTTTTTGACAGAAATTGAAGAAAATCGATAGCTCCCATCTAGAGGTCTCCCCAAACAAGCATACCAGGTTTCAAAGCAATCTGATCGTAAATGTACCCTGTAGGGTGTGCCAAAGGGAAATATTGAGGTCTGACTAAACTAAGTTCTACGAACATTGGCCGTGGCAACATTCTTTGCCGGAAATTGAAGAAAATCGATAGCTCCCATCTAGAGGTCACCCTAAATAAGCGTATCAGGTTTCAAAGCAATCAAATCATAAATGTGCCCTGTAGGGTGTGCCAAAGGGAAATATTGTGGTTTGACTAAACTAAGTTCTAAGAACGTTGGCCGCGGCAACATTTTTTGCCGGAAATTGAAGAAAATCGATATCTCCCATCTAGAGGTCACCCCAAACAAGCATAAGAAGTTTCAAAGTAATCTGATCATAAATGCGACCTGTGAGGTGTGCCAAAGGAAATTGTGGACGTACGTACTAACGTACGTACGTACGTACGTACGTACGTACGTACGTACGTACGTACGCCGACGGACGAGAAGTGATGGCAATAGCTCAGCTTGACTTTGTCAAGTTGAGCTAAAAAAAAATTACCGACAAAAAGTCTGAGAAACCCTCCAAAAAGGACGAATCTGTGAATCCCCGGGGTTATCAAAACAAATTACCGACAAAAAGTCTGAGAAACCCTCCATAAAGGATGAATCTGTAGAAGTTAAGAATATCAGCGATGATCAAAATAACATTTATGTAGATATAGAGAGTAACATTCTGCACAATGAAACTTAAATAAATCAGCAAAATAACATGTTTAATTTATCAGGTAAGAAACTAATAAAACACCAAAGAACATTACTTAAAAGGGGTCTCAAGTTTGTCCCAACGGAAAGAACTTTGGATATAGCGAACCTTATCATTGAAGAATGGGAGCACAGAATGCGACTATGTGAGTATTTCCTAGACAATAAGCAGCAATATATTAATGATAAATTTAAAGAGCGGAACCCGTGGACTCCCAAAGACGGTAGAGATAAGCACCTTGACCTTTATTTAGAGATAGTACGGGAAGATATTTTGAAGGGCATAAAAAAACGCGTGCGAAACAACATAACAAAAATGGAAGAGAAGGCTCTGAAAGAGTTGTTAAATGATAATACAATAGTCGTGTGACCACCCGATAAAGGGTCTGGAATAACTGTTTTGGATGCAAGTAAATATGAAAATGAGATCTTGATGGAGTTGGGGGACCAAACAACATACAAAGAAGTACCTGTAAATCTGACAGAGAAAATAACAAACAAGATTAAAAGCCAACTCAAAAAACTAGAAAAAAAACAAATTGATAGACAAAAAAGTATTAGCGTACATGATACCTAAGCAGCCACAGGCTGGAAGAGTAAAAGGTAACCCCAAAATGCATAAAAATGAAGCCCCTTTAAGAACAATAATTTGGGGAATAAACCACCCAATAGAGAAAATAGCAGAAGTGATGGAGTCTGAATTAAAACAACACGATGAGTCATTACCATCCTACATATGCGACACCACACATTTCTTGAACAGACTGGACTGTATACCCCAACCACTCCCTGAAAACAGCATAATGTACTGTATGGACGACAAGAAACTATATCCAAGCGTCCCACGTAATGAAGGTATATTAGCATGTAAAAAAGCACTAGAAAACTCTAAAAGAAAATTATTCCCAACAGAGAAAGGTCTTAAACTAATAGAAACTGTTTTGGACAATAACAATTTTTCATTTAAAGGAAGACATTATTTACAAACGGACGGCATTGCAATAGGTTCGCGATTAGGGATGAATTATGCATGCACATATATGGGTGAATGGGAAGAGAAACTGTCAAAAGCATCGAAGTTACACCCCCTTGAACAGGTACAGTACGTTGATGATACCTGGGGAGTATGGATGCATGGATTGGAGTCTCTGAAACAATATCATTCTTTGGCAAATACAATACGCCCAAGAATACAGGTTGATTTAAGGTGGTCTGAAAATAGGATAGAATTCTTAGACACGATAGTCAAAATTGAAGATGGATTTCTTAAAACCGGTTTATATACAAAACCCACTGACACGCATCAATACCTGCACGCAAAGTCAGATCACCCAATCAACACTAAAAGAGCGATACCATATGGAATAGCTTCAAGAGTAAAAAGAATTTGTTCCAATAATGCTGAATATGAATGCCACAAAAATGATATAAAACAACACCTGCATACCAGAGGTTACAACGAGAAGTTTTTAAGCGAACAACTAAAAAAGGTCGACCAAATCGAGCATCAACAGTTACTTGAAAAACGATCCAATAAATCAACCGACGAAAGAGTCCCGTTTGTGGTCACCTAATCGCGGAGCCTCCCCGACATCGGGAAAATGACGCGGGAGCAGATGCCCATTTTACACCGCTCAAAATGCATAAGTTGGCATTCGAAAAACCTCCCCTGATTTTGTACAAAAGACTGAAAAATTTGGGAGATATTATAGTCCATAGCAAGCATAATAAAATGTTCAACAATCAAGGGACGGGATCTGATAGATGCAAGAGAAATTGTGCAATCTGTGGGTTTATGCTCCAAACAAAACAATCTGCAGACAAGAACGGGACGGCCTACCACATAGGCAAAAAAATCACCTCCATGTCCAGGAATGTGATATATGGGATTCTCTGTGACAAGTGCAATGAAGTTGTGTATGTGGGAGAGAAGGGGACAAAATTGTATGAGAGAATGCAAAACCATCTGAGTTGAATAAAACTTGAGGTTATGAATGAACCGATACCACATCATTTTCTGACGAAAAACCATAGTATAAACAATTTTAAGATTATTGGGATTGAACAAATTAATCAACAAAATACAGCTTACAGGAGGGGTCGTGAAGCATTTTCGATTAACAAATTTCAAACACTAGAACCCAATGGGCTCAATAGACAAGAATAATTCTAAATATTCTCATTTATAAACTTGCTTAGTGTTCAGAGCAATTACACTTAAAAGCGCATTGGTGTTGAACATAGCATGTATATGTTGTGAGATTATGATCATTGTGTATATGTCAGTGCGTACATCATGCATATGTAGGGGAGGGGGGGGGGGGGTGCGTGAAAACCTAGCCTACAATTGTCAGTGTAGATATTATAGCAGGGGCTGCACTCAGATCAGTGGTGGAGGGTATATATATGCTGCAATAGTGGGTGGGTGCAAGACATTTACACACCCTGGAAGGATCAGGTGGGGGAGGGGGGGCTTTATTACTACGCATATAGGTATAAAAAGATTCTATTTTTCATCAGCGGGTTGGGTATTGGGGCGGAGATATGGAGGTGCGCTTTTAAATGATTGAATGATTCGGGCCTAGGAGTGGTTGGATGTGTGAATACGGTATACAAACTTACTTGCCTCTGCCTCTGTTACCAGGGCGAGGTTTTAGAAATAGTGTCTAATTCATATTTGCTTTTTGCGTAATAACGCGGAACATATCTTTACTTGTTGCCACCCAAGGAAGATATTATACAGTATTTTTTGCATAATTTACACTTGAATACAAAAAGCAAAGTGAAGCGCGAAACATATCTTTACTTGTCGCCACCCAAGGAAGATATGATACGGTTATTTTGCGCGTAATAGACTCGGATACGGGGAACAATATGAAATGGGGAACATATCTTTACCACCCAAGGGAGATATGACACAGTGATTTTACAAGCAATACACTTGAATATGGAGAACAATGCGTTTGAACAATTCGGGTCAAGGAATGTGTGAATATTGTATGCGAACTCGCTTCTGCCTCTGTTACCGGGGTGAGGTTGAGATAAATGATTGAATGCTCCTAATTCTAAGGCTGAGAACAAATTTTGCGTGTAATAATGAGGAATATATCTTCACTTGTTACCACCTAAGGAAGATATGATACGGTATTGTTTGTCCATAATTTACAATTAAATACAGTGAACAACGTGTAATGCGGAACATATCTTTACTTGTTGCCACCCAAGGAAGATATGAAACGGTGATTTTATAGATGGGTTCGTCATTAGGAGCTAGTCGCCCACTTGCCAAATAATAAATCGATCTGTAAGATGTACGCGTATCTCTATCAATCTTATAATTCCCATTTAACAATTAGGATAAGTGTGATGCTAAATTTTACGATCCCATGATGCGATACACATTGGTACGGCACTTAACGTAACGGAATAAGAATTAGTCAAAAATGAAAGCTGCTTAGATGGAAGTATTCTTCCGAGCATGACAGCAAATTGACAAATTTATATAAAATATTTGATGAAGTGTGTATATATATATATTTATATTTATGCTGTGCCATGCAGCTGATAACGACGCTAAAAACCAATAAATAAATACATGCATAGTTCCCCTATTCAATCAATTCGTGCCTAGTACAACCTCACTCTTGTGCGGTGAGTCCTACCGAAGTACAGGAGTGTTCTACATCCAAGCATGGCAACCAAGATCTGTTCTACTGGTAAAATAGGACCTGGTAACCAATGCCATTGGGACTTCAGTGGGCAACATCGCATAAACGATTGGCAATACTTGACTTTATATTTATGTTGTTCTATGATATAACCCAAATGCTTACAATGACATTAAACACCAATAAATAAATAATACATGCATATTTCCCCTCATCAAGCAAGTCGTTGCCTATTCTGTCCTTACATTTGTGGGGTCAGTTTGACCAGAGTACAGGAGTTTTCAATATCCAATCATTCGCCTACACTTGCACTACAATGCTCATTGACTGTGCTTTAATCTACAAGGCTACCACATTCTTGACTGACAATTGATCATCTTCGAGGACCATAATTTCTTAATACTTCTATGAGAAGGTTCTTTTCCAAAAACCTAACATACCCATTATGTATAAATATTATTCATCAGCTACCTGTGGGATTTTGCTATATAGTTCACCATTTCTTTGCACATGTTCTTATAGTCCTCGAAAATCAAGATAAATTTTTCCTCACGTTCGGACCATCGATTGCTTTCTTTGACCCTTTAATTAATTATGGCTAACACAATTTCGCTTGATGAGATCCAAAATAATGTCAACTTTGATTTCATGACAAAACTGAACGATATTATTTCTAGCGAGAAAGAAGACCTCACCCTCCCATCCAATTCACTTGACTCATGTTGCTACTACTTTAAGCCCGAACACTTTAAAGATGAAATTTCAAGCAAAATGAAAACCCTCTCCCTACTCAACATCAACTGTTGTAGTTTGAATGCAAACTTTGAAAATATGCACAACTTATTGGTTGACCTGCAGACAAATTATAACTTTTTCGATGTGATTGGAATCACGGAAATATTTAACTTGAATCTGGTGTTGAGTACCGGCTTGAGGGGTATCACCCACTAGAGTCCCTTACCCATCCTGACAACGATGATGGGAGGGGAGGTGTAGGAAAGTTCATAAATGATAGTATACCCCAGGGACCAGCCGTGAGGGCGACTAGGGTGATTATGTCGCCCTTCTAAGCCCAAAGCCACCTAGAAAAATAGGGCGATTACAAGTCGGCCTCTAAAAATTGGCCAAAATGAGAAAAGGCTGAACTGAGAGAGCTTTACATAAAAACGATTATTTTCAAGAATCGAATGTGCTTGAGTGTGATAAATGGGCATTTTCATTCGTCAAATATGTGACCATTTATTTGAAATCACACGACAATCAATTGTCAATTGTGGCTTTTTGCAGATTTTTTATTTCTATTTTGTTCTGTTTCAGTCGGAGCTTCAAGTGTCGAAACGAAAATAGGTGACTTACGCGACTCAACAAAATAACCCAGTTTGAAAGTAGGGGGAATTTTTAGGAGACTTCATGTCTCCCTCCAGAAAAAATAGGGAGACTGCAGAGTCAGGTAGGGAGACTTCATAGGCAAGTGGGGAAAATTAAGAATATTTATGTACCACCCCCTGCCGCCCCTTCATATTTTCAGCTTGTGGTCCTCCATTAACACCCGATTAATCCAGGTCCAGTTGTCTATGATGCCTCTATGCCAGGTTAAAAAAATAGGCCAATGAAATCGTCAGATGTGTACCCATACGCACAACTAGTAGAAAGCTGTATGAGGGAGGGCCACCACGGATGCCGACATTATGTACACCATATGGGTACATATAGAAATGGATTGGAGGAGTGTCTAATTTGATGGATAAAGGGTTAATATCTCCGGATCAAATTATCAGATTTACATATAAAAAAACTATACAGCACATCAGTAACCTGAATAAATATATAAAGTAACATGACAATCGGATTGATATTTTTTGAGTTATCTCATGCCAAAGGGATTGGAGGAATTTTCAATTTGAAGGATAAAGGGTTAATATCTCCAGATCAAATTATCAGATTAACACCAAAACCTATACAGCTCAGCACAGCAGTAACCTGAACACAATTATAAAGTAACTTGACAATCCAAGCAATATTTTTCAAGTTATCAAATGCCAAAGGGATTGGAGGAATTTTCAATTTGAAGGATAAAGGGTTAATATCTCAGGATTAAAATAACAGATTTACACCAAAAACTATACAGCTCAGTACATCAGTAACCTGAACACAAGTATAAAGTAACTTGACAATCCAAGCAATATTTTTCAAGTTATCAAATGCCAAAGGGGTTGGAGGAATTTTCAATTTGAAGGATAAAGGGTTAATATCTCAGGATCAAAATTACAGATTTACACCAAAAACTATACAGCTCGGCACATCAGTAACCTGAACACAAATATAAAGTAACTTGACAATCCAAGCAATATTTTTCAAGTTATCGAATGCCAAAGGGATTGGAGGAATTTTCAATTTGAAGGATAAAGGGTTAATATCTCGAGATCAAATTATCCAATTTACACCAAAAACTATACAGCTCGGCACATCAGTAACCTGAACACAAATATAAAGTAACTTGACAATCCAAGCAATATTTTTCAAGTTATCGAATGCCGAAGAAATGGATACGGATGCAGGACGGACAGACGGACGGACGGACAGACGGATGGACGGACAGACGGATGGACGAACGACGGATGGTCACCCCGGATGCCGGCATTATGTGTACCATACATAGTATGGGTACACATAAAAATCACAAAGTAATTATTGATTAAAAATCCTCCACTGCTACCCTCTCCTTCATGACCCCTCCCCTCTTCTTTGTGCCAATCCCCCCAGCACCCTCCTGTGGTTGCCTTTCACCCAAGTCTACTAAGCTAATAAGTTTCTAAGTCTGCAAGTGCAAACAGGACTAGATAGATGTAAGAAGGTTGCTTGAAAGAAACTTTTTCAAGACCCTTCATATGCACACTTGTGCCCTGTACAAAGCTTTTCTTGGCATCACTAAAGCTTTTTTCACGTGTTTTAATTCCATTCATATTTTTCTGGGAATAGACAGCCCAACAGTTAACAGTCGTCAGCAAAACGAAATAAAAATACAGTGTTAGAAAATACGTTCATTGTGTATACATTTTAAGCAACGTAATCTACTTTCAAACTGGCGTCTCGTTTCCTATTAAAAGGTCATTTCGGAGTTCTCAGCCAAATGGCTGTTTTGAGCTATAGTTTTAGTTTGTAGTGGTGTGGATTTAGTAAATAATTCTCATTAATGGTGATATGGCCAAAATAATCTGTTGACGGTCTTGATTCAAACTGTGTACTGTCAAGTGGATTTCAATTGGGGGTCAAGGTCACATGGGAGTGTTAAATGTCTAACCCAGACCTGTTGGGACCTGACAACTTGCAGTTTACAAATGGGACAATTTTTGTGTAAATTTGCTTTGAGAAAGCCTTCTGAAAAAATGAATAAGAAACCCATATGTTTTTTATTTGTCAGAGTGATCATCTCACGCTGTAAAATCCTCAGTGGAGGAATGAGGAATTCCTATAACACAGTTTTATCACTATCGATGCACGAAAATTGGAAATTTATCCCAAAAATGAGAAAATTTTGACCATTTTGAACCATTTTTTTAGCCATCAAATGTGTCATTCAACAGAGTGTATTTGAGTGATATTGTAAGATTTGTGTTGTGTGCTGTTGTCTCCAGAAAAGGCCCTATTGAGAGCTTCCAGAAACTGTATACATTGTGAGTATTGTGAAATATCCTCGGCCATGTTAATGAGAAGCCGTGCATTTCTTGAAAAGCCAATGTTTTCACCTGTATAACTGTAACGAGACCTGGGTTATTTTGTTGAGTCGCGTAAGTCACTTATTTCCATTTCAACACTTGAAGCTCCGACTGAAATGGAACAAAATAGAAATAAATGAAAGTGTCAATGACACTGTAGCTCAACTTTGAATATGACAGGAATTAGTATTTGCTGTGACCGGGTCAACAATAATGAATATGACAGGAATCAGTATTTGTTGTGACCAAGTCAACAATAATAATGAATAAAAGAAAAAGGAGTTTTGTTGTGACCACGTCAACCATAGTAAATCAATTACAAGGTGACTGCAATGGTCTAAAGAATAGGACATAAGTATTATATGTGATGCATCCCATGTTAGTAAACATTCACACAAAAATTTATTCAAATCGGAGCTTTCATATAGAAGTTCTGAGCAAAAAACTGATTGCACAAGATTTTGTACAAAATGGCTGCTGGTGGCCATCTTGAATTTCAGCCTGGACCCCAAAACACTCGTTCTCGTCCCACGGTGATAGCAAAGATATCCAAGAAGTTTTGTAAAGATCAGTTCATAAATACGGCCTCTAGCCCGAGCCGTATTGGCATTTGCAGTTACAGTGCTGAAAGTAACTCCAAATAGATCAAACTTAGTCTAATTGGCATAATTTATGCACAAGAAAAAAACCCGTATTATATGTGATGTATCCCATGGTACTAAACATTCATACAAAAAATTATTCAAATCAGCGCTTTCATATGGAAGTTCTGCGCAAAAATCTGATTGCACCTAATTTTGTACAAAATGGTTGCCAGTGGCCATCTTGAATTTCAGACCAGACCCAAAAACATTTGTTCTCATCCCACGCTGATAACAAAGGTACCCAAGAAGTTTCATAAAGATTGGTTCATAAATACGGCCTCTAGCCCGAGCCGTATTGGCATTTGCACTTACAGTGCTGAAAGTAACAACACTAAATAAATCAAAGTTAGTCTAATTTGCATAATTTAAGCACGAGAAAAAAACCTGTATTATATGTAATGTATCCCATGGTACTAAACATTCATACAAAAAATTATTCAAATCAGAGCTTTCGTATGGTAGTTCTGCACAAAAATCTGATTGCACCTAATTTTGTACAAAATGGCTGCCAGGGGCCATTTTGAATTTCGGACCGGACCCAAAACACTCGATCTTGTAATTGCCCCTACTATTTTTCTAAGAGACTTTGAGCTTAGAAGGGCGGCATAATCATCCTAGTCACCCTCACAACTAGACCTTGCTCCGAACATACGGAAAGTTTCACAAAAAGCCTCTCTAAGGGCTCACTTATTGTGAATCAGGGAGGACAAAGAACTAAACGACTCTGATGTCAGCACAAAATAAATCATGTCTGGGAATGGCAGGAAGACAGCCTCTCTGGCTATGCCATTTCCATGCAGTGTACACCTTTTTATTGTTATTTTTTATTTATGTAAACTGTACATGAGTATGCTGCAAAATAAAGTTTCATTTCATTTCATAGTATTCAAGAGAAAGGCCACAAAGTTGCATTGTGAAGGCCATCCCACACAACTGCGCCACTGGGCCACGGAGAGGCATTTATATAAGTTGTATAACTTGTTTGCCAATCCTAGTAAAACAAATAGGATTAAAACACTTTGTTAGGCAAAAGTGAATCGGTGCCTATCAAACATGCAAATTATGCCTGTCATTGACCATGACAGGCTACTTATTTGCAGAGCTGGTGCCAGAATCCACAGTTTACTGAACAAGCAGCCCCAGGGGCCAGAGGCGCTCACCTGACCAAAGTTATTTAAAGAAGGATTTAATTAGCATCTATGGCTAGTTAACAATCCAGAGGAATGATGTTATTATAGTATTGGGGTTCTAGCACAGAAATAATGCCACAGATTTCCAGTAATGTAAAACTAGGGCGACCAAATATCAACCTACGGACTTAACTTGAACAAACCTGAATCTGACCCCTTCCCCTCCACCCCCAGGTTGCCATATACCAAATATCAATAGATTCTGAATGGTGGATCTGAAAAAGGAGATTTTTTTAAAGACTATTTGTCATATTACACTTAAGTTAAAATTTGGGCCCACATAAAGAGCCCAAATATGAATCCAGGGACATAATTTTAACAAACTTGAATCAGAGCCTTGCTAGAGTGTTCTATACCAAGTATCAAAACATTCTGAATGGTGGTTTCTCAAGAAGATTTCAAAGAATATTCCTCTTTTGCTTCAAGTTAAAATTAAGGCTCCAAATATTAACCCTGGCCTTTGAAGACAGGTCACCGTTTAATTAGGGTGAGTGTATAAACAGGTTTGATTATACACACCCTGGGCATTTAATAAGATACCACAGAACAGTTTTATCACTTTACCATTTTGCCACATTTCAAGGGGCATTACTCTGGAACAGTAAATGCCATAATGGTGAAAATCGAACTTGAACTGCATTTCATGGAAGGTAGTAAATTGCAAAATTATAAGGTCGTCCATCAACGCCAACTTCATAGAATGATAAATGCCATAACAGTTAAAATCGAACTTGACCGACATTTCATGGTAGGTATTAATGTTGCAAAATTATATGATCGTACATCAAAGCAAACTTGAGTTATCATCAGGAATCCACTGATTTTACAATTTTGCCACTTTTCAAGGGGCATAACAACTCTGGAACAGTAAATGCCATAATGGTGAAAATTGAACTTGAACTGCATTTCATGGTAGGAAGTAATGTTGCAAAATTATAAGGTCGTCCATCAAAGCAAACTTCAAACTAGAGTTATCATCCGTAAATCATTTGTTACGTGCATGCGGACAGGACGGTGACTATATGCCCAATAGGGAGCCCAAATATTATTCAAAGGACTTGATTTGAACAAACTTGAATCTGACCCCTGTAAGGATGCTGTCAACCATACATCAAAAGATTTTGGCTGGTAAATCTGAAGAAGATTTTTAAAGATTAATCCCCATATTGCGCTATGTTAAAATTTGCGTTCCCACAGAGAGCACAATTATTAACTGATGGACTTGATTTGAAGACACTTGAATCCAAACCCTATAAGGATTCTGTATACCATATATAAAAAGACTCTGACTAGTGTTTCTGGAGAAAATGAGTTTTGAAGAGCAGTCCTCATATTGGAGTAAGTTAAACTTTGGTCTCCAATAGGGAGTCTAAATATTAACCCAGAGACTTGGTTTGAACAAACTTACCTCTGACCTCCATAAGGGTGCTGTATACCAAATACCAAAAGATTCTGACTTGTAGATCTGAAGATGAAGATTTTTAAAGATTATTCCTCATATTGCACTAATTTGGGCTCCCATAGAGAGCACAATTATTAACCGATGGACCGATGAATCCAAATTTGTTCTGTATACTTTCAGTCAGGTGAGCTAAAAATGGCGGTAGCCATTATCAAGTGGATAGACTGTCTTTTTGAATGAGCATCATAGTTATTTATAGCAGACAAGAAGGTAGAATCCTATTGGAAAGTATGGGTAGGAGCTTCAGATTAATATGTTCAAAGCTGAAATATATAGCTCAAATGTATCAAGTTAATATTTAACTCCTTGCATGTTGCTGGCAGATATTCCTGCCCAGGATGCAAATTCCTTACCACTGAAATATGTATAATTTGGGAACATTTAACTAATTTTCCTTCCTGAAAATTGAATGGACTTTTCACCAATGATCTTTGGAGTTACATTTAGATGAATTTTTCATCATATCTAGGCATGGCTGCTGGGAAGCAGCCAATACCAGATTTGATGAAAAATATTTATAAATATTCTGCAGGTTAAGGGGTAATGTTTCTGACATTTTGAACCCACACCATTGTAAAACACATCCTTTTTGTTATTTATTCTTTTTAATGCCATTACATGGTCTGCTGTTCAAGTCAGTACAAAATAAAAATTTTGTCAGTACAAAAGAGCAAAAATATTACTTCCAGCATTTGGCAACTCTCTGACCTTTCTATTGTCACTCAAAAAAATAACAACTTTATGACCTTTGATTTTTGACTTCTTAACCACTAAGTGTTGAACTTTAAAGGAGAGCCTTATATTACATCACCCCTTTTTCTTCTTGAACTTATCTGCACACAGGTTCATAAAATTAAAATTCATTGCCCTTGAATTGTTGACCCTGCATGGACATGATTGGTGTGTTGAAAAGTCTGACAGCTGGTTACCACTGCTCAGCGGAACTTTCCAGGTACTCCAGTTTCAGCCATCTGCCTACTTGTCCACCCCAAAACCGAACACAAGAGGTTGTACCAGAGGTGCTGGTATACTCCAACAGGTGTCAAGTTGAGGGATGGGGCTGTGTCTGGATAGACATTATCAAAAAGAAATATGAACATGAACCCAAAGGACCCCCACCTTCGAAGGATAATTTATTGCATAAATCTGATATAAACACGCAAAATCCTCCTAAACTCATTTTAAAGCAGAAAAAAGAAGATTTGACAATCATCAACTGAGTTACATACCTGTATGGAAATTGAATTCTATTTCCCAACAGAAACAAGTGCACCGCCAGGCGGTGGATCAATATACGGCCGCCTATGAAGAAATTGTGCTTGTGAAGAAATTTTTAGTTGAACAAAAGGTCAATAATTCCTTCAAAAATAATTGTACATTCCTGGCTTACGACCCATTAAACTTGAATATATTGTTTTCAAGTTATTGGGTGGAGAATCAAAAGTCACCCAAACTCCCAGATGGTTGCCATGGTGGCCATATTGGACAGGATCTGTTGGATGTATTGTTTTCAAGTTATAGAATGGACAAATAAAAGTTAACGGATGGACGGACAGACAGACAGACAGACAGACAGACAGACGGATGGATGGATGGATGGATGGACGGACGGACATTTATGCTGGTTATTGAAAGGAACCATCCTCTAGTCATGACTAATCAACCATAAAAAACAGTATCTGTTGGATGTATTGTTTTCAAGTTATCACGTGCACAAACAAAAGTTAACGGATGGATGGACAGACAGACAGACAAATGGATGGACGGACGAACCACAATGATGCTGGTTATCGAAGGGAACCATCCTCTAGTCATGGCTAATCAACCATAAAAAAACAGTATCTGTTGGATTATCAAATGGACAATCAAAAGTCCCTGAAAATCCAAGATGGCTGCCGTGGTGGCCATATTGGATATGTCAGAATGCTGGTTATTGAAAGGAACCATCCTCTAGTCATGACTAATCAACCATAAAAAAACTGTATCTGTTGGATGTATTGTTTTCAAGTTATCGCATGGACAAACAAAAGCTAACCGACAGATGGACGGACGTTCTTACAAACGGCTATTTATGTGGCTATTTTATGGACATGTTAGGTGGCTAACCTAAAACACATGTCCAACATAATAAAACAAGTTTTTTGGGGGAAAATTTTTGGGGGGTCAGCTAACTCTAACCCCTTTACTGACCCTAACCCTACCCACCCCTAACCCTAAGCTAACACCCCTTCACTGACCCCCCACCCCAGCCCAAAACCCCATCCCGGAATGCACTGACCCTACTCTACATTTATCCAACACCCCCCCCCCCCCCCCCCCACCACACACACACAATAAGAGATTCTGTTACGTGGCTAGTCACGTAACAGACTTTAACCACATAAGAAGTATCCTGTGTTACTAACTCGTAGCCACATAAGTAGTCATTTGTGTGTGAGGACAAACAGACAGACAGACAGACATGGAAATGCCATACCATAATACGGCCCGGTATAAAAAGGGGCACTCACAAGTGGAAAGTGCAGACAGCTTAACTTGATATGTGTATGAAAGGGCAGGTCATGATGTACTGTGACAAAGTAAATCTATAAACAAAGGGAATTAACCAGGGTTTACTACATAACTTATATTCAATTAACAGGTCAAATTTGTACTGAAGTATGGTAAATGGCTTTGTGCTTGGAAATTATATTAAATTTATTTATTTATTGGTGCTTAAGGTCACATACTTATGCACAATTGCTAATTGTGACCGTGGCACTTTTACGGGTGGAGGAAGCCAGAGTACCCGGAGTGAACCACCAAGCATCGACAAGCAACGGTCAGCTCCTCAACATTTTAACTCTGTTCAAGCTCCGCTCAAGCAGGGTTACAGCAGTTGAAGACATGTGCACCATCAACGTGCAGTATGCCTTAGTACACAGCATCATCGTGCCCCCATGTAGGCAACTGGAATAAAGTGCCTTGCCCAAGGACACAACACGCATCATCCCAGACGGGGATCGAACTCGGGACTTCTAGCATAGATGTCCAACAGTCTACCACTGAGTCATCGCGCTCCATTTTTATAATCAATTAACTGGGTTATGTAATTAATAGATATAAGATTAAGTGGGCTCTACTGCATATGAAAGAGCATGTAAAAAAACACTTCAATGTGTAAGACATCAGAAGCAATGCAAAATTTCTCAAATCTGTAACTTTTAATGCAGACAAATTTTCAGAAGACGCGACATTGCAAAAATATTAATGAAGTTGCTTGAAAGTGATCAGAAGTAAACACAACACTGTGACATAATTTCTGAAAACATGCAGCTTCTAATTTTACCTGCAGTGCTGTCATAATGAATGACTGCCATGAACAAAAACTGTGCATTATTTTAGCAATAAGTGGGCATTGTTAGATCAAAAAACTTTGTATTTTAAATAAAGTGCAGTAATGCTCCAATAAAACCCACAGCATGTGTATCAACAATGGCAATATGAAACAGAAAAAAATGTGTACACAAACTTCACCTTCGCACTTCTGAGAAAGCTAATTTTGACAAATGTGGAAAATGACACTGCTTGGAATTGTCCGTGAGTGATTAGCTAACCAGATTGGGATGGAAAAATGCAGTCTGCCATTTCTGTTTCTGAGAAAAACAACAAATTAACACCTTCAAGTTAAAATTTATTTATTCAACACGAATGCGTTAATATGAATGATATATGAAACATAAAGGTACATTTGCATAATAGAAATTGTGGTTTTGTCAAACAGTGAAAACATTTTTTTCAAATTTGCAGTTTCTTGTCCCTTCAAGGTCATCATTGCAGCAACTAGGTAACAAAAGTAAGCCACCAATGGAAAAATTCATTCACACTTGACTTGGCATCAGTAATTTTGCCCCATAGACGTATTATCAATTTCTTAACAACCAGCAGCAAAGAGTTAACCGTAAGGTGCTAAATTTATTTTGAATCCACATTACACAATTAAAGTTACATCATAAAGTATTATCAATAATACTAAAGCACCAAAGATAAAGTTTCAATTTGGACCCTGCCTAGAGTTGAAACAGAGGTTATTTACACAGCTACTCAAACCCCCTATCTTATCAACAGTATAACCCTTCATTACTCAAAACTTCATTTAGCAAGTTTCCCAGTGTTTTGTTTTTCCATAACATCACAGGAGACAAAATGATTCACCTTTTACCTAACCTGCTGCACACTGACATCAAAATACATAGATTTCAAGAAGCATCTTTTCCCATAATGCAGATAGAAATTTAACTAATTCAATCTTGTTTGAAAGAACTCAATGAGCTCTGCCAAACAAAATTGAATTGGTTAAATTTCTAGTTGCATTATGAGAAAAATTTTCAGCATGAAATTTTTATATTTTGACAAAAGTGTGCAGAGGTTAATTGGCCCAATCTACAATACTATATATAACTACAAAGCTTGGGATCACAATTGCTCAATTAGTTAAAGCAGTTAAAGCAGATAATGGCTCATTAGTTAAAGCATTGGATTTCAGATAAAAAACCTCATAGGTTTCATCCTTACCCGTATCACCTGTATCCTTGGGTAAGACACCTCTGAACTATATTACACAATAAATTAACTCTTGTTAAGCAAAGGTGGCAGCCATTTAACAGGTAGAGTGCTGGAAGCCCATATTTGGGCTTTATTCTGAAGAGCATGTACAATAATTCAAAGGCTTCATATTCAGTGGGTGTGTTTCATATTATCTTTGAAGTGAAATTATTTTAACTGTATGATGAACCCTTTCTCAGAAATGTTGGCTCTGCTTGAAAAGGCAGAGATAAAACATTCTGTTAGACAAAAACTCTGGAAATGTGTGCTGAATTACTTAACACAAATGGTTCGGTTCTGCTATCAACGTTTCTCCAGGGCAGATGTCAGGCTCATTTATCTAATATGTGAAAATATAACTGCTGTCAAAGCACTGCAAAAACAATTTCAGTGGAAAAGTTGATTGATGAGACAAAAATGACAAACCACAAAAAAGTGATTTTCTCAAACAGAATTATCACAAGGCCCTCACAGACACGTGACTACATCTAACTATTAACTCTATCCAGGCCAAGTTAGTCCAAAATGTTAAGATAATAGTTTCTTGCTATACTGTGAAATGCAAGCACTTCATCTTGTTCTAACATTTTGATAGGCCCACTATTGTTGAACTTCATCTTGTTCTAACATTTTGATAGGCCCACTGATCGGTGCTAAAAATCAAACTTTTCTCCCACCCCTGGGTACTACATAAAAGCAACAAAGTGTTTAATACCAACCTGAAGGAAAATAACTGATAACAAGAGGTACGAATCAGAGATGCATGCATCAAGTTGTGGTGGCAAGTTGTGATGGCAATCAGAGTTTTGCATGTCTATAAACCGGTTATCAATAATATCCCAGTTGTCAACTCAGAAACCTTTGTTCAAGTTATAATGGTAACAAGTTCAGAATTTCACAAAAATTGTCTGAGGCCATAACTCTGAAACAAACAAAAAATTGAGCTGGGACAGTCTTCGAACTCACTTGAGATATTATTGTAAAAGACCTGTGTGGCAAATATTTGTCAAATCAGAGAATGTTTGTTTAAGTTATTGCATTAACAAGCTCAAAATTTGTAAAAAAAAAATTAACTAATTAAAGCACATAACTCTGTAATGAAAAATCTGGCTGGGACAGTTTTCGAACTTGCTTGAGATATTGTTGCAAAAGACCTGTATTGCAAATATAAGTCAAATTGGAGAACACTTGTTCAAGTTATTGCACTAACAAGCTTGAAATTCGTAAAATTGTCTAATTAAGGCCCATAAACTCTGTAACAATATATCAGGCTGGTACAGTTTTCGAACTTGATTGAGATATTATTGTAAAAGACCTGCATGACAAATATTCGTCAAATCGGAGAACGTTTGTTCAAGTTATTGAGCTAACAGTGTGAGGATGCCTGGACGCCCACCTGCCCGCCCACCAACCATTGCCAAACCATAGGTCTTGGACGTTAAGACAACTCAACCAATGAAAAATAAAACATTAATTTTTACAACTTTATGATTTCTAACAACCTATTTTTGTTTTTCAAAACTATATGAAGCCCAAGCGAGCAATTACACTGATTAGTGACACACAGCCCTAACAGGTGACCTGAAATTCAAGAAATTTTGAACAATATATCAAATGCCCTTTTATATTTAAGAAGTGTCCTCTCATATACAGGAAGTGCCCTTTTATCTGAACTACCCCCACTGGCTTAAATTTGGACTGGTTTCCTTGGATACTGGCACTCTCCAATGAAATACATGCAACAAAACAAATGTATGTGAACAAATTCTGACTGCCAAATGAATACAGCATGTTACTGGTTAACTGGTTGAGTGCTGGAAGCCCATATTTGGGCTTTGTTCTTTAGTGCAAGGAACCATAACTAAAAGGCACTATATTGCGTGGATATGCTCCATATCTTTGAAGTGAAATTATTTTGTCTGTCTGGATTTGTCTTGTCATAAAATCCTACGAGGGGTTCCATCAAGCTCATAGGATAAGAGGTTCAAGCAAACTAGTTGCAGACCAGATCAGCTATCCCAATGACCTCACCATCCCACTTTTCTGACATAGGGGTTCAAAATTGTTGGATAGCCCATATATTGTCAAGCAGATTTTAGTGATTTGCCTTCCAACACATAGCTTTTTGACACATCGTTAAAATGAGCTCACTGAGTCATTGCCATGTAGGTTTATATACTATTTTTTGAAGCCCAAAACACCTGAAACAATTGAGCCATTGCCATGTGGGGTGATATTCTGTGTTGTTGATGACAAAATTGATCCTTTACCTGAGACAATTGAGTCATTGCCTTGTGGGGGTTATATTCTGTGCTTTTGATGATAAAATTGACCCTTTACCTGAGACAATTGAGCCATTGCCATGTGTGGTTGTATTCCATGTTTTGATGACAAAACTGACCCTTTACCTGAGACAATTCAGACATTGCCATGCAGGGTTATATTCTCTGTTTTTGCTGGCAAAATCGACCCTTTACCTGAGATAATTGGGCCATTGCCCTGTGGGGTTATATTCTATGTTTTTGATGGCAAAATTCTCCCTTTACCTAAGACAAATGAGCCACTGCCATTTGGGGTTATATTCTAGGTTTTGATGACAAAATTCACCCTTTACCTGAGACAATTGAGCCATTGCCATGTGGGGTTATATTCCATGTTTTTGATGACAAACTTGACCCTTTACTTGAGGCAATTGAGCCATTGCCATGCGAGGTTATAATCCATGTTTTTGATGACAGAATTCGCCCTTTATCTCACGACAATTGAGCTATTGCCATGTGAGGTTATTTTCTATGTTTTTGATGACAAAATTCACCCTTTACTTGAGACAATTGAGGCATTGCCATGTGAGGTTATATTCTGTTTTTTATTACAAAATTCTCCCTTTACCTGAGACTATTGAGCCACTGCCATGTGGGGTTATATTCTATGTTTTTGATGACAAAATTGTCCCTTTACTTGAGAAAATTAAAGACCAAAATTTTTCTTGAATTACTAAATTATAGTACTGCTTGCCTCCAAAATTTGGCTTATGCTCATTGGACTGACCTCAATAATACCATTCAACTTTTTTTTATATAAGCCATGTTTTGGAAATGAAAAGTGAAAAGATAAAATGAAAATAGAATTTCTGTGTGCAACACTAGGTGGACTTTCCACTCCATTAGGTAAATGGGTTAACCTTTGACACAACTCAAATAGCAGACAACACTTGCAAAAATATTTCTTGAATAATTTAACAGTTGATATATTTTTTTTAAAAACATCTTATGACTCCTCCTCAGTGGAATGAAATAAAGTAGCTTATTGCAATGCAGGGGGTGATAAGCTATGTTTTGAGGCAAAAAGAGTAAAAGTTTAAAGATAATTTTGGGGAATATCACTGGCTGAAAATTGTCTTTACCAGCAATGTCCCCTAGTTGTGTTAAGTAATGGGTTAAGGAAATCTAGTTATCAAATGTTTTTTTACCCAATGAATCAGCGACATCTGCCTGCACAATTTACAAATTGAGCAGCTGAAAAAATTAAACTTTCAAAAAATTCCAACAAAATAATATTATGTGACCCCCCTCATTCGAAAGAGCTTGTTGGGCTTGTTCCATTGAGGGAGGTCACATGATATGGCTTTGTCAATTTTTTCAACAAATTAGAAAAAAAAATTCAAATAACAAATTCTGATATCATGTAAATTGGGTAAAGGGTTAATATGGTTACATACACTGGTTGAAGATACACTCATGCCCTGTTAGTGTGCTGAAAAGTTTGGTTTGAGGTTGTTGGGTATTTTTCAGATAAGTTGGGTTAAAAGTTTCACACTTACATCCTCCACTGTCTCTTGCAGGTTACACAACTACAGTTATTACATAAGGAAGTGTGTATAAACTACCAACAAAGTACTGAAGATAAACAAGAGATCCAAACATATGGCTCAGTTAAACTGTATATCAGTGTTGAAAAGATAACCAACTAATTCTTTTTTCCATTGTGCAGTGAGAATAACAACAGAAAGGTTGGCCAAGTACCCTCACAACTCAGCTGTTTTCTTCAATGTAAGGAGATTATTTCATGTAACATCTTGACAATTTCATAACAGTATTCTATTTTTCTCCCAGTGTTGAGTTTAGTTGTTCTGTGTGAATGGACAGAAAACACAAACAGAAATGCATGTGATCGAGACACAAAGGAACCTGGACGAAGTAAAGCAAACAGTATTCGACTTGTGCTGACCAAAAAGATGTCAAAAATACAATAAAAAATATCTGAAAGCTCATCAAACACAACACGCCTGTGCGACAAAGCAAGCTGTGATTGAATCTCTGGAGAATACGGGTCATCATTCAATGATGGCTGAGAGATGAATAGAATTAAGTCAGTTCTTGGTGGATACAATAAAAAAAAAAAAACATCAGAAGTAACATCAAGTCGGTTTTATCGTTTTATCGCACATTCAGTCAATAGACCTGTCCTGAAGTATCTTGAAACACTGAAGAAAAAAAAGTGAAGAATAATGTTTAGACACTGTTGGATCAATACCAGCAATAGTTTATTTGGAGGATGAAGTTTTGTTTTCTATGAGAAATGTGAAGTTGTATTCCACCAACAGCAAGTCAGGAGAAACAAAATATGCCTGAATTTTTCATGATGTTTTTATCAAAGAGAAGCAGGTTATATTCTAAGTTTATTCTAATAAGATGAAATATGATCAGTAGTGACAACTTGGAATAAGGAATTTACATTTCTCTAACACTGACATAAAATCAGGGAGTTGAGTGGAATAACAGCTATAATGTGATATGAACAAAATTAATCTATAACTTATCCTATATTTTCAAGGAAAAATAATTATAACTAAAGTTTCTTCCTAGAAAAATGATATCTTTGCTGCTGTGTCGAAGAAAGAGAACATTATTTTTAACAATTTTAGGATTTATTATATGTTTTGTTGTGTTTGTAAATCTCATGATTGCTCAGCTAAATAATGTGAATATCAGAAATGAGGAGTTTTTTGTGGCAGGAATGAATCAGCTTTCCTTGGATTCAAATATATTTGGAGCAGATTTGCTAAGTAGTGATCTAACAATAAATCGCAAAGTGAAATGGATCAACAAAAAAGCTCAAGATGTCAGTATTAACTTAAAAAGTAATAAACATGATCTGCAATACAAAAAATATAAATTTCAAGATGGGAATAGAGCAGACAACCAATTCCTTATTTTAACAAAGGATCTCGACAATTACCAAAATTCTGTAGAAAAAGATTATAACATTGATCCTGGAGTGAAAGATAATACAGAATATAATGATGACGATGTGATAGAAGAAACAGATGATAATGATACTGATGATAATAATGAGAAAGAAAATGATGACACCAAAGATTTCAAGTATTCTCCACAATTTCAACATGAAAATTCTGTATTCCAGGATGGTGATTTTGGTGATATATCAAATTTTAAGTTTAAAAAGCCACCTTTTAGATATGAAGAAGTTAATATTATCGATAATGAGACAAATGTTAATGAATTAAAAGATAAGGAACTTAATGTTAACACCAAAATTGTTAATGTGAAACATCATAACGAGTACATACCATCTGTACCATCAAAAGAAATTGTACTGAACCAAAACATTAAAGAAAAACTACAAATAAACTTACATGATAGCAATGCTGCAGTACTTAATGCCAGTCATATTGTTATAGGAGGAATTTACTGGTCCCACAAAGTTGAAAAGATCATTCCAGAAGGTAAGTATCAATAGTGTACATTTCAACCCCTTACCAAAGGTCACATAAAATAAATTAATTGATTCTCTGGTAAATTTCTATTCAAAACAGTGAGGGAGAGAGGGTGTTATTTTTAATTTTTATTTTTTTTCTTGCATGTAGTGGCCATGAATTGAAAGGCTTTCCACAGTCTTTTAACACACACAGGGCCATATTCAGGGACAATTTGGGGACATCTGTCCATATATGCTGCTGGCATAACCAAAGGCCATAGGTGGTAGAGACGGAAACTGAAAGTAGGATTTGTACTGAATGCAACGTTTTTAAAAGACACAAAAGTTGAAATTACCGTAATGCTTTCCACATTAAGTTCCGTTCGCTTTTTTATCAAAGTGCAATTACTTCAGGCATATTTTAAGTAAGCTAAAGTATCCTAGTTCGGGATTCAAGGGATTAGCTTCGTGTTGGTTTCAGCCATGCATCATTTTTGCTGAAATTCGACCATTTTAGCGGACTGAGATGGAGATTATATACGAAAACAATGAGTTTGGGTGCCTGGAGTCTGGGTGCCCAAACCGGTATACCAGTACCAAAAACACATAAAATAAGGAAAGAGCATAATTATACAAAAAAAAATAAACCCACTTAATTTTAAAAATAAAACTGTTTTGTTACTTTAGTTATGCTCTTCAGATTTCAGCTTGAATAATTTTCACACACAAAGTTGAATTAACAAGGTTCCGTTGTACTTGCAAAGAAAACCTCCTTGATTAACTAAATATTCCCATCTTAGCCAAAAAACATGACCACTCACGAGCTCAATGAGGGGTCATAAACTATATTTTTTAGACATGAATTGAAACTAGATTTAAATGTGTCCTGGAATTCTAATGCCCCTCCCCTACCCACCCTTCTGTGGAATCACCAAAAGAATTAATATTTATTTATTGGTGTTTAAGGTCACTTTCACTGTCAATGCAAAATCTTGAAACACAAGTATAAAGTCAAGTTTAGCTAGGTGTTTATGCCTAAGCTGCCTACTCTAGAGCACATCCATCCCAGGTGTTCTTTACTGGATCCTACATGTTTTTTAAAAGTGGAGCAGAAATTGTTGATCACTGTAAACAAGGACTGCTCCACTTCCAGAGTTTCCAAGGTGATGGGCAATATAATTAAAGGCAGATACAGGGGTCATAACTACCACATAACTGGTTTGAGTGCTAGAAGTCAATATCATGGCTCTACTAAAAAGTGTCACTTTAGTGGCTTTACTCTGTATTCTTTAGCTTATTGTTTGCACAGAAAAAATGTTCATATAAAATTGCTTTGTTATAATTTATTGGAGAGTGTCTGCAAGCGCTCTCCAAAAAATTGTATCAAAATCAATTATTTTTGAAAAGGTTGTGCTAGTCAAGCAACATGGTTAATATTTGAAAAAAATACCCAAGTCAGAAATCACTTATGAAATATAATTATGCATCTTGTCAGTTAACCAGGAGAAAAAGCACAAAATCGAACTTAGCCATCCTTTTGTAATTGTAAGGGAAACTTTTAAAATTTCAAATCATTATATGGCCTTACGGGCACGGGTAACACAATACCCCTTCTAATAAATGTGTGGTCGCATAAAAATAATAAAATTTGAATGGCGATTTTTGAGTACATGTAGTACTGGCCAGTTTTTCAAAAAATGTGTTCAGTTGACAAAACCAATAAATTTTACATGCAAATGAGCCCTGTGCTTCATACAGTTGTTTTAAATTCCTTATTTCCATTTTATAAATCATTTTGAATTTGACAAAATGTGTGTGAGCTGGATTTTTATGGCAGTTCATTTATTATCTATCCTTTCACCGATGTAAATGGTAAAACAGGCCAGCACTATTCACGAATATAACAATTCAAATTTAAGTGTTTCTTATTCATTTTTTCTTTTAACCCTTTACCTAGAATGAAAAGCAGACGACACTTTGCAAACAAAATTCTTGAATAGCTATTTTTTAAAAAAATTTTCTCAAAACATGGGTTATGACCCCTCATTTGAACGTGCTCAATGAGCTCATTCCAAAGAGGGGTCATAAATCATTTTGAATTTGATAAAATGTGTGTGAGCTGGATTTTTATGGCAGTTCATTTATTATCTATCCTTTCACCAATGTAAATGGTAAAACAGGCCAGCACTATTCACAAATATAACAATTCAAATTTCAGTGTTTTTTATTAATTTTTTCTTTTAACCCTTTACCTAACATGAAAAGCAGACGACACTTGCAAACAAAATTCTTCAATAACTAATTTTTTAATTTTTTGTCTCAAAACATAGGTTATGACCCCTCATTGGAACGACCTGAATGAGCTCATTCCAAAGAGGGGTCATAACCTATGTTTGGAGACAAAAAATTAAAATTGACGATTTTTTAGAATAGCGCTGGCCGGTTTTGGCCATTACGTTGGGTGAAGGGTTAAACATAACTTTTGTCCCCTCAAGGAAAGAATTTGCTGCATTGAGGAGTTCAAAGTTATGTGTTTTGGGCAAAAAATGAAGCTGGAGGAAGCCTGAGAACATGGAGAGAACCACCCAGCAGTGGCGAGCAACTGTCAGACTCCCCAACTTACTAACTCTGCACAAACAGAGCTAGCAGCAGTTGAAAGCAAGTGTACCAATGTCGTGCAGTACGCCATAGTACACAGTGCCATCATGCCCCAAAATGAGCAATCAGGATTAAGTGCCTTGCCCAAAGAAACTACACAGTTACCGCTGGTCAGAATCGGACAGTCAACCTTTTGGTTTGAAGTTCAATGCTCTAACCACTGTGCCACAGCACTCCTAGCCAACAGGTTTTGTAGTCGAAATGGTGGAGTTCTGAAGCACCTCTGGGTAAATTTGCATTCATATATTCTACAATTTCAGACAGGCCTGGCATTCTGAAAAATGCAGGAGGGCAAAAAATCGCTCTCCTCAATCAGCTTAGGAGAGCAATTAGCTTTACACAGCATGGTAAGAATCCAGTAGAACGAACTCATTGAAACTGAAACCAACAGACTACATCAGTGATTTTATTAACTTTACTAAGGTAAAGCGAAATCTCTTAGACATCTAGATGTCTCACTCAACAACCGAACACACACTTGACAAGACCTGTGTGTGTACCCAGACCTGTTGTCCAAGAAAGTCATACGCCTACCACTACCATCTTCAACCCCAAGGGGGGTTGAAGGTGGTAGTGGTAGGCATATGACTTTCTTGGACAACAGGTCTGCTTGAATCTATAGTCACATCCTGGTGCAAGTGCTTCAAGTGACAGGATAGTAGTAATGGTAGTATATTATAGTGTCAATATTCCTTGAATAATTACCCCTCAAACTGTGATGTCAGTTGTTGAACTTGAAACTGACAGAAAAAAAAATATTGCTGTGACCCATTTTGCTTCAAATGATTGCAACTGTGTTTGGGTATGGTTGCAGCCATTACCTTTTACCACTAAACCACTTTCAAAATGAAATTACGTGATGTTATGTGACTTCGAAGTTAAATTACATTTTTGCTTTACAACAAAAATTTAATGTGAGCATAATACATATAATCTCAATCATCCCAGACCAAAATATTTTGGAGGGCAATTTTTCGCTCTCCTTAATTCTTTCAGGAGGGCAGTAAGGAGAGCTAAAAAATCGCTCTCCTGAAATTGCCAAGCCTGTTCAGGTAACACCTTACTATTTATATTACTGAGCCCTGAAAACTCCTTGTTTTATTCTGAACACTGAATGTACAATACCAAAATTTCAAGGAGCAATTTTTTTCTATATTAAAAGCACTGCATAATACAACAAGAAATATAACCACCACTTTTCCCATAATTCAAGTCAGTATTCTGACTTGAATTATGGGAAAAGTTTGATCCTTGAAATCATGGTATTTTCACTTCAGTGTGCAGGGGGTTAAGCAAACACTTCAACCGAAGTTTGAAAAGCCTTTGAAACACTCAAGGGAATATAATTCACACAATGGGTCAAATTTTGGTTGGTGTGTTTAATTAATCCTTTACCCATCAAACGAATAGAAGACGACATTTGTGAGCATGTTCATAACTAAAATTTTAATTTTTTGCCTTCGAAATATACCTTCGGACTTCTCATTGGAATGAGCTCAATGACTTTAAGGTTTACCAAAAGGCTCCATGTTCGAGTCTCTGTTTTCTTTGAGTATAAAAGTGACCAAACTTGCAATTACAGTATGTGGAGAGTGTATTATCACTAGATCACCTGTTGGGTGGAGATCCAACGCAAGCAATAATTGTAAATTTGTTTCAAAACCTTACAAGCACAAGCAAAGTTCCAGGCAATGGACCTCAAGGTTAAAGTCAGAGGTCCATTGGCTGAAACATTGCTTGTTTTTTGTCCATATGTACAGAATTTGAAAGTGATACTTTGGGTGATAACTCCATGGGTGATTTAGTTGCAATCCACTCCCACATGCTGTAAGCCCAAAGGGTTAGAAGAATTGCCTGGGGTGGGTTGTGATAGTAAAAAAAATATAATTATATAATGAGTTACATTTAACTTTGGGGGTTACAGAAATTGGATGTCAGGGGTATGGAGAAAGTATGGACAAGTTATGGAAAACCAAACCGACTAGTCTGTATGAATTCTGGAATGAGGTAGCAAAGTTGTGGTTAATTCTGATGTGTCACTTTGTCCCAACCTGAAATCTCATACTTTTAGTGATAAAGAACAGTTTACTACCAATAAAAAACCAATCATAGAGATTTTATATGTAGAGATTAAATCATAGGCAACAATGAAATAGAACTACATAACAAGCTCAGATCGTTATCTCAGAAGATTTAATTATCAATATTACAGGTGATATATGACAGACTTTCTCATCTGATGACCCTCTTTACAATTCATTTGTTAGAAAAACACATTTGCAAGTCTAGCTGTTGGAAAGCTCCAGGTTACCTAATTTATTCATTTACAGTGTGAAAAGTGCACAGCAGGATGCCGATAGAAATAACAAGCTGCCTTGGTTTGATTTCTATGCATCAAAATACTTCTCACTTGGGGAATTGTCACTAGTTTTCCAGCAGACACTCCAATATCAATTGACACTTAGAATGCTATAAGAAAAACACATCTTTTAACCCTTTATACAAAAGAACAGATAAGTTCAAATTCTTAGACTGTGTTGCCGAAATTGCAAAATATGTTTTGTCTGCTTTAACTCTTAACACACTGAGTATTTTCAAGATATTTTTCATCAAATCTAGTCATGGCTGCTTCAGAGCAGCCATGACTAGTTTTGATGAAAAATTCATCTAAATTAAAGTTTACAAATCTTTCATGAAAAAATCTATTCAGTTTACAAGGGGAGAATCTGGTTAATAGTACCCAAGTGATACTTATTTCAGTGGCAAGAGAAATCCTGTCCTTGGCAGGAATATCAGCCAGTAGCATGCAAGGAGTTAACAAATAAACTATTATAGCAGTGATGCAGTAGATGAAGTCAACCAGACATCAACAATCGGTAAAAGAATCAACAAAAAAGAGCAACAGAAAGCATGTGCCAATGCCACCCACGCGCAAAAAATTTTCTAAGTCAAAAGAGTGAAAAAGGGCCATAACTCTGGAAAGAACGTGTGGAAGAAACTCACGCTACACAGGTATCGTTCCCCCATGATACTCTATCACAACATCAAATATCATTCAAATTGGAGTAGCAGTGGCTGAGTGAGATACAAGGGAAAATGTTGGTACAGATGGACAAACAGAAGGACACAGGTCTCCACTAGATACCCCTTCGATTTTTCAAGTCAGGGACATAATAAATCTGTAAAAAAATCTACAGTAGAATTCTGTTAGGTGATTAGCAATACTATCAGCAGAAGTATTCAATATTAATAAATCTCATCATCAGCCAAAACACTGTGGAGCTAAAAATATGTAATTTTCTCAAAGTAGAGGGACATGTTTTCTACACATAGCTTTGTGTATGGTATTCCTACCATGACACATGGGCTACTACTGATATATAACAGTGTGTGGGTGAGCTTGTATACCCGTCCCCCCACCCCCTCCCACTAAGTTGGAATTGCCTCCTACATCCCTTGCCTCGGTTAAAAGTCACAACCTCTCAATCAAATGTCTGACGTTCCAACCAATTTGACCCAAGGATTTCTTCTGAACTTAGACAGTTATTATTAAACAGGTAAAAATTTTAATAGATGTTTGGAAAATGGAGTGGTTCTGAAAATAATATACAGTTCACCCTTTACCTTATGGAATTGGATGGTCAATTCCACAATGCTGTTCAATAAGTGCCAGTAAAATTTCAATATTTCTTCCAATTTTTGCCTCCAAACCATCATTTATTCATATTTATTCATATTCTATTCTATTCTATTCTATGAACCCTCAATGGTACGAGCTCATTGAGCTTGTTCCAGCAAGGTGTCATAAGTGGGGCAAAAAATGAAAATTCAGTCCATCATTTAAGGCCCTCTAGTCACATCATCATGAATTGATCATATTGGCAATGAATAGGCCAACAAGGACAGTGAAGCTTGGGACTCAGGCAATGTCAAAATAAATTTTAGTAGAACGCACACAAGTACATTCAGTGATCCTCAAAACCATATACAGTTGTCTGATGGTTAATTTTGATCACTTATAAATGAGACATGATGACTGTCGCTTTCAAACTGCTACTCAGCCCAGGTGATCACACAACTCTAGCTTTTGTAAAGAAAAAAGGAAACAGTGTTCACATGCCAACTTTTATTGCTTGTTTTATGATAGCATCTGACATTATTTCCCTGTTTTATGAGCTATAAAAACCTATTAACTTTATCTGACTGTGAAAGATGAGCAGCTTCTGTAGTGTAAATGATTTAAGGTGCAGTAAAATAACTTCTTTTCTGAGTGTATGATTTAATTCTCAGTGAACAGACAGCAATGAACTAATCAGTCAACACCATCATCATTGACACTTTTCCCCTCTGCAGGGCGTGAACACATATCTCCTTCAAAATAAGCCAACAAATAAGTAGCCTATTATAATCAATGAAAGGCTCAATTGGCATGTTTGACAGACACAAACTGACTTGTACCTGACATAATGACCAGTACAACAATGCTTCTTAATTTGTAGAGTGCCAGAAGCCACTATCATTGCTTTAAAACAAGAGGCCCCAGGGGGCCTGAGGGCGCTCACTTGACATGGTAGTCTAAATATCAAACCAGGGACTTGACTTGAATAAGCTGCATACGCCCCTCCTAAGAAAAGCATATACCAACTAGATGAAGCGATTGTGCCCACACAATACACAGGATTTTTCTTCTATTTTCAGTTCCTGCACTTTTACATCCCAAAATTGATATAAACGCATAAAAAACTGATTTTTTTCCCCAAACAAAATACTTTCAGCCTAAATTTTTTTCTTCTTCTTAAAACGCATAAAAAACAATAAAACTAATTTCCGGATTTTGGTCCAAAATTTTCGAAGTCCCTCCGGACCCCAAATTTTGGGTGTAAAAAAAAATTATTTTTTTGTGTCTTAAAATTGACAGAAACGCATAAAAAACCACAAAAAAAAATTACAGATTTTGGTCCAAAATTTTCGAAGTCCCACCCGGACCCCAAATTTTCGGTGTAAAAAAAAAAAAAAAAAAAAATTTTTTTTGTCTTAAAATTGACAGAAACGCATAAAAAACAAACAAACCAAAAATTCAGGATTTTGGTCCAAAATTTTCGAAGTCCCACCCGGACCCCAAATTTTCGGTGTAAAAAAAATTTTTTTTTTTTGTCTTAAAATTGACAGAAACGCATAAAAAACAAAAAAAACAAAAATTACGGATTTTGGTCCAAAATTTTGTAAGTCCCACCGGACCCCAAATTTTCAGTGTAAAAAAAAAAAAAAAAAAATTTTTTTGTCTTAAAATTGACAGAAACGCATAAAAACAAAAAAACAAGTACATAGAATGTCGACTTGTCAAGTGTGAGAAGTTGCTAACGTGATCTGTAATTTCGTTGGAGGGGGGGAGGGGGGTGCGGAGCTGGCGTTCTGAAAAATCTGCAAGGGTGAAAAATCCCCCTCGCCAGACTGCTTTACAATAAAGTGACGCTAATATATACCAAGCATACTCACGCCTTGATCCGCCCATATTCCATTTTTAAAAGTTCCCTTTAAATGTCCATGCTAGTCAACAGCCGTTTGAAAACTTTATCAAGAGTTTCTGGCACATACAGAACAATTGCGCACATGCTCTCCTGATAAGTCATCAACCATTCATTGCATGCTGATTACCTCAAAACAATAACTCTCGCCATAGTATCGCATTTCAGGCACACTGCCCACACATTCCAATGACATCAAACGGAATCATAGAGACAATGTTATCAGGATAAAACACATGCCGACTTCACTGATGTTATAAGTTTTAACAACATCATAGCGAGTACTGCATGCATTTGAAACTGACAATTCGCCGACGAGTGAGTGTGGCAATGTCTACGTACGTCGGGGAATGTTTTTTACAGTATTAACACTTGAAATGCGGTAGTTCAAAGGTAACGGTTAATCGATCAAGGACTTTTTTGATCGATCATGCTGTTGATCGTCGGTTAATCGATTAACCGGTTAATCGTTTCAGCTCTAAACTTGTCTCCTTATAACAGTGTTGGTGTTCCGGTAGAGTGCTGAAGGTCCAAATTTGGCTTCACTTGGGCATTCATATACAGCAACTTACTGGAAAACTATTCTGTTAATGTGCTTCTAATTATGCTAAGAGTGAAATTATACACTCTTATTTAATTTGCTTTGTTGTGATTTATGGGATAGTGCCTATAGGCACTCTCCCATAAATTGCAACAAGGCAAATTAATAACATATCCTGATAGCCCAAAATAATTCAGCACTCTACTAGTACCAGTTAAAACAAACTACTGTCACTACTATTAGATGGCAATAGATGTATACATTGATTGCCCAATATTGCTGTTCAAACTGGCTGACAGTGGCAGAGAGGTGATACTATTTACCTAAAAGCTTGAAATCCTCTGACTAGTTGACTGTACAATTGAGAGTCGACTACTGGCTTGCCCAGAGTCGACATCGACTAGTCGACTAATCGTTTGAGTACTGGTTTCAGCAGACTGCCCGATTATTGTTTTGAGAATTAAAAGCAACAACAGCGGAATGTCGATGGAAATTTACGTCTCGTTGTGTGTATCAAATGAATAAAATCCCCACTCGGTTGAAATCTCCTGGTGATAGCACCGGGGGAAACTGTCACTGATTTCACTGTACTGAATATGAATGTAGTGGGCAGCCACAATGTTCGGATAGCTGAACTATGGCACTGGACTTATGATCTGTGACTCTTTTTAATTTTTCAATTTTCAAAGAAAGATAAGTTTTAAGGCGCCATCAAACAAAACATCTGTGCTACAAAACTCCATATTTCCCCCGTAGATTTCTTGATTAAAACTGCCTGTGTTTAAGTTCTTTTCCCGATACTCTCCCTGTGAACTTTTCCAGGGACTACAGCAGAAAAACTTTTAAATTTGTGGCTGATTTCATGGAACAAAGTTGAATTTAAAATTGTGTATTTATCTAAAACAAGTTTTGTTGGATGACACCTTAATTTTGTCTCGAAGAAGTGCGACGTTTCGGCCTTTTTGTCTCGGGTGTTTCGAGGAGGCCGAAACGTCCCATGTTGAAACGTCTAAAGCCTAGTAAAGCCTAAAGGCCAAAACGTCTCGGAAACGTATGGACGTTGGACGCAAAACGATAAAGCTGTTTTCTGTTGTCTTCAGAATCATTTGTCGTTTTCATCCGTCTGTTGAACAAAACCAAGCATTTTCATCATGTTCCACGCGATTGAAGTTCTGGACGAGAAACAAAGCAAATAAAGTGATCGCAGATCAATTGTTAACATGATGTTACCTTTTTCTCTAAAACACAATAACATGTGATACTCGATTTCATAAGAGCTAACGAAGAGGTACACTCGATTGATGATTTAGAACAGGTGTCGCTAAAAAGCGCCTACTGCAAACCACACATATCCGGCTTTATGATTTAGAACAGGTGTCACTAAAAGGCGCATAGTACAAACCACAAATATCCGGCGCACGTCAGGTATTACAACCCATGTTCCAAAAGCACAAAATGAGAATCTGAAAAATTCTGAATAGCAAATTTTTGGTTGAAGCCCTAGGCTTGCTCATGTTAGTTATTTGTCTACAATTTTGAAGCACAAAACCATACACCAGTCAAACTAAGTCTCTCCATTTGTTTGACTAACTATTCCTCAAGGTGCCCAGGCAATTCTGTCAAACTTGCACGTTGTCTGAATGGTTGACCCAGATTGTCCTTCTGTTGTATTTGCCTATAATTTTGAAACATGAAACCATTTACCATACTTCAGTTATTCTTTTCTCAATGGTGCTTAGGTTGATCTCCACAAAACTTGCAGAGTGGAATTAACCTTGGGGGTGTCTGCCCATAATTTTGAAACACAAAACCATTTACCATACTCCATCTCCATTTGCTGACAGGAAATTCTTATTTCTGTACCAACAACTTAACCTCTTCCAATGAGGTAAACCATGGTCACCCTCATTCCGCCCTGTTGACCAAGGTACTTAAACCCAGACCCCTTTATAAATCTCCCCCACTATTTTTGATTTTTTTTTTTGTACAGCTCTATTCGGCTGGTCATGAGGAAGCTTAGTGCTTAAAAAAATGTTCTGAGCCGTGCAATTTTTGAGATATGGCCATTTTAATTTTTTTTACTTTACTGTTTCTGGAGAAGATTTTTAAAGGTTTTTGCACCTTTCCGCCCCTTCTGGGGTCCCCATTGGGCGCGGTAACTTTAGTCACACAATTTCTAAATGACACATGCTAAGGAAGACACCAACCAAATTTGGTTCAATTTGGACCAGTGATTTAGGAGGAGAAGTTGTTTGAAAAGTGTTCACGACGACGGACGACAACGGACAACGGATGGAAAGTGATAAAGTTGAGCTCCCTTCAGTGAGCTAAAAATAGCAATTTAGGGGTGGGCCGTTAGCTAATCAGAAGCTGTGGCAGCCATGTTGGATGGTGGGCGGACATACAGAACACAATTCTGAAAGAGGACCACCCACTGGTTAACCTCAGCAAATTTTATTCAAATTGATCCAGCAGTTCTGAAGAAGAAGATTTTAATGTGTTTTCCGAATCACCAGCCATGGTAGCCATGTTAGATGGGCGACAGAGATTTCAAACACAATTCTTTGAGTGTTCCACCTAATGATCAATCCCAGAAAATTTTATGTGGCCCAGTGGTTTGGGAGGAGATGATTGTTGACGCGAGAAAAAGATTTTTTAATGTTTTTGCATTACCTTCAGTGTTAAAAAGTGCCGAGTCAGCACTTTTTCAGAGTCCCGAAAAAGTACCTTAGAAAAAAACCGTTAGCGATTTTTTTCTACCATTCCTTTCCATTGGTCATAAGCAAGCTGCACAACAAATAAAAAGTTTCTGAGCCGTGCAGTTTTGGAGATATGATCGATTTTAATTTTTTCTATTTTTAGCTCCTGGGGTTCCCACGGGGCTACGGGAAAATTTTCTTCAGCATAAATTAGATACTTATGACCCAATAAGTCCTCAAAAAAAATTTGGTTCAAATCAATCTCTTGATTCAAAAAATAGAAATTTAGGGGTGGAGCGTCAGCCAATCAGAAGCTGTGGCAGCCATGTTGGATGGCGGGCGGACAAACCAAACACAATTCTGAGAGAGGACCACCCACTGGTTATCCCCAACAAATTTTATTCAAATTGATCCAGCGGTTCTGAAGAAGAAGATTTTAATGTGTTTTTGCCAATCAGCAGCCAAGGCAGCCATATTAGATGGGCGACAGAGATTTCGAACACAATTCTTCGAGTGTTCCACCTAATGATCAATCCCACAAAATTTTATTAAAATTGGCCTAGTGGTTTGGGAGGAGATGATTGTTGACGCGAGAATAAGAGTTTTTAATGTTTTTGCATTACCTTCAGTGTTAAAAAGTGCCGAGTCAGCACTTTTTCAGAGTCCCAAGAAAGTACCTTAGAAAAAAACCGTTAGCGATTTTTTTCTACCATTCCTTTCCATTGCTCATAAGCAAGCTGCACAGCAAATAAAAAGTTTCTGACCCGTGCAGTTTTGGAGATATGAGCAATTTTAATTTTTTCTATTTTTAGCTCCTGAGGTTCCCATGGGGCTACGTGAAAATTTTTTTCAGCATAAATTAGATACTTATGACCCAATAAGTCCTCAAAAAAAATTTGGTTCAAATCGATCTCTTGATTCAAAAAATAGAAATTTAGGGGTGGAGCGTCAGCCAATCAGAAGCTGTGGCAGCCATGTTGGATGGCGGGCGGACAAACCGAACACAATTCTGAGAGAGGACCACCCACTGGTTATCCCCAGCAAATTTTATTCAAATTGATCCAGCGGTTCTGAAGAAGAAGATTTTAATGTGTTTTTGCCAATCAGCAGCCAAGGCAGCCATATTAGATGGGCGACGGAGATTTCGAACACAATTCTTCGAGTGTTCCACCCAATGATCAATCCCACAAAATTTTATTAAAATTGGCCTAGTGATTTGGGAGGAGATGATTGTTGACGCCCAACGACGACGGACGACGACGACGGACGGAAAGTGATCAGTAAAGCTCATCCTGAGCTTTGCTCAGGTGAGCTAAAAATGAGGGAATGAGATCAAAAGCAAGCAGTCCACCTAAAATAATCTAGCCCTCAACCAGTTAACTGATAAACATGTCCAGTTTTAGGAAGCTTTACCAATTCCAAATTCTTGACTGATCATTTATTGCATGGTAATTTTCCAATATATAATATTTGATTTTCAATATTTTCAATGGTTCAAGCAGCCCTAAAAATAAGTTGTAGGAACCTACATGGCCAAAAGGACCCAGCAGGTCAACATAAATTACTGGATGATGGTTTTATTGAAAGGTATGTTACGAAATTCGATGTTATTTCGTTCCAGGAAACCTGGGCTGTAAGTACTGACTTTGTTGACATCCTGGGATCTCAATAGAACTGTAAACAGGAGAGGGGGGGTACTGATGTACTGTCGACAGCGATTGTTGCCTGGCATTACACAATTAAAATCAAGAAGTGAAGATATCATGTGGTTCAAATTAAACAAACACTTTTTTCAATGTAGAGCATGATATCTATCTCTGTATCGCCTACTGCGCACCAGAGGGTTATTCTAATGGGTGTTCATAAGGGATGATAGTCAAACAATGCCCCATTCATACCCAATTACCAGTGTGACAAAAAGATTGACACACATCAGAGTTTTGATAAGAAAGTTAACACTCGTGGAAAGCAACTTATAGAATTGTGCATTCAGTTTGGTTTAAGAATCCTTAACGGCCATTGTTGTGGGAATCATCTGGGAAAATTCACGTCTTATCAACCAATGGGATGTTCTGTGTGGATTATTTATTTATTTATTTATTGGTGTTTAAGGTCATATACTTCTGCACAATGGCTAATCATGGTGGAGGAAGCCGGAGTATCCGGAGAGAACCACCGAGCAACGATGAACAGCTGCCAGCTCACCAACATCGTAACTCCACACTGCAGCACAGGCAGGGTTAGATTGGTTGAAGACATGTGCACCATCAACGTGCAGTACGCCTTAGTATATGGTATCATCGTGCCCCCATGTTGACAATCGGGGTTAAGTGCCTTGCCCAAGGACACAATGTGGGAGTCCGAATTGATCACTTAGATGGTCACCCATCCAATGATTAACCGGGCTCGACATTGCTTAACTTCGGTGATCTGATGAGAACCATTACAGCAATGCCACCTAGCCCCCTCTGTTGTGGATTATGTCATTTGTAGCGAACAACTTCTGTCAGTAATCCCATGTTTTCACATGAATGATATCACCTATCAATCAGACTATTGCCAAATTTGGTTTATTCTGAATGTAAAATATCTCCCAGCCAAATCTGAAACTGCTTCAAAAGTTGCGGTGACTTCGTGTCCCAATACATTTGTATGGGATAAATTTTCGAAGCCAAAATTTCAGGAAGCATTTGCATCGTATGAGATGCAAAAAAATTTAGATGAAATGCAGCATAACATGAATGATGTCAATGTTGCAGTCACAAGACTTAATTGCTTATTTCAGTTAGTTTCTTCAAGATGTCTGAAAATTAAGAGACACAGCAAAATTAAAAACTCACGAACCAAGCAAAAACGTTGATTTGTCATGTTCTGAGCTTAAAAAAGTTCTAATTTCTATCAAGAATACATTGAAAACATTTGGCAGTGATCCGATTGTTAGGGGTAAATACTTCACTGTCAGGAAGCGTTATTATAAATTGCTCAAGCAGAAGAGAAGAGAATATCGGAGTAAAATACTCCAGGGGCTTGTTGACATGGAGAGTACAAACCCCAAAGAGTACTGGGAATCAATCAAATTACTTAACACCAACAACGATGATGGTACTGGGAATCAATCAAATTACTTAACACCAACAACGATGATGGTGGGTTTACTGACCCCACACTGAGTTGTCTATTTATTTATCATTTAATTACTGTAATCAAACACAGTGGCTGCAACATGTGTGATTAGGTTTTGTACATGCAGGTTAAATAACCTCTCTGAATCGAATGGTCCCATGTGCAGTTGCTCTGGACATTTTCACTTGTACTGGTGGAAACCCAGATGGGCCTGTCCATACCCTCCGCTTTCATAATTATTCTAAGATGAAAATGGGCATAACTATGGTAAAAAAAAAAAGTCTGATCGAAACTATAATCGCAGGTGCAGTTTTCAATAGTAGTGAACACCCATACCAAGTTTCAAAGGAATCAACCCATAAACATCTGAGAAAATCTCTAGACAAAATTCAGGCTTTCTAAGATGAAAAGGGGTATAACTCAAGGCAAAAAAAGTCTGATCGAAACTATAATTGCAGGTGCATGGTTCCCATGGTAGTGAACATCCATACCAAGTATCAAAAGAATCAACCCATAAACATCTGAGAAAATCTCCGGACAAAATTCAGGCAGTCTAAGATGAAAAGGGGCACAACTCTGGCAAAAAAAGGTCTGATCAAAACTATAGACACAGGTGCATATGTTCCCATGGTAGTGAACATCCATCCATACCAGGTTTCAAAAGAACTAAACCATAAAAATCTGAGAAAATCTCCAGACAAAATTCAGGCATTCTAAGATGAAAAGGGGCATAACTCTGGTAAAAAGTCTGATCAAAACTATAATCGCATGTGCACAGTTTCTAGAAAAAGTTCCTGAATAACTGCAAATTTTCATCTTTTGTCTCAAAAACAAAGCTTATGACCTCTCATTGGAATAAGCTTGATAAGCTTATTCCAACGAGGGGTCATAAGCTATCTTTCCAGGCACAAAAATTTTAAAAATAATATAACTTGAATGACGATCTTAAGTTTTATATCAAGGGTTAAAAGGCCAAGTGAGGTCAACACCCCCAATAAGTCTGTTTTTACCATGCAATATTGGCATTGTTAACTGTCAAGGCTATGCCAATGTCGCATGAACTTTTTATCAGGGCTCCATCGTGAGTGCCAGCGGCCACTATGAAGACAGAGCTCATACCACACTAGGTGAAAATTGTTATTCTTTAGAGCATCCAATTGTCTCCAAACAGTGTCATTTGGAACAAATTTTTTTAAAATTCCTTTTAAGCATACTCCCCCAGCCATACCTATGTGGGAGGGACATCACCTCTATACCTTTCCCCAACTCAAGACTTCAATCTTTGTGATATGCCTATGATCATGAAAATACTTGGGATTCCCTCCAAAAGAGTCTGTACCCCACCCCAGTATAGATTTCTGGCTACTCGATTGGGAAGAACATTTTCCCTGTAACTGCGGCTGGAAGTGTCTAGGCCAAGAAAAACACACTTTACTTCCAATCAATTGATATGTTGATGCTGGTATTCCTGGGGCCAAGATACCAAAAACCTGAATATCATGAGGGTTGGATCCACAACATCCACACCCACCCAATCAAGTGTGTATCCGTGTAAAAAATGTTAGATCAACTGCAAAAGTTTTAAAGGTCACCACCTTGAATGTATTTCAAACATATGCCCACCAAAGATGATGAACAAGGGCAGGATTTAGATGCAAGACCTTGCCTAAGTGATCCTGATGTCACTAAAATGAAAGAAAAAACAACCGAAAAGGCTGCTGATGTAAGCGAGATAATAAACAACAGCACCGTGAGGCAGGGCTAAATATGCCTCTAGCCATTTTGAATTGTACCGACTGGTTGAAAATTCTTGGTCAAAAAAGGGCAGTAACTCCTGTAAAAATAATTGGACGGAACCCATATTAGAACTTGACCTATATTACTAGCTGGGTAATACAGATATCAACTTTGGTTGATGCAAACTGGAGTTATCGGTCGGAAACCAAAAATGTTAACGGACAGACAGACGGGCGTATAAAAACTTAATAAAACCGACTAAAATTCGAGTCTGTTCAAACTGCACAAAGTTGATAGTTTTGCAGTGAGTAAAATTTAAAAAAATGACCCTAACCAGTTGTCTGTTCACATGGTTTTTGGATTGCTAACTGAACGTTCAGTTGCTTAAAATATCTTGGCTTACCACATTATAAAATGTGAGCGCTTTCACTAAATTCAGGGCATAGACATGTAATTTACTTCTGGATTTGGGGGCGCGGTGGCTCAGTTGGCAGAGATGCAGGCTGCAAGCCGAGAGGTCCTCGGTTCGAATCCCACCTGCGGCAACCGCGTTGTGACCTTGGGCAAGACACTTCACCCCCATTGCCCATGGGGGGGGGGGGGGGGGGGGCACTGTGACGCTGTATACTAAGGCGTACTGCACGTCGATGGTGCACCTATCTTCAACCAATGCTAACCCTGCTTGTGTGGAGTTGGTATGTTGGGGAGCTGACAGTTGCTCGCCGTTGCTCGGTGGTTCTCTCCGGGTACTCCGGCTTCCTCCACCCGTAAAACTGTCACGGTCACGGTCAGCCATTGAGCAGAAATATGTGACCTTAAACACCAATAAATAAATAAATAAATAATAAATACTTCTGGATTTCAGTTATTTTATTTAACTCTTCACCCAACTTGGCTTTTTTTTTAAAATTATTCCGCAATACCAATTCTTTTCCATAAATCAAATTTATTAATGTTCCTTTGTCATGTACCAGCTACCATATTATTCACAATATTGCTTTTTCACTGACCCAGATTTACGGAGGTGAAATATAAACTACAAATGATCAGGAAAGAAACATGTATCATCACTTGAATGTTTTTTTCTGAACCACTATTTTAGAAAGGCTTTTTGCCAACATGTACGTACCTATGATATTAATTTTAGACAAAAACACATCTGAGAAATTGATAAAAAATTGATTTCACTGGTGTTATTTTTGTAGGTCATCTTGCTAAAACTGAAATTACAATTATTCATACTCATCTAGGAATTGTTCATCTGTCACATGCATAATTGTACCAACCTATTTTGGGGACCAATGATAAATCTAGTTCTATAAATTTTCTTGGGAATTCCTACAAACTGGAAATATTACCTACAGAGTATGCCAACAGTTTATCAGTGATGTATAATTAGTTCCTGTAAATCATAATGTTCTCAGTTTAATTTGAAGGTATTACTCCAAATTCGTTTTATGTTTCTTCTCAATGCCATCTCCCAAACAAATTCCCAATTGGCACCCTAAGGACGAGATTTTCCCAATTGTACTCCAAATTCATTTTATGTTTCTTCTCAATGCGATCTCCCAAACAAATTCCCAATTGGCACCCTGAGGACATGATTTTCCCAATTGCCTTTTTCCAATCAGGGCATTGTATTTCATACATATCTTGTGTATTTGAATTGTAGTCTGTAATGCACAAAACAAGTATAAATTAGACTTTATGATTCTGGAGAATCATGGCTTTTCCCGATGAGATTTCATGATTTTTCATGCCCCACTGTGTCTGATGAATTGTTTTTAACTGTCTCACTGAAGTTCCTTCACTGATGTTATGAGAAAGGTGAAGATAGTAGTCTCAAATGACACAGTTTGATAAAAAATTGTTTAGGTAAAAACCATCATTAACGGTGGAGTGGGTTAATGTCAATACCGTCGTCCAACAAGTCAATGACCAACAAAAGGAGTTATGTTTGTTTGACACATACCCACTGAGAGCTGTGTCAATTTAAAAATGTTCCATTTTATCTCAAATGTATCGAAAATATTGATGTCTGGCAGCTTGTAGAGGGTTAACAAGTGCTAAGAGGAATATTTATTCATGCAACTTGTAATGGCACACCAAGAACTGTGAATGGCCATTTTTTCTTTAAAATCTACATGATGTTTTCAGAGAAATCCAGGGAGAACAGGAATTTTAAGCTTTTGATGGGTATCATTGTTTATCCAACCCAAAACGGGTTAAGTGTTGTTTTTGGAATACTCTTATTACTTCCAAAAATAATTCTCAGTGAATTCTACTTCCACTTATTTTGATCTCTCCTGTCAACTTCGTGGCCGGTGAGTACACAAACACAGCCCATTTTATCAACATTTTGATGTTTGAGAACCTGCATAGGGTTAACAAATGCTTACAGGAATATTTTGTACATGCAACTTGTAATCTCACACTAAGATCTGAGAATGTCCATTTTTTCTTGAAAATCTACGGGATGTTTTTTAAAGAAATCCTCAGATAACACAAATTTTTAACCTTTTGAGGGGTATCTCTTTGTAACCAGCTCTAAAGGGTTAATGCTTGGTTTTGTGAATACCTTCATTACCTACAAAAATGATCGACGGTGAATTCCACTTCCAATGAAGGAGGTTATGTTTATCTCGTAGGTACACATTTGGTGTTATGGTTGCCCAAGAACAGCCCATTTTCTCCAAATGTCTCTGCCTGGCAGCTTCTGGAGGGTTAACAAATGCTTACCGAAACATTTTGTTCATGCAACTTGTAATGTCACTCGAAAACCTGCGAATGGTCAATTGTTCTTGAATTATTTTTTTTTGAAATCCACAGAAAACTGGAATTTTAAGCTTTTAAGGGGTATATCTCCTTAACCAGTCAAAAATGGGTTAAGACCTCGATTTTTGAATGCATTTACTACTTACAAAAATGTTTCCTTGTCAGTTTTGCGTTCGGTAAAAGAAGTTACGTTTCTCTGTTGCATTCCCATTTGATGTTGTTGTTGTTGTTGTTCAAAAACAGACTATTTTTTTCCAAATTTTGACATTTAGCAGCCCATCGAGGGTTAACAAATGCTTACCGGAATAATTTATCCAATCAGCTGGTAATGTGACACCATGATCTATCAATGGTCATCTTCTCTTGAAAACCCTACCAGATGTTTGTAAAGAAATCCAGGGAAAACATAAACTTTTAAGCCTTTGATGGGTATCACTATTAACAACCACAAAACAGGTTAACGCTTGGTTTTTTTAATACTCTTATTACTTACAAAAATGGTCCTCGGTGAATTCCACTTCCAGCAAAGGAGATTATGTTTATTTCTCAGGTACACGTTGGGTGCTGTGCGTGTCTGAAAACAGCCCATTTCAACAAAATTACATTGCTTGGCAGCCTCTAGAGGGTTAATAAACGCTCACCGGAATATTTTGTCCATGCAACTTATAATGTCACACAAAGACCTGCGAGTAGTCAATTTTTCTTGAAAACCTACAGGATGTATTTAGAGAAATCCACAGAAAATGGGAATTTTAACATTTTAAGGGCTCTCTCTTTAGCCTGCCCAAAATGGGTTAAGACTTCCAACTTTTGAATACCCTTACTACTTACAAAAATGTTTCCATATAGATTGTGCGCTCGATAAAAGAAGGCATTTTTCTTTGTGGCGAACCCATTGGGTGCTGTTGCTGTCCAAAAACAGCCCATTTTATCACAATTTTGACATTTAGCAGCCCGTGGAGGGTTAACAAATGCTCACCGCAGTATTTTGTCCCTGCAACTTCTATTGTCACCAAGGCCTGGGAGTGACAAATTTTTCTTGAAAATCTACAAGACTCATTTAGAGAAATCCACAGAAAACACAATTTTTTTAGCTTTATGGGGGTATTGCTGTTTAACCAGCCCAAAACGGGTTAACGCTTGGTTTTTTAAACACCCTTATTACTGACAAAAATGCCGATAGGATCACCGATCCAATGTCGAGCTGTGACAGCACAAAAGTGGGTTTAATCATTATCAACTTATCGTCCGGAAACCAGCTGTTTACAATTTACTGTGTGAGGTGTCACTGAGACCTTGACCTTTGACCTAGTGATTCCGAAATAAATAAGGCTCTTTCTTGCACCAATGCCAACCTACCTTTGAAAAGTCATGAACGTAGGTGGAACCATTGTCAAATTATCATCTGGAAACCAATTGTTTACGATTATTATGTTCAAGGTCACTGTGACCTTGGCCTTTGACCTAGAGAGTCCAAAAGAAATTTAACCCAGGCTCTTCATTTGAAAAAACAAGGCCAACACGCCTGTAAAGTTTCATGACTCTAGGTTGAACCACTATCAAGTTATCATCCGGAAACCAATTGTTGCGATATACTATGTTCAAGGTCACTGTGACCTTTACTATTGACCTGGTGAGTCCAAGATCAATAGGGTTCTTCCTCGCACCGAGGCCAACACACCTATGAAGTTTCATGACTCTAGGTTGAACCACTATCAAGTTATCATCCGGAAACCAATTGTTGCGATATACTATGTTAAAGGTCACTGTGACCTTGACATTTGATCTGGTGAGTCCAAGATCAATAGAGTTCTTCCTCGCACCAAAGCCAACCCACCTATGAAGTTTCATGAATGTAGGTTGAACTACTATCAAGTTATCATCCGGAAAGGAATTGTTGCGATTTACTATGTTCAAGGTCACTTTGACCTTGACCTTTGACGTAGCGAGTCCAAAATCAATAGGGTTCTTCCCCTTACCAAGGCCAATCTACCTATGAAGTTTCATGAATGTGAGTTGAACCATTATCAAGTTATCATCCGGAAACCAATTGTTTAAGATTTACTACGTTCAAGGTCACTGTGACCTTGAACTTCGACGTAGCATGTCCAAAATCAATAGGGTTCTTCCTCCCACCAAGACCAACCTACGTTGAACCACTATCAAGTTATCATCCGGAAACCAATTGTTTACGCCAGCCTGCCCGCCCGCCATTCACCAAACTATAAGTCGAGTTTGACTTCGTCACAACTCGACTAAAAATGATCCTCGGTGAATTCCACTCCCAATAAAGGAAGTTATGTTTATCTCTCGTGTATTGTTTGGGTGCAGTGGGGGCCTGAAACCAGCCTATTTCATCAAAATTTTGATGTTTGGCAGCCTGTGGAGGGTTACCATACGCATCGCCTGATATGTCATGTGTATCAAAGGGCGCGTCACAGACAGGTCTAGCAATGACGAATGTATAAAAAAAATCTACAAGACGTGTTTCAAGAAAGTGCCGATAAACCCCAATTTTGGCAGTTTTTTGCCAATTCTGAGGAAATAATGGTTAAATCAAGAATTCCGCTTCAGTACATTTTTAGACTTTGTGCCCTTCTATGCGCGTGCAAAATTTCGTGAAAATCGGTTCGAAAATGGCTTCTGAATCGTACGGACAAAATGTGTGAGAAAAAAAAGAAAAAAAAAGAAAACAAAACTAGACTTTATGATTCTGGAGAATCATGGCTTTTCCCGATGAGATTCCATGATTTGTCATGACCCCACAGTGTGTGATGAATTGCTTTTGACTGTCTCACTGAAGTTCCTTCATTGATGTCATGAAAAAGGTGAGTACAGAAGTTTCAAATGACTCAATTTGATAAAAAAATTGTTTAGGTAAAAACCATCATTAACGGTGGAGAGGGTTAATATCAATATCATCGTCCAAAAAGTTAATGACCGACAAAAGCAGTTATGTTTGTTTGACACATACCCACTGAGTGCTGCATCTATTTGAAAATGGTCCGTTTTATCTCAATGTATCCAAAATTTTGATGTCTGGCAGCTTGTTAAGGGTTAACAAGTGCTAACAGGAATATTTATTCATGCAACTTGTAATTTCACACCAAAAACTGTGAATGGCCATTTTTACTTAAAAATCTACGAGATGTTTTCAGAGAAATCCAGGGAGAACATGAATTTTAAGCTGTTGATGGGTATAATTGTTTATCCAGCCCAAAACGGGTTAAGGGTTGTTTTTTTAATACGCTTATTACTTGTAAAAATAATTCTCAGTGAATTCTACTTCCACTTATGTTGATTTCTCCACTTAACATTGGGTGCTGCGGGTATGCAAACACAGCCCACTTTTTCAACATTTTGATGTTTGAGAACTAGCATAGGGTTAACAAATGCTTACTGGATTATTATGTACATGCAACTTGTAATTCACACTAAGATCTGAGAATGGCCAATTTTCTTGAAAATCTACAGGATGTTTTTAGAGAAATCCTCGGATAACATGAATTTTTAACCTTTTGAGGGGTATCACCCTGTAACCAGCTCTAAACGGGTTAATGCTTGGTTTTATGAATACCTTCATTACTTACAAAAATGATCCTCGTGAATCCCACTTCCAATGAAGGTGGTTATGTTCATCTCGCAGGTACACATTGAGTGTAATGGGTGGACAAGTACAGCCCATTTTTTCAAAATTTGATGCCTCTGGAGGGTTAACAAACGCTTATCGGAATCTTTTGTTCATGCAACTTGTAATGTCACTCCAGGACCTGCAAATGGTCAATTTCTCTTGAATACTTACTAGATTTTTTTACAAATCCCCAGAAAATGGGAATTTTAAGCTTTTAAGGGGTACATCTCCTTAACCGGGCAAAAATGGGTTAAGACCTCAATTTTTGAATACCCTTACTACTTACTAAAAATTTTCCCTATCAGTTTTGCGTCCGGTAAAAGAAGATATGTTTCTCTGCAGCATTCCCATTTGATGGTGTTGGTGTCCAAAAACATACTATTTTTTTCGAAATTTTGACATTTAGCAGCCCATGGTGGGTTAACAAATGCTTATCTGAATATTTTATCCGTGCAAGTGGTAATGTGACTCTTAGACCTATCAACGGCCATTTTCTCTTGAAACCCTACGAGACGTTTGTAAAGAAATTCAGGGAAAATATGATTTTTTAAGCTTTTGATGGGTATTGCTATTAACCATCCCAAAAGGGGTTAATGCTTGGTTTTTTGAATACCCTTATTACTAACAAATTTGGTCCTCGGTGAATTCCACTTCCAATAAAGTAGATTATGTTTATCTCTCGGGTATGCATTGGGTGCTATGCGCATCTGAAAACAGCCTATTTCAACAAAATTACGATGCTTAGCAGCCTGTAGAGGGTTAATAAATGCTCGCCGGAATATTTTGTCCATGCGACTTGTAATGTGACATAAAGACCTGCGAATAGTCATTTTTTCCTGAAAACCTACAAGTTGCTTTTAGAGAAATCCACAGAAAATGGGAATTTTAAGCTTTTAAGGGGTATCTCTCTTTAACCAGTCCAAAATGGGTTAAGACTTCGACTTTTGAATACCCTTACCACTATCAAAAATGTTTCCCCATCAATTTTGCGTCCGACAAAAGAAGAAACCTTTCTCGGTGGTACACGAAGTGGGTGCTGTTGGCGTCCAAAAACAGCCCATTTTATCACAATTTTGACTTTTAGCAGCCCGTGGAGGGTTAACAAATGCTCACCGCAGTATTTTGTCCATGCAACTTCTATTGTCACACCAAGGCCTGGGAGTGACAAATTTTTCTTGAAAATCTACAAGACTGGTTTAGAGAAATCCACGGAAAATACAAATTTTTGAGCTTTATGGGGGTATTGCTGTTTAACCAGGCCAAAACGGGTTAACGCTTGGTTTTTTGAACACCCTTATTACTGACAAAAATGATCCTAGGTGAATTCCACTCCCAATAAAGGAAGTTATGTTTATCTCTCGTGTATTGTTTGGGTGCAGTGGGGGCCTGAAACTGGCCTATTTCATCAAAATTTCGTTGTTTGGCAGCCTGTGGAGGGTTACCATATGCATCACCTGATATGTCGTATGCATCAAAGGGCGTGTCACGGACAGGTCTAGCAATGACGAATGTATAAAAAAAATCTACAAGACGTGATTCGAGAAAGTGCCGATAAACCCCAATTTTGGCGGTTTTTTGCCAATTCTGACGAAATAAGGGTTAAATCGAAAATTCCGCTTCGGTACATTTTTAGATTTTGTGCCCCTCTATGCGTGTGCAAAATTTCGTGAAAATCGGTTCGAAAGTGGCTTCTGAATCGTACGGACAAAATGTGTGGAAAGAAAAAAAAAAAACCCCCCCCCCCCAAAAAAAAATAATAATAATCCGTAGAAAAACAATAGTCTTTTCCAGAGGGAAAAGCCTAACAAAAAGAACTAGACTTTATGATTCCGGAGAATCATGGCTTTTCCTGATGAGATTCCATGACTCTTCATGACCCCACAGTGTCTGATGAATTGTTTTTAACTGACTCACTGAAGTTCCTTCATTGATGTTATGAGAAAGGTGAGTGTAGCAGTCTCAAATGACTCAGTTTGATAAGAAAATTGTTTAGGTAAAAACCATCATTAACGGTGGAGTGGGTTAATATCAATATCGTCGTCCGACAAGTTAATGACCAACAAAAGGAGTTATGTTTGTTTCACACATACCCACTGAGTGCTGTGTCTATTTGAAAATGGTCCATTTTATCTCAAACGTATCCATAATATTGATGACTGGCAGCTTGTGGAGGGTTAACAAGTGCTAACAGGAATATTTTTCCAAGCAACTTGTAATGTCACACTAAAAACTGCAAATGGCCATTTTTTCTTTAAAATCTTCCAAGATGTTTTCGGAGAAATCCCTGCGCATACGCTCTTTTCCAATTCGACATGACGAAATTCAAAATTCATGTCGCTCTTCATGGAATATGATGCCACAACTATACATGAACAAGGAGTGAAAATTTCATGGAAATTTGTCTAGAATTGGCTGAGATATGTATGGTGTTTTGGAGAGAGGAGGTAATTGTTTGAATTTGGTCCTTCCTTTTCAAGCCAGTTCGAAAAAAGACGTCGGGAATGGGCGCAGAATCCTTCAGTGCCTCCTCGCTGGAGTAAGTCCACTTAAATGTTACAATTGTGTGTTACTGGTGGAGAGTTGACTGTAAATGGAAGTTGCTTCTTTAAGACAGCCACCCAGGGATCCCAACACAACATTTAAACCTACGAGAATCTCAGAAGTTTAAAGTCAAGAGAAATTGGCGGTGATTGGGTTTCTGGCAGGCAGGAAAAGATTTGATTTGATTTGAGGGTACCTTCCTTCAACCCCATTTTATAGCAAAATCTAGCCACGCTCCCAACAACACCCTCTCCCTGTCGGCCCGGGTGCTTCTAAAAATAGAAAGGTCAATGAGGAGGGGCCCGTTAGCAAACAAACGGGGGCAGGGCAGGTGTACTTGGTGAAAAAACAGTTGTGTGAACATCCCCAGAAGTGAAAACCTATGCTCAGTGGCTGTAATCAAGATGTTAATTTAGACTCCCATTACGGCCAAGATACTGCAGAATGCAAATGGGTGGGTGGCGGGCATCATCACTGGATCTAATGTTGTATTTCTCTCTCTCTCTCTCTCTCTCTCTCTCTCTCTCTCTCTCTCTCTCTCTTTCTCTCAGTTTAATTTGTGTTTGTCTATAATGTTTATAATATTTAGATTTTGCTAGATTCTGTTATTTATGGAATACATATTGTAAATTATTAGTCACTGTACAGGAACGGAGGGGCTTCTAAGTGGTAAGCACTTGTCCTCCAATCCTGATTTGCATTGTCAAATGGCAAATAAAATATGTTTAATCTAATCTAACAGTAGGGGGTGGCATGTGTCCTAGGTAAAAAAACAGCAGGGGGCAGGTGTCCTAGGTAAAAATAAACAGCATGGGGGGGATGTCCCCGTTAATTAATTTTAATAGGAGGCAGTTGTTCATGGGGCAGGTGTCCTATCCCACTGCCCAGTATTCCAAATTTTCTATGGTACTTGGCCTTGACGGAAATAACATTTCAACAAGAAACAACGGGAAACCTATTTGCAATAAAGCTGCAAATATAAACTTGATTTTAGGACCATTCCATGGACATTTTAAAGCCTACTGCGATATCAGCGTTTCTTACTCTCGTCCTTTCACTACACCGTAGTATTTTACCCGAGTCGAGTTCTGACGTCATGCAAGTTTGACCGACATGCTTTCAATTTTGTTATTGACAACAACATATTTATAATTTCGTGCTTACTGATCCGAATTTTGAAAACGACACACGCAATCGAGAAAGCGTTTTCTGAAAAACACGATTCTGCAAAAGGTTTTAGTGAAATTTGATTATTTTTTTTATTTTCAATTTCGATGGCTCTTGTCGAAAAGGTGCTAATCAATGATCGTCCCATACGAGATCAAAGACACACCGTAGTTTAATAACAGACAGAGAATCTTCTAAGAATATACATGCTCAATCCTAAAATGCAATAAATCAAGTGTTTTTTCACATTTTATGAGAGAAATATGTCTAATTGTATCATTGAATCATTTTTAGGTATATGTGGGTGAGAAATTTTCTGCATGGACAAAATACAGGCTAAATAAAATATTTGCCATTATTTTCCGCAGATGTATTTTTGTCTTTGCTTCTTGGGGAAATCCATGCTGCTAAATACAACGAAGGTGTGTTATTTGATGTGGTCAGAACCGTCAGGTGGTCGGGTCCGAAACCGCACCTCGCAGAAGATTTAGTGGGGGGGTGTCGATTTTACAAGTAATGTAGGCAGCGTACACGGCATGGGCTGTCTGTCTTTAATCCGACAAAACAGGGTTAAGGCTTGGTTTTTTGAATACCCTTATTTATTTATTTATTTATTTATTTATTTATTTATTTATTTATTTATTTATTGGTGTTTAAGGTCACATACTTCTGCACAATGGCTAATAGTGACCGTGACAGTTTTAGAGGTGGAGGAAGCCGGAGTACCCGGAGAGAACCACCAAGCATCGACGAGCAACTGTCAGCTCCTCAACATTCTAACTCTTCTAACTCTGTTCAGGCTCTGCTCAGGCAGGGTTACAGAGGTTGAAGACATGTGTACCATCGACGTGCAGTATGCCTTAGTACACGGGGACATCGTGACCCCATGTCGGCAACTGGGCCAAAGTGCCTTGCCCAAGGACACAACGTGAGTCGTCCCGGACGGGGATCGAAGTCGGGACCTCTAGCATAGAAGTACAACAGTCTACCACTGAGCCACTGCGATCCCTTGAATACCCTTAATACTATCATACATTATCCCTCAGGAATTCTAAGTCTGATAAAAGAGGTCATGTTTATCTATTGCATACCCATTTGCTGCCCGAAAACAGCCGATTTTATTAAAATTTTGACATTTAGCAGCCTGTAGAGGGATTAACAAACGACTAGCGGAATATTCTATCTATGCAATTTGTAAGACCTGCCAATGTCAAATTGTTCTTGAAAATCCCCAACAAGCAGTTAGCGAAATCCACGGAAAATGTAAATTTTAAGCGTTTAAGGGCCATCTCTCCTTATCCAGTACAAAATGGGTTAAGTTTCATTCTTTTAAATACCCTTACTACTTACAAACCTTAAACACCAATAAATAAATAATATCGTGCAGAGCAGTGTGGAATATGAAGTGAGGCGGTCCAAAACATTTTAACAAGAAATACAGGAAACCTATTTGCAGTAATGCTGCAAACATGAACTTGATTTTAGGACCATTCCATGGACAGTTTAAAGCCTACTTCGATATCAGCGTCCCTTATTCTCAACCTTTCAGTGCATCACTGCAGTATTTCACCCGAATCAAGTTCTGACGTCATGCAAGTCTGGCCGACATGCTTTCAATTTTGTTATTGCTAACTACATATTTACAATTTCATTATTTCTGATCGCAATCGCGACAGAGTTTTCTGAAAAACTCGATTCTGCAAGAAGTTTTAGTGAAATTTCATTTTTTTTTTATTTTAAATTTCGATGGCTCTTGTCGAAAAGGTGTTAATTACTGATCGTCCGAAACGAGATCAAAGACTGACGCCGAAGATTAAAAACAGACAGAGAATCTTCTAAAAATATACATGTGCAATCCTAAAATGCAATAAATCAAGTCTTTTTTCACGTTTTATGCATGTTTTATGAGAGAAATATGTCCAATCGTATCATTGAATCATTTTTAAGTATATATGGGTGAGAAATTTTGTATACGGACAAAATACACACTAAATAAAACAATTGGCATTATTTTCAGATGACGTATTTTTATCTTTGCTTCTTGGGGAAATCCATGCTGCTAAATATGACGAAGGAATGTTATCTAATGAGGTCAGGTGGTCGGGTCTGACACCCCACCTCGCAGTAGATTTAATGGGGGGTGTCGATTTTACACGTAATGTAGGCAGCATACATGGCATGGGCTGTCTGTCTTAATCAGGAAAAAAGAGGTTAAGGCTTGGTTTTTTGAATACCCTTAATACTATCAAACATTATCCCTCGTGAATTCTGATTCTGATAAAAGAGGATATGTTTATCAATTACATACGCATTTGGAGCCCGATAACAGCCAATTTTATCAAAATTATGATGTTTAGCAGTCTGTAGAGGGGTTAGCAAATTATTAGCGGAATATTCTATCCATGCAACTTGTAATACCAACCAAGACCTGCCAATGTCCAATTGTTCTTGAAAATCGCCAACAAGCAGTTGGCGAACTCCACGGAAAATGTAAATTTTATGCTTCTAAGGGGTATCTCTCCTTATCCAGTCCAAAATGAGTTAAGCTTCATTCTTTTAAATACCCTTACTACATACAAAACTGATCTTCTGTGAATTCTACGTGCAGTAAAAGAAGTTTTGTTTAGCCTTTACATACCCATTGGGTGCTGTTGGTGTCTCAAAACAGCCCATTTTATCAAACTTTTGATGTTCACATGCTTGTGTAGAGCTAACAAATTCTGACCGGAAAATTTTGTCCATGCAACATGTAATGGCACACTAAGACCTATGAATGACCATTTTTTTCTTGAAATTTACAAGATGTTTTTAAAGAAATCCAGGGAAAACTTGAATTTTTAAGCCTTTGATGGGTATCGCTGTTTAACCAGCCCAAAACGGGTTAAGGCTTGGTTTTTCGAATACCCTTATTACTTACAAAAATTACCATCGGTGATTTCCACTTCCAAGAGAGGAAGTTATGTTTATTTCCCAGCTACAGGTTGGGTGCTGTGGGGGGCTGAAAACAGCCTATTTTATCAAAGTGTTGATATTTGACAGTCTGTGGAGGGTTAACAAATGCTTATCAGAATATTTTGTCCTTGCAGTTTATAATGTTACACCACGATCTGCGACGGACCAGTTTTTTCTTGAAAATCTACTTGACATTTTTGGAGAAATCCACGTAAAGCATGATTGTATAAGCTTTTGGGGGAATCACTCTTAAACCACCCAAAACGTGGTTAACACTTGGTTTTTTGAATACCCTTATTACTTACAAAAATGGTCCTCGGTGAATTCCACTTCAACGAAGGAGATTATGTTTATTTCTCAGGTACACATTGGGTGCTGTGTGCGTCCGAAAACAGCCCATTTCAACAAAATTACAAAGCTTGGCAGCCTGTGGAGGGTTAATAAACGCTCACCGGAATATTTCGTCCATGCCACTTGTAATGTCACACAAAGATCTGCGAGTAGTCAATTTTTCTTGAAAACCTACAAGATGTTTTAGAGAAATCCACAGAAAATTCGAATTTTAAGATTTTAAGGGGTCTCTCTCTTTAGCCTGCCCAAAAAAGGGTTAAGACTTCAACTTTTGAATATCCTTACTACTTACTAAAATGTTTCCGTATAGAGTGTGGTCTAGATAAAAGAACGCACTTTTCTTTGTGGCGTACCCATTGGGTGCCGTTGGCGTCCAAAAACAGCCATTTTATCACAATTTTGACTTTCAGCAGCCCATTGAGGGTTAACAAATGCTCCCCTTAGTATTTTGTCCATGCAACTTCTATTGTCACACCAAGACCTGGGAAGCAACAATTTTTTCTTGAAAATCTACAAGACTAGTTTAGAGAAATCCATGGAAAACATGAATTTTTTAGCTTTATGGGGTTATTGCTGTTTAACCAGTCCAAAATGGGTTAATGCTTGGTTTTATGAACACCCTTATTACTGACAAAAATGATCCTCGGTGAATTCCACTTCCAATAAAGGAAGTTATGTTTATCTCTCATGTATTGTTTGGGTGCAGTGGGGGGCCTGAAACCGACCCATTTCATCAAAATTTCAATGTTTGGCAGCCTGTAGAGGGTTACCATATGCATCGCCGAATATCTCGTATGTATCAAAGGTCATGTCACAGGTAGTTCTAGAAATGATGAATGTTTAAAAAAAAATCTACAAGAGGTGTTTCAAGAAAGTGCCAATAAACCCCAATTTTGGTAGTTTTTTTGCCAATTCTGACAAAATAAGGGTTAAATCGAAAAATCCGCTTCAGTACATTTTTAGATTTTGTGGCCCTCTATGCGTGTGCAAAATTTGTGAAAATCAGTTCGAAAATGGCTTCTGAATCGTACGGACAAAATGTGTGGATAAAAAAAAAAAAAAAAACCCCAAAAACTAGACTTTATGATTCTGGAGAATCATGGCTTTTCCCGATGAGACTGCATGATTTGTCATGACCCCACAGTGTATGATGAATTGCTTTTGACTGTCTCACTGAAGTTCCTTCATTGATGTCATGAAAAAGGTGAGTACAGAAGTCTCAAATGACTCAGTTTGATAAAAAAATTGTTTAGGTAAAAACCATCATTAACGGTGGAGAGGGTTAATATCAATATCATCGTCCAACAAGTTATAATGACCGACAAAAGGAGTTATGTTTGTTTGACACATACCCACTGAGTGCTGTATGTATTTGAAAATGGTCTGTTTTATCTCAAATGTATCCAAAATATTGATGTCTGGCAACTGGTTAAGGGTTAACAAGTGCTAACAGGAATATTTATTCATGCAACTTGTAATTTCACACCAAAAACTGTGAATGGCCATTTTTACTTAAAAATCTACGAGATGTTTTCAGAGAAATCCAGGGAGAACTATGAATTTTAAGCTGTTGATGGGTATAATTGTTTATCAGCCCAAAACGGGTTAAGGGTTGTTTTTTTAATACGCTTATTACTTGTAAAAATAATTCTCAGTGAATTCTACTTCCACTTATGTTGATTTCTCCACTTAACATTGGGTGCTGCGGGTATGCAAACACAGCCCACTTTTTCAACATTTTGATGTTTGAGAACTAGCATAGGGTTAACAAATGCTTACTGGATTATTATGTACATGCAACTTGTAATTCACACTAAGATCTGAGAATGGCCAATTTTCTTGAAATCTACAGGATGTTTTTAGAGAAATCCCGGATAACATGAATTTTTAACCTTTTGAGGGGTATCACCCTGTAACCAGCTCTAAACGGGTTAATGCTTGGTTTTATGAATACCTTCATTACTTACAAAAATGATCCTCGTGAATCCCACTTCCAATGAAGGTGGTTATGTTCATCTCGCAGGTACACATTGAGTGTAATGGGTGGACAAGTACAGCCCATTTTTTCAAAATTTGATGCCTCTGGAGGGTTAACAAACGCTTATCGGAATCTTTTGTTCATGCAACTTGTAATTCACACTAAGATCTGAGAATGGCCAATTTTTCTTGAAAATCTATGTGATGTTTTTAGAGAAATCCTCGGATAACATGAATTTTTAACCTTTTGAGGGGTATCACCCTGTAACCAGCCCTAAACGGGTTAATGCTTGGTTTTATGAATACATTCGTTACTTGCAAAAATGATCCTCGGTGAATCCCACTTCCCAATGAAGGTGGTTATGTTCATCTCGCAGGTACACATTGGGTGTAAGGCCAAGTACAGCCCATTTTCTCAAAATTTGCTGCCTCTGGATGGTTAACAAACGCTTACCGGAATCTTTTGTTCATGCAACTTGTAATGTCACTCCAAGACCTGCAAATGGTCAATTTCTCTTGAATACTTACTAGATTTTTTTAAGAAATCCACAGAAAATGGGAATTTTAAGCTTTTAAGGGGTACATCTCCTTAACCGGCTGAAAATGGGTTAAGACCTCAATTTTTGAATACCCTTACAACTTACTAAAAATTTTCCCTATCGGTTTTGTGTCCGGTAAAAGAAGTTATGTTTCTCTGCAGCATTCCCATTTGATGTTGTTGGTGTTCAAAAACAGACTACTTTTTTTTCGAAATTTTGATATTTAGCAGCCCATGGAGGGTTAACAAATGCTTATCTGAATATTTTATCCATGCAACTGGTAATGTGACTCTAAGACCTATCCACGGCCATTTTCTCTTGAAACCCTACGAGACGCTTGTAAAGAAATTCAGGGAAAACATGATTTTTTAAGCTTTTGATGGGTATTGCTATTAACCATCCCAAAAGGGGTTAATGCTTGGTTTTTTGAATACCCTTATTACTAACAAATTTGGTCCTCACTGAATTCCACTTCCAACAAAGTAGACTTACGTTTATCTCTCGGGTATGCGTTGGGTGCTGTGCGCATCTGAAAACAGCCTATTTCAACAAAATTACGATGCTTTGCAACCTGTAGAGGGTTAATAAATGCTCACCGGAATATTTTGTCCATGCATCTTGTAATGTCACACAAAGACCTGAGAATAGTGAATTTTTCCTGAAAACCTGCAAGTTGCTTTTAGAGAAATCCACAGAAAATGGGAATTTTAAGCTCTTAAGGGGTATCTCTATTTAACCGGTACAAAATGGGTTAAGACTTCGACTTTTGAATACCCTTACCACTATCAAAAATGATTCCCAATCAATTTTGCGTCCGATAAAAGAAAGAACCTTTCTCGGTGGTACACCAAGTGGGTGCTGTTGGTGTCCCAAAACAGCCCATTTTATCACAATTTTGACTTTCATCAAAATTTCGATGTTTGGCACAAAGGCCTTGGAGTGACAAATTTTTCTTGAAAATCTACAAGACTCGTTTAGAGAAATCCACGGAAAACACGAATTTTTGAGCTTTATGGGAAATTGCTGTTTAACCAGCCCAAAACGGGTTAACGCTTGGTTTTTTGAACGCCCTTATTTCTGACAAAAATGATCCTCGGTGAATTCCACTCCCAATAAAGGAAGTTATGTTTATCTCTTGTGTATTGTTTGGGTGCAGTGGGGGCCTGAAACTGGCCTATTTCATCAAAATTTCGATGTTTGGCAGCCTGTGGAGGGTTACCATATGCATTGCCTGATATGTCGTGTCTATCAAAGGGCGTGTCACAGACAGGTCTAGCAATGACGAATGTACAAAAAAATCTACAAGACGTGTTTCGAGAAAGTGCCGATAAACCCCAATTTTGGCAGGTTTGCCAATTCTGATGAAATAAGGGTTAAATCGAAAATTCAGCTTCGGTATATTTTTAGATTTTGTGCCCCTCTATGCCTGTGCAAAATTTCGTGAAAATCGGTTGGAAAATGGCTTCTGAATCGTACGGACAAAATGTGTGAAAAAAAAAAAAAAAAAAAAACGAAAAAAATAATAATCCGTAGAAAAACAATAGTCTTTTCCAGAGGGAAAAGCCTAAAAAAAAAAAAAAAGACAAAAAAACTAGACTTTATGATTCTGGAGAATCATGGCTTTTCCCGATGAGATTCCTTGATTTTTCATGCCCCCACAGTGTCTGATGAATTGTTTTTAACTGTCTAACTGAAGTTCTTTCATTGATGTTATGAGAAAGGTGGTTATAGTAGTCTCAAATGACTCAGTTTTATAAACAAGAGGCCCCACGTGGCCTTAATCGCTCACCTGACAAAGTGACTCTAAGAAGTATTTTAGGTCACCTTCACCATGTCATGCCTCATCAACATTAACTGGTTGAGTGATAGATTTTGTTTGAAGTTCAACATTTGTTACCTAAAATTAGTTTTATTTAAAATCATTGGTGTGTGGCCAATCTCCAATGATTTTTAATAAAGCAAATTTATCTCTGCAGACAAACTGGTTTAGCATGAAGCACAAACAAGGAATGTGAAGAGATAGCCTTGGACATCTCTCCCCAACTGTGGATATCTTCCATGTGCTACATGTATATATTTGCATGCAAGAAAACAAAAATTTTCACAAATTTTATTTTTTTTTATCATCATTGGAACAAGCTCAAACAGCTTATTCCAATAGGGGTATGGGAAGATCAGGTATATTTTTGAGACAGAAATGTGAATATATAAATAATGGTGTTTTTTGTGAATGATGCTGGAGAATTTTGCGTAAAGATATGGTAAATGGTTTGTTCTAGATACAGAATGATGCAAAAGTATTTAAATTTGATTAGGCAAGTTGTTCCTATAATGCATTTAAAAATTGAAGTAACTGTTTTTTTGCTGACGAACTTTTAGATGTGTGTGTCTGTGTGTGTGTGTGTGTGTGTGTGTGTGTGTGTGTGTGTGTGTGTGTGGTGTGTGTGTGTGTGTGTGTGTGTGTGTTTGTGTGTGTGTGTGGGGGGGGGGGGGGGGGGGGTAAGAGTGTTCTTGCAAACAAAATTCCTGAATAAATGGAAAATTTTATTTTTTGTGTGAAAGACATAGTGCGTGAATGTTGATTGGAACAAGCTTAGAGAGCTCATTTTAATGTGAAGTCATAAAGCTGTGTTTTACGTACGAAATTCTGGAATAACTAAAAAAATTGCTTTTTTGACTCAAAAAGCATGGTGTGCGACCTCTCATTGGAATGAGCTCAAAAAGCTCATTCCAATGGGGTATTTACAAGCGATAAGTACATGTATGTTTAAGAGACAAAAATTAAAATTTGAATAGTGATTTTTGCGAAGAATGCTGACAAGTTTTGGCAGTTATGCTGGTAAAAAGGTAAGATATGCAAACTGGTTGTTTTTTAGAGGCGACATTTAATTAAGGGGAATTAACCCTTGATTACTGATAACTTCTAAAAGTACTGAAATTTCATGAAGCAATGTGAATAACAGACAACAGTTGCCTAAAAATTTCATGAATAACTAAAATTTTTATTCCTTTGTCTCGAAAACATGGCATATGACCTTTGTTGGAATGAGCTGAATGCGTGTGTTCCAATGAGGGGTCATAAAATTTGAACGAAGATTTGTGTGAATAATGCATTAGTACTGCTAGATTTGGGTAAACGGTTCACCCTGGATACCACCCCTTCTATAGTAGATCTTTTCTGCAAATTTTGTCTAAGATTCTATCAACTTTACAAATAAATACGTTCATGAATCACAATCAGATCCACCCTACAATGTTGCATACCAAATATCAAAAGATTCTGCCTGCTGGATCTGGAGAAGAAGATTTTTTAAGAAATATGCCTGAAACGCACTAAGTTAAAATTTGGGCTCCTATACGGAGCCCAAATATAAACCCAGGGGGCCGATTTGAACAAACTTGAATCAGATCCACCCCACAATGTTGCTTACCAAATATGAAAAGATTCTGAAGCTGGATCTGGAGAAGAAGATTTTTTAAGAAATTTGCCTGAAATGCACTAAGTTCGAATTCGAGCTTCTATAGTGAGCCCAAATATGAAACTAGGAAGCCGATTTGAACAAACTTGAATCAGATCCACCCCACAATGTTGCATACCAAATATCAAAAGATTCTGCCTGCTGGATCGGGAGAAGAAGATTTTTTAATAAATTTGCCCGAAATGCACTAAGTGCGAATTCGGGCTTCTATATTAAGCCCAAATATGAATCCAGGGGGCCGATTTGAACAAACTTGAATCAGATCCACCCCGCAATGTTGCATACCAAATATCAAAAGATTCTGCCTGCTGGATCTGGAGAAGAAGATTTTTGAAGAAATTTGCCTGAAATGCACTAAGTGCGAATTCGGGCTTCTATATTAAGCCCAAATATGAATCCAGGGGGCCGATTTGAACAAACTTGAATCAGATCCACCCCGCAATGTTGCATACCAAATATCAAAAGATTCTGCCTGCTGGATCTGGAGAAGAAGATTTTTGAAGAAATTTGCCCGAAATGCACTAAGTTTGAATTCGAGCTTCTATAGTGAGCCCAAATATGAATCCAGGGGGCCGATTTGAACAAACTTGAATCAGATCCACCCCGCAATGTTGCATACCAAATATCAAAAGATTCTGCCTGCTGGATCTGGAGAAGATGATTTTTTAAGAAATTTGCCTGAAATGCACTAAATTCGAATTCGAGCTTCTATAGTGAGCCCAAATATGAATCTAGGAAGCCGATTTGAACAAACGTGAATCAGATCCACCCCACAATGTTGCATACCAAATATCAAAAGATTCTGCCTGCTGGATCTGGAGAAGAAGATTTTTTAATAAATTTGCTTGAAATGTACTAAGTTCAAATTTGGGCTCCTATACTGAGCCCAAATATAAACCCAGGGGGCCGATTTGAACAAACTTGAATCAGATCCACCCCACAATGTTGCATACCAAATATCAAAAGATTCTGCCTTCTGGATCTGGAGAAGAAGATTTTTTAAGAAATTTGCCTAAATGCACTAAGTTCGAAATCGGGCTCCTATACTGAGCCCAAATATGAACCCAGGGGGCCGATTTGAACAAACTTGAATCAGATCCACCCTACAATGTTGCATACCAAATATCAAAAGATTCTGCCTGCTGGATCTGGAGAAGAAGATTTTTTAAGAAATATGCCTGAAATGCACTAAGTTCGAAATCGGGCTCCTATACTGAGCCCAAATATTAACCCAGGGGGCCGATTTGAACAATCTTGAATCAGATCCACCCCACAAGGTTGCTTACCAAATATGAAAAGATTCTGCCTGCTGGATCTGGAGAAGAAGATTTTTTAAGAAATTTGCCTGAAATGCACTAAGTTCGAATTCGGGCTTCTATAGTAAGCCCAAATATGTATCCAGGGGGCCGATTTGAACAAACTTGAATCAGATCTACCCCGCAACATTGCATACCAAATATCAAAAGATTCTGCCTGCTGGATCTGGAGAAGAAGATTTTTGAAGAAATTTGCCTGAAATGCACTAAATTCGAGTTCGAGCTCCTATAGTGAGCCCAAATATGAATCTAGGGAGCCGATTTGAACAAACTTGAATCAGATCCACCCTACAATGTTGCATACCAAATATCAAAAGATTCTGCCTTCTGGATCTGGAGAAGAAGATTTTCAAAGAAATTTGCCTGAAATGCAGTAAGTTCAAATTTGGGCTCCTATACTGAGCCCAAATATAAACCCAGGGGGCCGATTTGAACAAACTTGAATCAGATCCACCCCACAATGTTGCATGCCAAATATCAAAAGATTCTGCCTGCTGGATCTGGAGAAGAAGATTTTTTAAGAAATTTGCCTGAAATGCACTAAGTTCGAAATCGGGCTGCTATACTGAGCCCAAATATGAACCCAGGGGGCCGATTTGAACAAACTTGAATCAGATCCACCCTACAATGTTGCATACCAAATATCAAAAGATTCTGCCTGCTGGATCTGGAGAAGAAGATTTTTTAATGTTTTTCCCATTGCCTACAGTGTTAAAAAGTGCTGACTCAGCACTTTTTCAAAGTCCCGAAACTGTACCCTATGATAAAACCGATGGCAATTTTTTTTTACCAATCCTTTCTGTTGGTCCTAAGGAAGCTGCACACCAAATAAAAATTCTCAGTGCCGTGCAGTTTTGGAGATATGGGCGTTTTAAATTTTTTCTATTTTTAGCTCCTGCGGTTCCCACGGGGCTGCGGGAAAATTTTTTTTTGCATAAATCAAGTACTCATGACCCAATAAGCCCTCACATAAAATTTGGTTCAAATCAGCCTCTCGGTTTGGAAAATAGAAATTTTGGGCGGGGCAAAAAATTTTGCCCCTCTCATAACAACGTCAAGTATAGCCCCACAAACTTCTCTTGAACAAATCTGAGTCTACACCTCAAAAGGAAGCTGCACACCAAATATCAAGTCTCTGCTACTGCTGGTTCATGAGAAGAAGATTTACAAAGATTTTGGTGCCCCTTGGGGGTGTGGCACCACCCAGGAGGAGGGGCAACTTCGTTTGAACAAATCTGAATTGGCATTAGGTAATAAACATTTCGCCAACATTTGAATAAAATTGGGCTAGTGGTTTAGGAGGAGAAGTCGATAATGTAAAGTTAACGCCGGACGGACGACGACGGACGACGGACGACGGACGCCGGACAGAAAGTGATTAGTAAAGCTCCCCTTGAGCTTTGCTCAGGTGAGCTAAAAAATTGTTTAGGTAAAAACCATCATTAATGGTAGAGTGGGTTAATATCAATATCGTCGTCCCACAAGTTAATGACCGACAAAAGGAGTTATGTTTGTTTAACACATACCCTTTGAGTGCTCTGTCTATTTGAAAATGGTCCATTTTATCTCAAATGTATCCAAAATATTGATGTCTGGCAGTTTGTAGAGGGTTAACATGTGCTAACAGGCATATTTATTCATGCAACTTGCAATTTCAAACCAAAAAGTGCGAATGGCCATTTTTACTTAAAATCTATAAGATGTTTTCAGAGAAATCCATTCGCATGCGTTCTTTTCGAATTCGACGTGACGAAATGCGAAATTCGTATCGCTCTTCATGGAAAGTGATGCCGCAACTATCCATGAACAACGAGTGAACATTTCATGGAAATCTGCCTAGAATTGGTTGGGATATAGCATTTTGAAGAGAGGAGGTAACTGTTTGAATTTGGTCCTTCCTTTTTTAAGCCAGTTCGAAAAAAGACGTCGTGAATGGGTGCAGACTCCTTTAGAGCCCCCCCCCCCCTCTCTGTAAATGGAAGTTGCTTCTTTAAGACCGCCACCCAGGGATCCCAGCACAACCTTTAAACCTAAGAGAATCGTCAGAAGTTTAAAGTGAAAAGAAATTGGCAGTGATTGGGTTTCTGGCAGGCAGGAAAAGATTGACGAAGATTTGCATATTGGACATTAAAATAGCACTTCTGACATACACGAACCGTGTCCAGACCGCTGGAGGCAGCGACTTGAAATTTTCAGAACTTGTTCTACGAACCCTGGCCGACATTTTGGGATCTGTTTGGAGCGTCCGAGCCGCCTGGAAAACACCACGCATCGCTTGGAATGAGAGAGTACTATTCGTCCCGACTCTATCAGTTCAGAATGGACATGGGCAGTGTTGTAGATGACTGTGGAGCTGCGATTGAGCATAAAGTCCCAGGTTTCGGTGCCTCATTGCATAAGCGGCTCCATTGTATGATTGTTTGTCTCAATATCGTCCTTACTACTTGTAGTTTATACCGTTGCCATACGTTAATGTAGCCTCTTGCCATTTTCGAGACTTTCAACCCAGAACGCCGCCAAAGTGAGGAAGTGCGGGGGGGGGGGGGGGGGGGGGGGTTATTAGATAATCGGAAGAAGTTGCAGTGAAAAGAAATCGTGTTTTGGCGGGAAACGATTAACGAAAATTTGCCAATTTGACATTAAAATTGCACTTCTCACAAACACGAACCGTGTCCAGACCACCGAAGGCAGCGACTTCTAATTTTCAGAACTTGTTCTACGTACCCTGGCCGACATTTTGGCATCTGTTGCAAGTGTCGAGACCGCGTGGAGAACACCACGCATCGCGTGGAAAGTGAGAGTACTATTCGTCCAGACTCTATCAGTTTGGAATGGAATTGGGTACTATTGTAGACTACTGTACATCCCCCGGATCGTCTGAAGTTTATACCGTTACCATACGTTGAAGTAGCCTTTTGTCATTTTCGCCACTTTCGACCCAGATTTGAGGGTACCTTCCTTCAGCGAAATCTAGCCATGCTCACAACCACGCCCTCTCCCCGTCGGCCCGGTTACTTCTAAAGATAGAAAGGTCAATGGGGAGGGGCCCATTAGCAAACAAATGGGGGCAGGTGTAGTTGGTGAAAAACAGCAGGGGGGGGGGGGGGGGGCACGTGTCCTAGGTAAAAGAAACAATATGGGGGCAGGTGTCCTAGGTAAAAAAAAAACAGCAGGAAGGGGGGTGGGGGGGGGGGGGGCAGATGTCCCCGCTAATTAATTTTAATAACGGGCAGGTGTTCATGGGTCAGGCCCACTGCTCGGTGTTCCAAATTTTCTATGGTACTTGGCCTTGACGGAAACAACACTTCAACAAGAAACAACGGGAAACCTATTTGCAGTAAAGCTGCAAATATAAACATGATTTTAGGACCATTCCATGGACAGTTTAAAGCCTACTGCGATATTACTCTCGTCCTTTCACTGCATCACTGCAGTATTTCACCCGAGTCGAGTTCTGACGTCATGCAAGTTTGACGGACATGCTTTCAATTTTGTTATTGACAACAACATATTTATAATTTCGTGATTACTGATCGGAATTTTGAAAACGACACATGCAATCGCGAAAGAGTTTTCTGAAAAACACGATTCTGCAAAAGGTTTTAGTGAAATTTGATTATTTTTTTTTATTTTCAATTTCGATGGCCCTTGTCGAAAAGGTGTTAATCACTGATCGTCCCAAACAAGATCAAAGACTGACGCTGTATATTAATAACACACAGAGAATATACACGCGCAATCCTAAAATGAAATAAATCAAGTCTTTTTCAGGTTTTACGAGAGAAATATGTCCAATTGTATCATTGAATCATGTTTAGGTATATGTGGGCGAGACATTTTCTATACGGACAAAATATAGACTAAATAAAATATTTGCCATTATTTTCCACAGACGTATTTTTGTCTTTGCTTCTTGGGGAAATCCATGCTGATAATACAACGAAGGAGTGTTATCTAATGAGGTCAGAACCGCCAGGTGGTCGGGCCCGACACCACACCTCGAAGTAGATTTAGTGGGGGTGTCGATTTTACAAGTAATGTAGGCAGCGTACACGGCATGGTCTGTCTGTCTTTAATCCTATAAACAGGGTTAAGGCTTGGTTTTTGAATACCCTTATTTATTTATTTATTTATTTATTTATTTATTTATTTATTTATTTATTTATTTGTTTATTGGTGTTTAAGGTCACATACTTATGCACAATGGCTAATCGTGACCGTGACAGTTTTATAGGTGGAGGAAGCCGGAGTACTCGGAGAGAACCACCAAGCATCGACGAGCAACTGTCAGCTCCTCAACATTCTAACTCTGTTCAAGCTCCACTCAAGCAGGGTTACAGAGGGTGAAGACATATGTACCACTGACGTGCAGTATGCCTTAGTACACGGCGTCATCGTGCCCCCATGTCGGCAACCGGGCTAAAGTGCCTTGCCCAAGGACACAACGTGAGTCGTCCCGGACGGGGATCGGACTCGGTACCTCTAGCATAGAAGTACAACAGTCTACCACTGAGCCACCACGCTCCCTTGAATACCCTTAACACTATCATACATTATCCCTCATGAATTCTGAGTCTGATAAAAGAGGTTATGTTTACCTATAACATACCCATTTGCTGCCCGAAAACAGCCGATTTTATAAAAATTTTGACGTTTAGCAGCCTGTAGCGGGATTAACAAACGACTAGCGGAATATTCTATCTATGCAATTTGTAAGACCTGCCAATGTCCAATTGTTCTTGAGCAGTTAGCAAAATCCACGGAAAATGTAAATTTTAAACTTTTAAGGGGTATCTCTCCTTATCCAGTCTAAAATAGGTTAAGTGTCATTCTTTTAAATACCCTTACTACTTACAAAACTGATCCTCTGTGAATTCTACGCGCAGTAAAAGAAGTTATATTTCTCTGTTACATATCCATTGGGTGCTCTTGGTGTCTGAAAACAATCCATTTTATCAACATTTTGATGTTTAGTAGCTCGTGGAGAGTTAACGAATGCTCAACGGAATATTTTGTCCATGTAACTTGTAATGTCACATGAAGACCCGTGAATGGCCATTTTTTCTTGAAATCTACAAGATGTTTTAAAAGAAATCCAGGGAAAACATGAAATTTTAAGTCTTTGATGGGTACCGCTGTTTAACCAGCCCAAAACGGGTTAAGACCAGCCCTAAATGGGTTAATGCTTGGTCGGATGAATTCCACTTCCAAAGAAGGAGGCTATGTTTATCTCGCAGGTACACATTGCGTGCAATGGGTGCCCAAGAACAGTCCATTTTCTCAAAATTTCTATGCTTTACAGCCTCTGGAGAGTTAACTAACGCTTACAGGAATATTTTGTCTATGTAACTTGTAATGTCACTCCAAGACCTGCAAATGGTCAATTTTTCTTGAATACTTACTAGATGTTTAGGAGAAATCCACAGAAAACTGGAATTTTAAGCTTTTAAGGGGTACATCTTAACCAGGCGAAAATGGGTTAAGACCTCGATTTTTTGAATACCCTTACTACTTACTAAATTTTTCTCTGTCAGTTTTGCATCCGGTAAAAGAAGTTATGTATCTCTGTGGCATTTCCATTTGTTGTTGTTGGTGTCCAAAAAACAGACTATTTTTTCAAAATGTTGACATTTAGCAGCCCATGGAGGGTTAACAAATGCTTACTGGAATATTTTATCCATGCAACCGGTAATGTGACTCCAAGACCTATCAATGGCCATTTTCTGTTGAAAACTTACAAGATGTTTGTAACGAAATCCACGGAAAACATAATTTTTTTTTAGCTTTTGATGGGTATCTCTAATAACCACCCCAAAAGGGGTTAACGCTTGGGTTTTTGAATACTCTTATTACTTACAAAAATGGTCCTCAGTGAATTCCACTTCCAACAAAGGAGATTATGTGTAACTCTCGGACATACATTGCGTGCTGTGTGTGTCCGAAAACAGCCCATTTCAACAAAGTTATGATGCTCGGCATTCTGTAGAGGGTTAATAAACGCTCAGCGGAATATTTTGTCCATGCCACTTGTAATGTCACACAA